>OY804596.1:60487186-60827951 GCA_963680895.1 Fragum sueziense | reverse complement strand
GATTCTTACATTGTTCATTTGTTGACTTTCACACCAAAGTACTGCATGGTAGTAATAAGTACTCGCATAATGAGGCATTGCTTCAGTGTACGCCTCTTCTTATTCTTTTCTACAAGGAATTTCTGTCTTTCTTTTAAAATAAACAATACAAAGATATTTAACAATATTTGAAAAAGATCGATAGTTCTATTATAATGTTTTATTTTCTGTATACCCAGCTCGTAATCCATCAAGCGAATCAGATGAGGGCGGTTTACCGGGTTGGGTTATAGCCTTAATTGTTAAAGGTATATTGGTGTTGATAGCCATTGTAATGAAACAATATCAGCAAGGGTCCGAACAATGGCATTTGTCACTTTTGAAGCCAACATAGATCCAGATCAGTCTGCACATACGTACAGTCTGATCAAAATCTATGTCATTCTGCCATAACTTCCCGGATTTATAATTTTATCCACAGCTCTTAATCCAGCGAGTGAATCAGATGAGGGTGGTTTACGGGGTTGGGTTATAGCGTTGATCGTTTTAGGTATATTGTTGTTGGTAGCCTTTATATTGAAACAATATGAGCCAGGATCCAGAAAAAGTCCTACCCTCCCCAACCTTTCCCTGTTTTGCGCCATTTGAGACCAACATAGATATAGATCAGTCTGCACATACTTGCAACTTGTGATCAGCATCCATGTCATTCTGTCATAACTTTCCCCATAATCCACATAAACAATGCGTGAATTTATTATTTAATCCACAGCTCTTAATCCAGCGAGCGAGTCAGATGAGGGTGGGCTACCAGGTTGGGTTATAGCCTTGATCGTTATAGGTATATTGTTGTTGATAGCCGTTGCTGTGGTGATATTTATCTACTGTTACATGAGGAAACATAAAGAAGACGAAGAGAAGGGTATACTTAAACGTAAGTGCATAATTGGCCATATTTGAATAAATTTCAAAACTCCTAAAATAAAATATAGGCATGTGGTGGCCACTATAAACAAACAATATTACAATTACAAAACATCGAACAGTAGGAAACAGGGAGAGAAGGGGGTGTTGCAGAGCCGCCAAAAGCAACGTTTAACATTAATAATTAATTTCGCGCAACGACATGAAAACACGAATATTTGTATGTCAAAAAATAAATCTTATTTTTTCGATTCAGTTATGTTCTTGTTTGGGAATTATTCATACATACAATGCGAATTGAGAATTAGAATCTAGGGTACCGCTAACGACCTTCTAGAATTACATAATCATTTTGACTTTCTGTTTCCATTTTTGTCTATAGGTAGACAACCGTCACCAGACAGTCTACGTGAAGTTAGTATAGAGGAGGAGAAGAAACGAGCACAAGAAGAGGATAAAAAGGCAATATATAGGTCTGAAGTGTAAGTATAGACAGGTCACGATATTAAGACACATGCTTACAAAGTTTACCTATGTAAACAATACAAAAATATCGATATCTAAACGTCTGTAATTTTGCATGTGATGGTTCGAATCTTGCAGGTGTACCACACCTGCAAGAATCGAACCAACGCATGTAAAATTGTGTTGAAAACTAAGAACGCTTTTCCCTAAAATATTGTATTGAAATTACAACGACAATTCCGATTTAAGATTTTTTGTATCCTGAATCACAAAACTATTAATTTTAATCGTGTGTATTTGTCTTGTCTTTGACGCTCAAGAACTTATTTATTTAACGTTTTCAAAAATAAAACGAATTTTGCAGTAAATCGCATCGATTTTTTTTATATTTTAGTATGGACAAAGATAAGCTAACCGGTAGAAAGAAAGACAAAGAGAAGACAATGGACCTTATAGAAATATCGAAAGAGAAGAGTCAGAAACTACAGGATCCACAGCCTTTAGAGGTAAATATAACAAACATAGTGAATGAATGAATGTTGAATGAATGAATGAATGAATGAATGAATGAATGAATGAATGAATTAATTAATTAATTAATTAATTAATTAATTAATTAATTAATTAATTAATTAATTAATTAATTAATTAATTAATTAATTAATTAATTAATTAATGAATGAATGAATGAATGAATGAATGAATGAATGATTGAATTATAAATGAATCAATGAATGAACGAATTTTACTTTAAAACAACAATTATAATTACTAGAAGCCTATTTTGTGTCGAAGGACAAGAACAAGAAACTGCAGGATCCGCAACCATTAGTAGGTAGGAAATAAAATGATAAACGATTTAAAAATGAATTATAAAGAAATAGAGAATTAAATGTAAATCGTTGATACAAATTTAATTATTTTTTTTTACTTTTTTGACTTCGGAAAATGCACCATTGCCTGCAACTAATGTGCGCACCAATGATAAGAGCGCTCTTTGCTGCTGTAGATAAAGTTTGGAACTTTTCGAAAGGATATAGACGATGAATGAATCTTTATTTCAAATGAATCAAAATGAAATAACGTTGTCTTTTTTGTGTATGTAACATTAAAAGGAAATTGTAGTTGTGATTTAAGAAATATAAGCTTATTTTACACTAACTAGAAAAAGACAAAGCCAGAGGGAGTAGTCAAGCCAAAAGAGATAGTAAGAAAACAATCGAAGAAGGAGAAAGAATTGGAAGAGAAGAAGGGACAGGAAGAAGAAAGAAGGAAGGAAGAAGAGAAGAAGCAGAAAGAGATAGAAAGAAAGAAACAAGAAGAAGCTTTACGGAATATTATAGAGCCGACGGGGAAACAGGCTATTCCACCTACCACCCCTAAACCGGAGGATGATAAGGTCTGTTGGACAAAAAAAAAACTTTATGAAAGTCTTAACCAATCCCACACGAAATAAATTTGGGCTAGTCCAATTTGAAAGCTGCTGCAGATGACAAAACTGTGTTTTTAAAGGTAAAAATTGCGAATAATAAAGCACAGAAAACATTGAGAACAAAAGAAGAAAATGCTGATTATCAGCATTTTTTTCTTTTGTCTCAGTTTTCCCAAGCCTGTTCTATAATAGACTATTAGAGTCGTCAAAACCATGTCTTGTTTGGGAAACGATTGAAATGAGAATAAATTCTATATACGTATGTTGTAAGCAGTTTTAGACGCAATCCCAGTTAAAGTGGACAATTGACTAATTTTTTTCGAAATTTTTCATTTTACCCTTCACTCATTCTGGACAAATTTTCTTCTTGGATCACATCTTCTGCGCAAATTTCTTTTGTTTTGTCAAGTGGGCTTGCTTAGTTTTGGATTTATAGACTGTTAAAGGACCAAATGTGTGCATAAAAAACTACGTATTTTAAATAGACCCCTTTGTGAAATGTGTGTCTAATTTCACATTAAGTAATGCATAAAGAATAATAAATCCGATACATTTTGATGAGTATTTGTTTGGAAAATGTGAATCAATTGACAATATGGGTGAAAATGGCGAATTGTACCTATGCGAATGAAAATTCAAAACGGCCATCCTTGTACAATTCCTTTAATTTAAAACGTTGACTACTGCCAACTCTTCTAAAATACACCAAACAACCTTTAATTTTCTCTCGTATTGTTAAACAAAAGCAATGAGTTATTCCCTTAATCGATATACCGAAATGGAAAGTCAATGATTTGTTACAAATCAACAATAGTTTAAAACTGGTCTGTCCCGAACGTAACTACAGCTTGTCCCGTATGTAATATGCTTTCTTTCCTTTAACATCACAGCCTCTGTGTTATTACCTTTTCAATCAAATCATAATATTATCAGGCAATATCCATTTGCCAGACACTTTGTCAAAAAAATTGTAATGAAATGAATAAATGAAAATAAATACAACTCTATAAGCCATCTGGGTGTGTTGTTTTACAAATTAAGACTTCCTAGCCAAATTAGTTTCAATTTATAAAAGTTGAGATGTTCGTATTGTTTTGACACATGAGTTATGTGTAATAACTTCTTAATTAAGTGAAATGTTATCCAAAATTTGCTAGACATCCTTACCTCTGATGGATCCAATATACGAAAACGTACGGGACACTTTTTATAAAGGTAAGAAACGCTGAAATAGTCTATTTTAATGCATCAATCTAGTGTAATGTATATGGGTATGAATATATTTCTATATATATCAACAAAAACTGGCATATTTTGTGGAACTTTCTTCAATATTGTAAAAATAGTATCAATTAAGCGTAATCATAATACCATTACGTACGAGACTAGTACGAGTACGTGTACAGTCTATTATGTGCATCAAAAGTCTCTTTTGCTTAAACTGGAGTCCTTAAGGAACCCAAAACACATAAAATAAGTACAGGAAACGTTCAATTTCAGCAATTTAAAAACTGAAAACTAAAAATTGTCTCGAACGTTATGGACTCGTACGTCACTTTTTAATGTGTACCCAATTTTATTTGGCCTTCTGTATCAATGCTATTATAGCAATCGGCATAATTCTTTTTGTCATATTTGAAGACACTTCGAATAGTGATTTTACTTGAAGAATTAAACTATTTATAGTTACACATTTTTAACTAGAATTACTTTAGTTCTTGCCTCGTACGTTACGGAGTTAAAATTACGGTAAATTGATTAAGAATGATGTTGATTTTTTGAAAATATTGACAAAAGTATATCAAAATTCGACTTCATTTTGATTATATATATTTATACTAAAGTAGATTACGCTAGATTAATGCATTAAATGTAGATTTATGTCAGTGTTTCTTAGTTTTAAAGAAAGTGTCCCGTACGTTTTTGAATTTTGGAGACAACGACTCGAGGCTGTTCTACAAATTTTGGATTACATTTTTTATATAAATCTTGGTATCGTTTTGGAGCTCTATGTTTTCTGTACAAGATTGGGACATTTCTGTTAGGATAATCTATTGTTGAAATTGACATTTTTGGTTTCAAAGTTAGAATTTATACCCGGAGACATCGGTTTTTCGTACCCCCTAGTTTGATTGTCGCGTGATTTTCATATGAAATGGAGTTCTTACGAACGTAAATTATAGATACATTTTTTAGTTATAGGTGTTGGATGAAAATAAATGCGGAGGTCATTTATATAATGTTGACTATTTGCAGCTAGAACATATTGAAGGCCGGAGACATCAATTGTCCCATTTAACTGGGATTGCGTCTTTAGAACTCAAGCAGTTTTAAAATTACTTATACTCAACTCTGAGCAGATGCATACTGTAGTACATTATCTACATTACGGAATATTATAGAACCGACCGGGGAAAAGCCTATCTCACCCACTACTCCGAATCCGGAAGACGACATGGCTTGTATATCGATGGCTCAGAGCGAAACCGTTGTAACTGCCTATAAACATATAGGCAGTTACAATCGTTTCGCACTGAGTCATCGTTATGTGACCCGTCATACGAAAAATACCACCGGGAGGTCCCTCAGATCAACTATGTATTACAAAACAATATCTCACCCATTCGATGTTGACAAATCATTGCATTTCGAAAATGAACATAATAGTAAGATTTTCTAGATGTAGAAAAACCATCTTGAGTGAAAAATTTCGACCTTAGTCAGACTGACTAGGATCTATGCTTTCCACATTTCTGAAACACCAAAATCCTACTCTTTCAGTCAGTTTTGTTTTCCTATCACTCGAAGACAAACTTGAGTTACTGCATACATATAGATCTAGTATTGCAGTCGACACTCGTTGTGTCGAAGTCAGAGGGGCAGTCAAAATACATCGACATATCCGGAGTTCGACTTATCCGATTTTGATTATTTTCGATGAAAACGTTTTTTAACCATTTTTGATGGGCATCATATGTGTCAATGATTGAAATATAGTAGGAAAAGGATAGAAATTGCTGTATTTGTTTCGGAATTATTTTGATTAAACCTTTTGAAATCCATATGTTGAGGACGGGACATGACTTTCACTTCGACTTAAGCGGAATTTCGACTTATCCGATGTCGAGATAACGAGTGTCGACTATATCGAAACAAGTGAAGATGAAAATGCAACATAATTCACCTGTTATCACGGTCATCGTTATAGTTCATGTTTACTTCAACTTGGTTTGGTATTTCAGACGTTGATCAAAATAAAGAAAGAGAGGGAACGGAAAGAGAAAGAGAAAGAAGAAAAGAGAAAGTTAGAGGAACAGAAAAAGAAAGACGCTCTTCGAAAGGAACACAAGGTAGGCCTACTAAATGAGAGTGGAATGAAATGTTTTTTGGGGAAAATACGCATTTTGCATTAAGCTACGTGAAACATATAAAAAGAAAACATTCATACTTCATTTTTGATTGGTAAGAGGGTAATTACTTATATTTCATAACATTAAGGTATGCAAGCCATAACTAGCACTAAAAAGCCAGAGGCGAAATTTGAAAAGTGCCAGTAATTCCTAAACTTTGTTACGTTTCCATTTCATATACAAATATAAGCATTTAATTTTTGAACGGTTTGGAAATTCGAATGAATGCACACTTATGGAAATATTTGACAAAAATGTTCCAAATTACCCCCCTTGCATATGAATATAGAGTAAAATAATATTTGTAGATTATTTCTTCTTGAAAAATAATCTTGAAATCCGGAACGGTGAATTAACTAATGTGATGGGTATTTACAAGTGTTTGTAAGTTGATGCATTTCGTATGGCTAGAACGTTGTGTTGGCTGTATATCTTAAAGTTTTTTTCAAAGCAATTATTGGGGCATCATTGGTCTCCATTTATCAAAAAGTGCAGATATTTTTGTTTCAATTCGCAGGAGGATGTGTTTATTGATAATAAATCTTAACAATTGTATTTTTGTATATTCACAGGAAATCAAGCCAGAAGAAAAGGTTTGTGTTATAAGTATTAATTTTGTAAGGGTTTTAATCCCTACTTCCATAATTTACATATATCATCAGAACCAATCTTTGATTTTAGAGTTGACTAAAAATGTTTTATAAATCAAAGAGAAAGAAGTCTAAAAAATAAAAATTGGATTGAAATATGACAAAATTTGATGTCGAAAGCCACAACGAAAATTAAATACAGTCGACACTCGTTGTGTCGAAGTCAGAGGGGCAGTCAAAATACATCGACATATCCGGAGTTCGACTCATCCGACTTTGATTATTTTCGATGAAAACGTTTTTAACCATTTTTGATGGGCATCCTATGTGTCCATGATTGAAATATAGTAGGAAAAGGAAAGAAATTGCTCGAAACGAGCAATTTCTATCCTTATCCTACTAAATTTCAATGGCTGTATTTGTTTCGGAATTATTTTGATTAAACATTTTGAAATCCATATGTTGAGGATGGGACATGACTTTCACTTCGACTTAAGCGGAATTTCGACTTATCCGATGTCGAGATAACGAGTGTCGACTGTAATATTCTAGCTTGAAAAAAGAGATTATCTTTGGGTTATTCTCTATCATATCTTTCTTTCTTTTTTCTTTCTTTCTTACTTTCTTTCCTTCTTTCTTTCCTTCAAATGGACTTTGTTTGAAGCTCTAATATTATTGCTTTCTCATTGCAGGTCCACAAACATGTCCGTGAAACATCATCGAGTGAATATGAGGTCAGTATTTTTAAAGAGAAACATTTATTGTTCCCTTCCCAAACAATAAAGCTATAGGGAAACTCAATTTGAAATGAGTTGCAAGTATCATGATAACTGATTTGAAATGTCAAAGTTGTGTATGTTTTAGCTTACAGTATGTCGAGGGAAAATGAGAAAGTGCTCATTATCAGTGATTTCTTCTTTTTCTTCCAATCTTTTTCCACAAAGTTACTTCAACAAGTACGCAAAAACCTTCTTCATTAAAGTATACCAACTGTGATCAAATGGAAATGCTAATAACATTATGATACTTATGATGCCAAAGAAAAAAATCAACAAGGGACACCTATATGATGTTTTTTAACATACCAGCACACCTAATGCTATAACAAAAAATATCAAATACATGGCGTTTTGTTTGTTGATTTTAGACTGACGAAGAAGACAACGAAGAAAGAAGAGAGCGACTGAGGCAAAAGGTAGCCTTTTATTTCTTGCTCATCATGATTAAAGATTTGAATTTTTTTATTACAAAGTAAATTTTCTTGCAAATACCAAAAAATGTATAAATGTATTAATCTCTGCTCTCACGAAGCGGGAAAAAATCGAACCTTTTGATTAGTCAATTAATATTTGCTATTGATGCAGCAATCAGCCAACTGACAGACCGTTTGACACATCTTAATCAGATTTTTATTTCAACAAAATTGCTACTGAGAATCACACCAGGAAGAATATATCTTTAAAGGAACAGTTCGCAAGATATCTTAAAGTGACACTTCTTTCTTTTTTTTAATAAGTACGTCTTGATGCAAAGATTGTTTATTCTAATGAGTAGAAATACTATCAGTTTTTTTAAGTTGTTATTTATAAGCTAAAAATACGGCTTCAAAGTTGAGAGAGAAATGACAAATTCTACATAAATCTGAACTGTTGTTCACAACAATGTCTTTAATTTTAGCACAAAAATATATATTTCTCGTAAACAGCTCAATATTTTGCCTTGAAGTTTTCAGAATTTTCATAAGAAAATGTGCTCTTTCAGATAAAATATAAGTAAAGTTTATGTAGAAATTATTGTGAAATGTCACTTTAAATTGCTTATTCCAGAGAAAAAGACTGACAGCTGCCTCCTATGAACCTATTGACGGAATGGTCGGAGACGCATCGATCATCGGTAGAAAGAAGCACAGAAAACACAGACCGGTATGTTACATAATTTATGTTATATTTGTATCGGACTATTTTACGATTTTTATATAAATTCGATCATATCATCGTCTAGTCAAATTATAATAATATATTATTATCTAATTATATGCACTTTGGGGCATCGTTTCACGAGAAGGACCGAACAAATTCGACAAATGTACAATAATAAAGAAGATTCGTTGAATAATCAAATTAAAAGGAAACGAAAGTGTTGATGCATCGGTATGCACAATTTCTGTAAGATCATGTCGTTTATGAAAATGTTTTTAAAATATAATCTTAAAATACTTTTTAACAGTTTGAAGATGGTGGTGACACGGCCGGAAAGCTGATGTCACGCGAGGACAACGAGAGACAAAACGACGAACGACGAGCGAGCAAACGACGTCTCAAAAAGATGGCGAAACGAAAGGTCAAAGGTCATGATCACGGAGCGCCCTCTGACAGCGAGACCGATACCAAGGGACGTAAGAAGCGCCGTGCTGGTGATCCACGCGGAGTGACTGCCCCTCATATAGATAAATATTATCATAAGAAAGATATTGAGCATGAATTAGATAACATACATTACTGGTCAGATGAAGTTGAAGAAATACCTTACGAAGACGCGGTAAGTCAATTAAGAATGTCGTGTCCCTTAAATATCATCCGGAGGTCCTGCATGTACTAAAGTGAATGTTACCTATTTGACAAACGTGAATATATAATAGGCCTACTAAAGCATTGAAAGCGTTTAGAAGAAAAAGGAAATGCTGGTTGATTAGGCTTTGAATTAGAAAACATAGGTCTAAAAAAATATAAACTATACTACAGTTGTTTATATAAATTACTGGTAATTCAATTAACACTTTTAGAATAATTAAATCATTTGACTGTTCATTCTTTTGTAAAATCATCCAATGAGATTGAGTAAGATAGCAAATAAGTCTGATATTGAATTTTGATCCTTCAGCTTGCTACCCCTAAGTTTGGTGTTGATCCAAATCAGACTGGAGAAATACAAGGCGACGAGGTCGCATCCCCGTCTAAAATGGACATCGATATTGAAGAAGAAGACGACTCGGATCAGATACGTGTAGGACCAAATGACGATCTTCCTGAGGGATATGAATTTGATAAGGATGGAAATGTTGTGGTATGTAACATGGCGGTTTAGTTTAAATGATTTGTTTTCAATTATTATTTTTTCCATGTTTCACTTCAAGAGCCTTCATTAAGTTTTGATATCCTCTTTGAAAATGATTTATTTTTCCTAGTCGAAATTTCAAGCTCATATCTTATCAATTAATGGACTTAATAATATATAAAGCTATATGTTGTGGCGGTTTAGAAGATCTGTTCATTGTAGTACTATACTAACTTACGAATTAAAAAAAGAAAATATATTTTAAACGGCTTTCTCCTGACCAAATTCATATAAATACATCAAAAAGTTGAAAACGATTATCTATATTTTTCAGCGCAAAAATGACGGGAAGATAGTTCTTACACACAGCCAAGTCGAACAGCGCCGGAAGTTCGGCCATGTTTTCAGTCTACCACGACTAATAAGGAATGGAGACGGACGACCTCTCGGCGTATGTATATTTAACAGTTCGTCTTCGTAATAATTATATATCTCGATAAATGACCTGGTAGCGCATCTCTAGCCATCAGCTAGAGATGCGCTACCAGGTCATTTATCGGGACGGAAAATTAAAAGCGTTAAATGGACATTTCGCATTTCATTTCATTTTTTTAAAAGTATGTCTTGATGCAAAGATTGTTAATTTAATGCGTAGAAATACTATCAGTTTTTTGAAGTTGTTATCTATAAGTGAAAAATACGCCTTTAAAGTTGAGACGGAAATGACAAATTCTAAATAAATCTGAACTGTTGTCCACAACAATTTGTTTAATATTACCACAAAAATATATTTCTCGTAAACGGTTCAATATTTTGGCTTGAAATTTTCAGAATTTTCACAAGAAAATGTGCACTTTCAGATAAAATAAATGTAAAATTTATGGAAAAATTATTGTGAAATGTTACTTTAAGATATTAGAAAATATACGGGCGAAAAAGAAGCTGTATCAAATCTTTTGTTACGTTGATTATTTTTACAAATACGTATTTTGATAAACGATTTCTAATGAAAGTTGATGACAGTGTTTGTATTCTGATATACCAACTTGCATGACAAGTTCTACAAAATGAGTGGCGATTCAAATGATCTCTTACAAATTCAAAACCGAATGTCATTGGATATTTGTACACATAGTATTTCAAATCCATCAGCCACCTGTTACTATTTTTTATCAACAACAGGGTTACAAAGACGACGAGTTCGGTCCTACAGCAGAATGGGATTGGGGTCTACCAGACGAGGCGAAGGAGACAGAAGCAGAACAAAAGAAGACGGAGGTAAACGTTTAAACTCAACTACGTTTATAGCTATGGTTAATGTCTACCTCTTTCAAAGATATTAAAAACAACAAAAACAACAACAAAAAATACAACAAAAACAGTGCCAAATTATGTGGATTAAAGTGACATTTCACAATTATTTTTACATAAATACTTTATTCTATCTGAAAGAGCATCTTTTCTTATGGAAATTCTGAAAATTTCAAGCCAAAATATTGAACCGTTCACGAGAAATATAGGCGTATTTTTCGCTAATAAATAATATTTTCTAAAAACTGATAGCATTTCTACAGCATTAGAATAAACAATCTTTGCATCAAGAACTACTTTTAAAAAATGAAATAAATGTGAAATGTCACTTTAAAACTTTAATGAAAAGTAAGGACATTTTTTTTGCAAATGACTGTTCCATAATTCAAATATTAAAACATAAGCTACATAAGTATGTGCTTTCATTCCAGGTACCATCTCGCACTGTCGGGTTCGCTATGAAGGACGACCTCAGTACAGTACCGGCTACACCACTGAATGAGATGGATGCAAATCAAAGAAAGGTAGGAACATTGTGTCTTTATAAATCGTTGGTCAAATTCGAAAATATACTAACTATGCTGCAGTTACGGCGTTTTCGAACGTAATTGACGGAATGTAAGTATTATTTTGTTATTTGAGGGTGCTTTTAAAAATTAAAAAAAGAGGCATGTCACTATGTGCAAAACAATGGCACTGACAAATTTACCTGGATGATCGTTCTAAAATGATAAGAATAATGTTATTTAATGGAACCATTCTTAATTGAAATGTTCCCGGATTCTGATTGGACTTATATTTCACTCATGGTCTGTGATTATTTTAGGATGGCGTTTTCCAATATAACTCATTTGCCCAGAGAAATCCTTCTTCTGAATATTTTTATAACAAGTGTTTTAATTCATCACAACCAGGGGCGACAACTCGGGTCAGCAGACAGAGAACTGTTGCGAGAACGATTATTTGAACAACAACAGCAACAACGAGCGAGAGCCGAACAACCGACTACCGTACCGGTATGTGTCCCATCGCTTCTTTCCTTTCGTGATATTAGTATTTACTCGTCATAATATTTTTAACTTTTCTTTGTATAGTCATTTTCTATTATAAGACGAGTGTAATAGGCCTATCATATAAAAGTTTACGAAAAGTCGACATATTAGGCCTACTTAACTAGATAATCTGTAGAAAACCAAAGTTTTTCTGAGGAGAGGACATTGCATATTTTCGTTTCCATTTGAAAATGGCACAAGTAAAGCTTAAAAAATCTGCATTTTTTGGTATTTTTAACCTAAACAACAAGTAATGTCTCTGAATATTTTTGCAGAAAAATAAATCTTTGTATTAGATACCCGATAGCAATACTCAAGTTTTGCATTGAAATTCGAAAGGTTTTTTTTTTAGAAAAAATGTTTCCTCAAAGCAATGTGGGTCTAAGCAAATAATCAGACGTATTTCATAACGTTACGTTGGCCGCGGCCAAAATTGTCGTAACTACAGCTTGAATAAGTTGTAGTTACAACATTTCTTAACATGACCGAATATAATCATTATGTCATTGCAGATTTACTTCTCGGATTCTAGGGGCGTCAAAGACTGCTCTTGTCGCAATACGTAATATTTCTGGTTTTTTTTTTCTTTAGAAAAATATGTTATTAGATCTAGGTACTCGATAGCAATACTCAAATCCATATTAAGATTAAACTCTAAAACTATCGATTTTTTTTAAGAACGAGTAGGAGTATGTACCTGATCAAAGGTATTTATAACATTATACATGTACCTCTTTGTAGATCTACTTCTCGGGTTCAAGAGGCGTCAAAGACTCTGCCTTCATCGCTAACACCCAGATCGAGAAGCAAGATCCAGACGCGGCACTACAGCGGAGTCAGTCGGTCAAGGTCGGCGGTAAATCAAACAACATGATCGTACGGTCGGACACATTCGATGACGGGCGACCCAGTAAAGATAAGCGACAGACACCGACCCCGGGACTTAGGCGAGGGAGTAAGTATGAAATAAAGAAAACTCGCTTTTCGCTGTTTTTCAACAAAAATCTCATAACTGCAGCTTAGAACAAACATTGGCATGTCGATTGTTTTGATAGTCAGTCGATAGATCGATACAATACCACGTGCAAGGAAGAATTTAAGACAAACAACGGTGATGTGGCATTTTTCTGATCGTCCACTGGCCTATCGATGATTTTGATTGACAGCCGGCGTTTGGTCAATTGTTTCGTCCAAGCGGTCGCACCCGACAGCATAGGGCTTAATTAGAATTGATAGAATGATATCTAAGACTGGGTCCTTTTTATACGCCGCCGGAGGCGGACTTATATTGGCGTCATCTTCTCCGTCTGTCCGTCCGTCCGTCCGTCCATCCGTCCGTCCGTCCGTCCGTCCGTACGTCCGTCCACTTTTCTTGTCAACGCAACTCCTCCTAAGTTTCTGGCTGGAGCTGGATCTTCTTGAAACTTGGTAAATGTTATCACCTCAATTGGTAGATGTGCATGAAGGAAGGATTTCATGGTTCGTCGATTTTTGCCTGAGTTATGCCCCTTAAAAACTTAGTCTCTGGGGCTTATTGAAATTGCAGCCTTGTCAACGCAACTCCTCCTAAGTTTCTGGCTGGATCTTTATGAAACTTGGTCAATGTTATCACCTCAATTGGTAGATGTGCATGAAGGAAGGATTTTATGGTTCGTCGATTTTTGCCTGAGTTATGCCCCTTAAAAACTTAATCTCTGGGGCTTATTGAAATTGCAGCCTTGTCAACGCAACTCCTCCTAAGTTTCTGGCTGGATCTTAATGAAACTTGGTCAATGTTATCACCTCAATTGGTAGATGTGCATGAAGGAAGGATTTTATGGTTCGTCGATTTTTGCCGGAGTTATGCCCCTTAACTTAGTCTCTGGGGCTTATTGAAATTGCAGGCTTGTCAACACAACTCCTCCTAAGTTTCTGGCTGGACCTTAATGAAACTTGGTCAATGTTATCACCTCAATTGGTAGATGTACATGAAGGAAGGATTTTATGGTTCATTGATTTTTGCCAGAGTTATGCTCCCTTCAATCTTAGTCTCTGGGGCTTATTGAAATTGCAGCCTTGTCAACGCAACTCCTCCTAAGTTTCTGGCTGGATCTTAATGAAACTTGGTCAATGTTATCACCTCAATTAGTAGATGTGCATGTAGGAAGGATTTTATGGTTCATTGATTTTTTCCAGAGTTATGCCCCCTTAAAACTTAGTCTCTGGGACTGAAACTTTGTGGATGTTATTACCTTAATTGGTAGATGTGCATGAAGTAAGGATTTTATGGTTCATTGATTTTTGCCTGAATTATGCCCCCTTGAATCTTAGTCTCTGGGGCTTAATGATATTTTAGCCTCGTGAACGCAATTCCTTCCAGGTTTTTCACTGGATATTTATAAAAACCTTTTTGTGAACACAATTTTTTTACAGGTTTTTCAGTGAATATTCATAAATCCTTGTCAATGTCATTTTTTTGTCTCAAGTTTTATAAGTGGCGGCGTATATTGTGACGGTGGCACTCTTGTTGAATTAATATTTAGTCATACCTTTTCTATTTTCATTGTATATTTGTTTCAGAACTGCGAGCATCATGGACGGCACCAAGTGCAGATATACCGGAAGAGACAGAGATACCGGACACACAGATGCCCAGCAGAAATATCGGGTCTATGGACGAGTTTATTCTAGTCGGGGGTAGTGTTAGCAGGGTAAGGACTTTAGCCGAATTTGAAAATACAAATCTGAGATTTGTTGCTATACCATTAATAGATAAACTCACGCATTGTGAAACTTATCTTGTCGGCGTGATATTGTTCTAAACTCGGTATACTTTTGGGATTTACGATTATGAACAACATCCAGAATTGAAATTGAGTTGACATGGCAGACGTTTTTGGAAACCAAAGTTTTTTATGTTAGATATATGAAAACGCATTTTGAGTCAAAGTTCTGGATGTCACTAGATCTAGTTTCTTCGTTTTCCTCAATTATTTACAAGGACTTTGTTAGTTAATGACGCCAAACCTAGTATTTGTTTACGTTTTGAACTTTCATCTGTACATCTGTAATGCGCACGTCGTTTTGAAAACATTCTTTACTTTCAGATGGAACCTCCAAATACGATAGACTCGTCATATCCGGTAAAGATTTGTCCGCGTGTTTTCCCCGCCTCCAGGGAGCGCTCGAGTGTTAGTGACGTCAATATGAGGACAGCCCCGGATTCCCCAGAGGAAATCCCCGATAATAAATTACGTAGATATGCCGGGGAATTCCTCACAGACAAACGATTCTTCGATCAGTACATTGAAACCGAAAGTAAGTTTTTGACAACATCTTCTGTTACTTTCTTGATTTTTCATACTGCATTTAGTCAGTACGACGTCCATACTTTATTAGAGAATAGCGAACGTTTGACAGTTGTTGCATTGGTGCATCTTTTTATTAAAGAAACACTGTGACCATTCTTTTTTACTTTTGCGTATAATATCTTCGTTTTCTGTCATGAAGTTTATATTACATGTATCACTAGCCGACGTTACGTGTAAGTTGCCAAAGCTCATGTTAATTATGGATCTGAACATATTTAAAAAATAAATGGCAAGAATCAGTAAATTATTTACTGAACAAATGGTAGTATGTTGCTTAAGAACTTCAAATGGAACATCTCAATGTCTTTGGGTTGTTAGTGCTTTTTGAACTAATCATTCGATACAATGTCTATCACAATTTTCTTTCTAGAACTACCTACAAACGCTGCAGTACAGACAAAGGCGCTCGCTAACCAAGGTCTTGACTTTATTCATGATCGAGCCGTGTTTTGGCGCGCAAAGGAACCGGAACCTCTACGACCTCCGCCGTCCGATCTGGGACTACGGTTGATGCGTAACAGCACGTTCTACACGACTGCAGACTCCGGGCTCGAGTCTCGAATGTCCACCATGACGAGCCGACCTAAAAGCGCGAGCGACGCAAACGATATCATGGTGTCTTCCAGACTATCAAGGGAAGCAACTCTAGCAAGGGAGCCAACTCTTGCAAGGGAGGTAACTCTAGAACCGTTACCGGAAGGGAACCAGAATCAGTTTCAGAGACAGTATCACGGTACCAGCGTGACGTCAGCAGGCACGGAGAACAGACCGGGCGTACACAAGGTCAAGGTCAAACCTGGAAACGAGGTGTAAAAATGTTAGAACTGACAATGTGATTACTTTAGAACTATTATGGCATTAGACAATATATTTTGTATTACATGTCGTCGATTTAAAAATAGAAAAAAAAGATAAACGGCATATTTAAAACAGTAGTAACGAGGCTTTTGTTGAAAAGCAGCGATGCATATTATCCAAGAAACGGATATAAAAAAGTGCACTCTCAATCCTTTTTATCTACATGTAGTCTATCCATATTTGAAAGTAACGTAAAAAATCTAAAAGCACCTTAGTTTTATACACAACAAGCGAATAAGAAATCGAGGGCGATATACATGCAGGAAATGTGAAATGTACAAAATTATTCAATTTCTTTTTATATGATGAAAAATCCAGCATTTTTCGCCTTTAATACTAAACGATCTGTGATTATAACTTACAAATATATTTGTTAACTTAGTTGGCACTGTTAAACCCTTTTTTACTATTGTACAAGCAGGATATGAGTCCAATTCCATTGAATGGCACATAAGAAATTTTCTATATAACCATTATAGTAAATAATTATTATACCGGAGGTGTTATGTAGGCCTACCATGTCCCAGAGAACAACGTTGATAATAATTTGATTTGTTTAAATCCTTGTTGGTTTTAAGATTTCCTTTCCTAAACGGCAAAATTGTAGACTTGTACAAATATAGGCCTAGAGGTATTGCAGGCGACAATTTCAAGAGAATGTAGTTTTTCATTAGATGGTCTTTCTGGAACGAAAATATTGTGGAAAACGAAGAAATTGCTAGATACAAGCAATTTCTTCATTTCCCACAATGTATTCCAAAACTTTCATCAAGTGTGGCGTGTAAAAAGGCATCACTATTGGGGAATGGGTTAAATGTCATACCTGAATGTGCCCCATTTTAAGATCCCAACTCAATTTCATTTAAAACGATAGAGAAGAGCTAAAAAAGCTTGCCTTGTTTTATAATGATATTTTGTTATTTATTGTTGATTTTTTAATCTATGTTTTACTATTTTACGATATATCATGTGATAAAATTTTTTGATTTTCAAAATAAAGTATCATGATTTAATTTTGTCTTTTTCTGTCCTCATTTCACAAGCAGGACAGCTTTTTCGTCTGCAGATGTCTTCAATTGAAACTCAAAACCAAAAAAATGTTTTGGAAAAGGTTATTATACGTAGATCTACCGTCTATTTTTCATTCGAAAAATTGTAGTCTGCTTTTAGAAAAGGCTTGTTTGTTTTGATAAAAACCCAGACTCTATTGTACATTTTCGGATTTGTGATTTTGCATGGCATTGAAAAGATAAATAAATATTCCTCTGTATGAATATACGCTTTTTGATTATTATAATACGCAACAGAATGGTGTAAATAAATAATGTGATTTATTTGTAAACGCGGTGAAAAAGGAAGAACACCGTGACGTCGCGCACGGTATTCGGGAACTTTCAAAAACGCTACCCTCTGCGATTCATAACTGAATTTTGTAAGAACCGTTTTCCGTCTGAAAACTTTGTTATATGTCAAAATAACCGTAAAACCATAATCTTTTTCAATGACATACTCTTTTCAGGTTGTTAGTTTATATAAGTTTGCTAGAAAGACCCTTTGTTCTTAAATTCGGCGAAACAACGCGTGTAACATGTAACATAAATTTTCAACGGCGAGGGATATTTATTAACACCTTTTCGATTTAGTAACGTCAAACACATTGAAAAATATATTAAATGACAGTGGAAATGTTGCAGAATGTTTTGCCAGACGGAAATTGAATTTCGATGTCGGTTACGCAAATAAGCCCAGTTTGTTCACCAAAAATCGCAGTGTAACAATTAGAATTACGTCGCAGAAAAAATGACAGTTTTGTTTGATATTTTGTGAATCAATGACTGAAATGCATCAAAACTTGATATAAAAAATATTATTTTTCTCTATTTCTATAATATATATAAGAAAATTAGTTAGCATTATAAACGAAGCATTAATGATTTAAAATGCGTGTGGACAGAAATTGTTTCAGGCCGTCGAAAACTCTAATTTTTTACCCTTTAAAGTTTAAAAATACCGGTTCCATTATTCATACAGCGATTTAATTTCAATGTGGAAATATTATTTTTTTCTTGTTCGTTATATCAAAATTTCAACGCAAAATAATGAAACGTAAAAAAGATATTCAAATTTGTTCGTGTGGACAGAATTTTCATAAACATAAACTTTTTTTAATTGTCGTAGCCTAGAAAGTATCTATTTAGCGCATTTTAAGACGAAAATAAAACGAATCAAATTGGAGTTAAAGCTTAAGAAGTGCAAAAGACCGAAATAGTGAAGTCTTTCTTAAAACATTGTCTTGTCTTTTTAAATCACATTAGTTTCTACAGAGGGTAAGCATTAAAAGTACAACACAACCGTCTACGTAAAAACTTCAACGTTACGCAATTATTAGAATAATGACGTTCGCTAGTTTGACGTTACATTTATTTCCCCAATATCGTGCGCGACGTCCGTATTATTACGCGTACAACGGGCGTCACGCCAAGACAAAATGTAGCTTTCAGGGGGTGGGAAATTGGTTTTAAACCTCTCTCAATCAAGACCTGGTTAGAGAAGAGCTTAGTAAAGCATTGAAGCAAAAGAAGTAACTGCTGATCACCCCTTTTCCTCAGTATTTTCTGTACTATTCTCGTATATACTCTCTTATATATTACACGTATTCTCTTGTTATAAATATGAACACTAATTTTGTTGTCAGTGGAAGCTTTCAAATTGAAACAGTTTTGAGATTTTGAAAACGGTTGAAATAGAAGGGATACTTACAAATTCTTCAAAAGTCTCGTAAATTTAGCTTTATCCATTCACAAACAAGACTTGGTTTTGTTGACCCGGATAGGAAATGCTTCCGAAAATATTGAGATAAAAGAAGACAAGAGGCCCAGAGGGCCTTATCGGTCACCTGAATCAAATGAGCATAAACATATGTATTTACAAATAAAGTATAATTATAATACTATCCCCAAAAGTATATTGAAAGATATACATACATGCAGCATGGCCAATTTTTAAACATATTTTATTTTCTTGTACAAACTTTGTAGTCCTCGCCCTAAAGACTATAAAAACCAAATGTGGATCCAATCCATCATCCGGTTCACAAGAAGAAGATTTTTTAAGATGTACCATATTTACCCCCTTTTTGGCCCCTTTTAGGGTTCAAAAGGGAGATAACTCCATGATTTGTACAAATCTGAAGCGACTTTCCATAAGAATGCATCCTACCAAGTTTGGTTGAAATCCATCCAATGGTTCCTAAGAAGATGTCGAAAATATTAAAAGTTAACTAATAACACGACCCCCATCCCCCACGGCCATTTCTTGACGGATTTTCATCTCTTGGACAAATTTTGTAGCTCTTACCCTAAATACTCTAAATACAAAATGAGAATCCAATCCAACAGCCGATTCATGAGAAGAATTTTTAAGATGTACCATATTTACCCCCTTTTTGGCCCCTTTTTAGGGTTCAAAGGGAGATAACTCCATGATTTATACAAATCTGAAGCTGCTTCCTATGGGGATGCTTCCTGCCAAATATGGTTGAAATCCGTCCAATGGTTCTCAAGAAGAATTCGAAATGTTTAAAGTTAACTAATAACGCGACCCCTCCCATCCCCAATCCCCAGCATGGTCATTTCTTGACGGATTTTGTCCTTTTGGACAATTTTGTAGACCTTCCCCTAAAGACTCTATATACAAAATGTGAATCAAATCCAACAGCCGGTTCATGAAAAGAATATTTTTAAGATGTATCCTATTTACCCCTTTTTGGCACCTTATGGGGCCCCAAGGAGGGACAACTTCATGATTTGTACAAATCTGAAGCGGCTTCCCATGAGGATGCTTTCTGCTAAATATGGATGTAATACGTCTAATGGTTCTCAAGAAAAAGTAGAAAATGTTAAAAGTTATCGGACGACGCACGACGACGGACGAAACACGGTCGCAATAGGTCACCATGACCTTCGCACAGGTGCCCTAAAATGCAGATAATCAGCATTTTCTCATTTTGTCGGCTTATTTTCTGTGCAATTTAATTCACATATCTAATGATTGGTTAGATCTACATCCATTTTTGTTGTTTGCGTCATAATGCAGATTGAAACTGTTCAAACTTTTGCTGTTTTGGAAAGGGTCAAAACAGCTGCAATTACTATTGCAATTACGATTTTTTTCATGTAAAACGACTACTTGAACCCCCCCCCCCCCCCCCAAACACTCCAAAGTTTTACAAGGCGAGAGGCGTGCTTATGCTTGCATGTTTACCTAATACGCGAACCTGGATCTGGAAATTATGACATTTCCGACCAACATTGATCCTGATCAGACAGCACGTATACCACATTTCTTTCTAATTTCCTTTTCATAATTTGTAAGTCGCAGAGAGCTGCATATGGATCATGATCAGGGCATCTGGAATATCGTCGCTTTTCAATGAAAACCTCGTAACTGTAGCTTGTTTTAAGCTGCAGTTACGAGGATTTTGTTGAAAAGCAGCGATATGCTGGTGTATAATGTTATAAAATCCCCATTTCCAGATCTTAGCTAATATTCAAAACCATTTGACACTGTCCCAAACGACGAAAACTATAAACGTTCCAGAATGTTAACAAATCGTGTCTTTTTATCATCATCCATTTTGACATCTGCAGCAGTTTTCAGAAAGGAACAGTTCATTTTTGTCGTGTGGGAAAGATTGGTAGTTTTCAACAGAAAGTAAGCCGTCACGATCTTTAATTTAGCAGATGCCAAATTTCAATGATCAGTTATCACGGTGGGGATTGTGCATGATGGGATGGATAACGACTACCGACAATAGGAAACGATTTTATCAAGTAAACCGTGACGTAATTTCGGACAAATTAATAGTATTTCGTTGGTGTTGTTATAAAATCTCGTATCTACGGCTTGAATCAAACCGTAGTTACGAGATGTTATAACAACACCGACGGTTTATCAAAACATAACGGTAAACTCAGTCTATTTTTTGCACAAAATTTGATGCCAACTCGCCTCGCTTCAGGTAAGACATTTTGCAATAACTCTGTTATTTCTATATCAATTTTCAAGCGGTTTGCTGCATGTACCCCGCCTTATCGAGCTCTTTCATCGGATGTATGACATATGAGATAACTCATGATACTTTTCCCGAAATATTGTCCCAACCGACCAGAAAGCGAAATGGTAACGACTACGGCCAAATTAACCACGCTTCAGGTAAGAATTTGTGCAATAACTTTCTTATTTCTGCATCAATTTTCATGCGGTGTGTTGCATGTACTCCGTCTTACTGAGCCCTTTTCTCAGATGTATTATTTATCTGGAACTTCCCTGTACTTTTCTCAAAAACCGATCCCAACCGACTAGAAAAAGGGCCTGAATTTTTTGTCGTTTTCTGGTCGGTTGGGGTCAATTTTTGGACAAAGTACAAAGATTCTACAAACAAGTTATATATTCGAGGAGAGAGCTCAGTAATGCGGGGTACATGCAACAAACCGCTTGAAAATTGGAGCAGAAATAAGAAAATTATTGCACAATTTCTTACCTGAAGCGAGGCAAAATTTGTCCGTATACTCCATATTCGTTATCCATCCCATCATGCACAATCCCCACCGTGGTTATTGATTATTTCATATCGGCGCTGATACACCTGATTGTATAAAGGACCTCTATGGATAAGGCGAGAATTCTCCCTAAAAAGCTCAGCTCGATGGGTCAACTCTCAAAACTAACAAATTGAGAAACAAAATTAAGCTTTATGGTTTGGTAGACAAATAAATGAAATGAATACCGATTTTATGTCCTTTAAAAAGTTCTATAGGTGTAGATAACTCTTGATTTTTGTACCCACCTAAATGGTTTCGTTTTCTTACACTACCGGTATTCATAGAGGTAAAATGAAGGTTCTTATATTTTTATTTGCAATTCATCTTCTACAGATACAAGGATGAATGGTGTTGACATCATGGCAGCTTTTGTTTTGTCCGTATTGCGCATGTGCATCATTGAAACAACTTTAAAAGCGTACTTTCCCGCCAAAAACCGAGGAATACCTACCTTCCCAAGGCTGGCGAACATCGTCCCATTGACTTTTCCATTTTAGCCTTTTAGGGAGATTTCTCGCCTTATCCATAGAGGTCCTTAGACATAATCCCTGCTTCATTGGGATAAGTGAAAGTATTTAAACGTGGACCTATTCATAATTGATGATTTCCATTTTTTGTTTTTGTATAAATATTTGGCGTTTCGGAAAGTTTTCAACAGAAAGTAAGCTGTCACGATCATTTTAATTTAGAAGATGTCAAATTTCAATGATCAGTTATTGATTATTTCATATCGGCACTGATCCGCATGATTGTATAAATTAGACATAATCCCTGCTTCATTGGGAAAAGTGAAAGTATTTAAACGTGGACGCATTCATAATTGATGATTTTTATTATTTATAATTGTTTATTGTGATTTTTGTTATTGTTTATTTTTTATTTTAAAGTTAAATAATTCAATTATTCTTTTTGCTCTGAAAACATGGAATTGTTTAGATATCTAATAGTTTGTGATCTGTGTTTTAACAAAGAAAAAACAATTAATATAGAACTCATACACGTAATTATATATCCCGAATCGAAAGGGTTTAGGGAAATATTGAGACAAATGAAGAAAATGCTGCTAATCAACATTTTCTTCTTTTGTCTAAACATTTTCTATGCAATATCGTGTACCCAAATGCGGTCTTTATCAGCGCAAATTTTGTCGCAATCAACAGCTTTGGAATATGACCACCCTACAAATTAGTAAGATATTGTTTTGAAAAGTGTTTTAAAAAGAATATTGTCTGGAAAAAAAGAGATTAAAAAAGAAAGTAAAGTAAGCCGTCGCGATCATTTTAATTTTGCAGATGTCAAATTTCAATGATCAGTTATTGATTATTTCATATCGGCGTTGATCCGCCTAATTGTATAAATTAGACATAATCCCTGCATCAATGGGAAAAGTGAAAGTATTTAACCCATTTATGCCTGAATTTTTATTTTAGGAAAAAATCAGAGAAAACAATGAAAACCGTGTGAAAACAACAAGTTAGGCTTTAATTTTGTGAAATTTCAATGAAAAAGTATGATTTTGTACAAAAACATTTTTGTCCACTAAAGTGGACGCTAGGCACGAATGGGTGCATGTAAATTATCTTATACTTTTCCCCTAAAACTATAGTTTCTATCATGAAATTTGAAAATATACAAGCACAATTTGTTATATACACCCCAACCTACGTAATAGAGGGGTTATATTGGTTTCTTCATGTCTGTCTGTCTGTTCGTCCGTTCGTCCATCCATCCATCCATAGACTATTTTGTTTCCCTGCTCTAAATCGAGAACCGTTTGACCTAGGGTCATGAAACTTTCCTCAGTTGTTGCCCATGACCCAAGGAGGTACCTGACATTTTTGGGTTGCGAAGGTCAAAGGTCAAGGTCACAATTGGACTTTGTTTAAAATCTGTTTCAGTACTCTTAGTCAAGAACCTATTGACCTTGGACCATGAAACTTGAGACAGTTGTTGCCCATGACCCAAGGAGGTGCCTATTGTCTTTGGGCCATGAAGGTCAAAGGTCAAGGTCACAATTTGACTTTGTTTGAAATTCATTTCCGTGCTCTAAGTCAAGAACCGGTTGACATAATATCATGAAAATTTACTCAGTTGTTGCCCTTGAAACTGAAACTGAAACTGTTAGATTTACTTAAACGCCTAATTTTACGCAAAGCATATTCACTGGCGTTGTACAAAAGTAAAGTGTGCTAAAATAAATATGTTAAAGGATACAGATAAAGGATACAGATACACACGAAGCACTACTCGCGTTCAGTTGAACAGAGCGTCGAAGTCTTTGAAGAACATGGTTTTCAAGCCTTTCTTGAAAGAAACAACGGTGCTGGATTGTCGTAGGTCCTGTGGGAGCCTGTTCCATAGTTTTAGGCCTGCTGTTTTAAAACCCCTGTCACCGAATGTTTTGCGTTTGTTGAATGGTATACTGTAACAACCTGCAGATGAGCTAGTGGATCTCAAATTTCGTTTTGGCGGGAGTTGTTCGGTAAACAACTCGGTCAAATAAGACGGAGCGCGTCCATTGGAACAGTTGAACATGACAGTTAGAATTTTGAATTCAATCCTTGCTTTGATAGGGAGCCAATGTAGGTCATAGAGTGCTTGTTTACTACTGTCATATTTGTTTCTCCTTAAAACGAGCTTTGCACTCATGTTTTGAATCCTTTGCATTTTTCGTATGACGGTTTGAGAAGCACCATAGAGAATCCCATTACAATAGTCCAAGTGAGAGATCACAAGCGATAGAACGAGAGTTTCTGTTGCGTCTTCAGTAAGATATTTTCGTATGCTTTTTATTCTTAGATAGTTGAACATTGCTGTTTGGCATTTTTTCTTAACATGTTCACTGAAGGTTAAATGTTCGTCTAGGAACGCACCAAGATATCTTATGCACTTAACAGACTTGACATGGTCGCCAGCAATATTGATTTCGTTTGTTGTACACTTTTGTAGTTGTTGTTTGCTTCCGAAAGTTATGAATTCAGTTTTTGAAGTGTTCATTTTTAGTTTATTTTGTTTCATCCAGTCATTAATTGTCACAGCACAACTTTCTAATTCTTCTATGGCTATTCTCTCGCTGTCTGCAGACGGTTTGAATGATTTTGTCGCAATATGGTCGTCCGCGAAACCGTAAACTGATATAGATTTGGGGATGACGTCAAACAAAGTTCCGGCGTACGTAAGGTATAACCATGGACCTAAACAGCTTCCCTGGGGAACACTACAGTTCAAATCGCGTGGAGTTGAAATGGCCGATTCTACATTAACACTACAGCTCCGAGGCCTTAGATACGAATCAATCCAGTCAATTGCTTTTCCACATAATCCATATTGAGACTGCAGCACTTTAATCAAAATGTCGTGATCTACGGTGTCAAACGCAGCACTAAGGTCAAGCGCTAAAAGCGCACTGACCTGTTGATTTTCCATGCAATCTAAAAGATCGCTAACCAACCTTAGAAGTGCTGTCTCGCACGAATGACACTGTCTGTACGCAGATTGATTCTTTGGGAGAAGTTCGTGCTCACCCACATGCTTATTTAGTCTGAGAAGAGCTGATTTTTCAATTAGCTTTGAAAGAAATGATAGATTGCTTACAGGACGATAGTTTGAAAGCACAAGTTCGAGTCCAACTTTTTTCAGCAGGGGTCTCACTACCGCGTGTTTCAAGTTTTTTGGGAAGATTCCTTGGCTAAGCGACAGATTCACTAATTTCGTAATGGACGGTAATAATTCGTCTATGTGATCTTTTAGTATTTTTGTTGGAAGTTTGTCAAGTTCGCACGATTTTGTTTTCAGTTCGTTAATGAGTTTCTTAACTTCGTCGCATGTAAGATGACGGAAGGAACCGAAAGCAGGACATTCTTTGTTGTTCGGTGTATAGCTTGCATAGTCTTTGAGAGATTCGCGGATTTTTTCAATTTTGCCTAAGAAAAAGTCGGCAAATTTTTCAGCCAACGAGGAGTCACTTTCGCCAGATGGTAAAGGGTTTTCTGTTTTTGTCCCTGTGAGTTCAGAAACTAACTTGTATAGTTGCTTACAGTCACCTTTCGAACTGAGCACTTTTTCACTAAGAACGGATCGTTTTTCATTACAAATAGCATAATGGTATTTCAGACGGAGATGTTTGACTATTTCTAGTTGATTCGGTTCTCCATATTTTCGCCACACTCGTTCTGCTTTTCGAAGTGATTGTTTCATTTTAAGTATTTCATCGTTAAACCAAGCTTTTGGTGGTCGACACGTGATGGTTTTTTGTGTTAAGGGGGCATGTTTCTCCAGGATAGATTCTAGTTCCGATTCGAATTGTTCGACGAACAGATCAACATGATCAGTTTCAATTTCTATTGCCCCGAGATCTTTTGAAATATCTTCAGAGTCAATTTGTTTTAGATTACGAAATTCAATTCTTTTACTTATCACATCTTCTTTCTGAATGTTCAATATTGACTTGACAACACAGTGATCAGAAACAAATAAACCCGGTTCGCATGATATGATTTGAAGACCATTTACTACTTCTGTAATTACTAAGTCCAGTTTTTGACCAGCTGTGTGGGTGGGGAAATTCACATGCTGCTGAAGTCCAAGGGCACATAGCGAATGTTCGAATTCTGTGATGTGGGCACTTTGATTATCAATATGAAGATTAAAATCTCCGGTTACAATGATGTTGTTGTATTTGGGGACAATGTCTTCCATAAAGTCAAAGAAGTCCGGAACAAACTGGCTGGGAGTAGAAAAAGTCGGAGATCTGTATATGCCGACAACAGTTAAAGACTTGCTTTTCAAAATGAGTTCCCAGATGCCATATTCAAAAGTATTTGTGGTTCCAAGGAGGTGCCCTATTGTTTTTGTGTCACAAAGGTCAAGGTCACAATTGGGCTAATATATTTTCCTTCATCTTCCAGCATAGATGCAACCACGTTTACTGTATATTTTCTGCTTAAAATTAAAAATATGTTGTTACTATACAAAGAATTTACAGGCACCCTCTCAGTCCTAGCGTCCACTTTAGTGGACAAAATTATATTATTTTATAAAACTATGAAACCATATTATTTTTCTCTGGAAATTGTATCTGCAGTTACCTAAAGATGAGGAACATTACAGAATAATAATGAAAGAAGAAATATAAAGATATAAAGGAAATAAACATATCTTTTCCCCTACCCATTTCAAGTCTTTTTTTTCTCAGTAAAATCACTCCCTTCTCTCATAATATTCACTTTTACTGATACATTTATTGCTAATGAGCACTTGGTTCAGCATTTCCCTGCTTATCAATGGATTATCAACACAAACAAATGATGAGAACCAGAGGTAAACATATACGTAAGCATCTACTTACAGATAAAGCACAGTGTCGTCTTAAGTGGACGCTAGGCACAAATGGGTTAAACGTGGGCGCATTCATAATTGACCAAACGCCGACTGTCAATCAAAAACTTCTATTAGCCAATGGACGATCAGAAAAATGTCATGCCCCAATTATTCATCGTTGCACGTGTTATTGTATCGATTTATCGACTGACAATCAAAACAATCCACATGCCAATGACAAAGAATTTTGTGCTAACAATAGACTAGGTTTGCCGTTATGTTTTGATAAACCGTCGGTGTTGTAATAAAATCTCGTAACTACGGCTTAAATCAAGCCGCAGTTACGAGATTTATAACAACACCTACGAAATACTGTTATGTTTGTCCGAATTTACGTCACGATTAACTGGATAAAATCGTTCCCTATTAACGATCGCATCCCCATTGTTTGTCTTAATTTCTATATTAGGCGGAGCGATCTGTCGATTGGCGTTTGGTCAATTGATGAATTCCATTTTTGTTATTGTTTAAATATTTGGCGTTTGGGAAAGTTTTCAACAGAAAGTGAGCCGTCAGGATCATTTTAATTTTGCAGATATCACATTTCAATGATCAGTTATTGATTATTTCATATCGGTGCTGATCCGCCTGATTGTATAAATTAGACATAATCCCTGCTTCATTGGGAATAGCGAAAGTATTACGTGGACGCATTCATAACGGATGACTTTTATCATTTTTGTTATTGTTTATTGTGCTTTTTGTCATTGTTTTTTTTTTTTTTTTTTTTTTTTTTTTAAATGTTAAATAATTCAGTTAATTCAGTTAATTTTATTTCTGAAAACACGGAAATATCTAATAGCTGCATCATAGGGAAAAGTGAAAGTATTTAAACGTTGAATAATTCATAATTTATGATTTCGATTTTTTGTTATTGTTTAAATATTTGGCGTTTGAGAAAGTTTTCAACAGAAAGTGAGCCGCCACGATCGTTTTGATTTTGCAGATGTCAAATTTCAATGTTCAGTTATTGATTATTTCATATCGGTACTGATACTCATGATTGTATAAATTAGACATAATCCCTGCATCATTGGGAAAAGTGAAAGTATCTAAACGTGGACGCCTTCATAATGGATGACTTTTATCATTTTTGTTATTGTTTATTTGCTTTAAAAGTTAAGATATTCAATTATTCATTTTTTTCTGAAAACAAGGAAATATCTATTCGTATGAGAAAATTGTTTTGAGAATGAAAAACAATTAATATAGATATTTAGATCAACATGATCAACAGAAGGGATTTGGGAAAACATTGAGACAAAAGAGCATTTTCTTCTTTTGTCTCAATATTTTCTTTTCTATATCGTACATAAATTTTATCTTTATCAACATACATTTTGTCGCCTACGGCAACTTCGAAACTGGACCACCATGCATTTTACTCAGTTATTGTTTGTGGAAAAGTGTTAAAAAATTCATAATTGCCAAAAATAAAGAGATAAAAAAGAAAGTAAAGTGAGCCATCACGATCATTTTAATTTTGCAGATGTCAAATTTCAATAACCAGTTATTGATTATTTCATATCGGCACTGATCCGCATGATTGTATAAATTAGACATAATCCCTGCTTCATTGGGGAAAGTGAAAGTATTTAAACGCGGACGCATTCATAATTGATGATTTTTATCATTTTTGTTATTGTTTAAATATTTAGCGTTTGGGAAAGTTTTCAACAGAAAGTGAGACGTCAGGATCATTTTAATTTAGCAGATGTCAAATTTCAATGATCAGTTATTGATTATTTCATATCGGCACTGATCCGCCTGATTGTATAAATTAGACATCATCCCTGCATCATTGGGAAAAGTGAAAGTATTTAAACGTGGACTTGTGCATAATTGATGATTATCTTTTTTTGTTATTGTTTAAATATTTGGTGTTTGGGAAAGTGTTCAACAGAAAGTGGACCGTCATGATCATTTTAATTTAGCAGATGTCAAATTTCAATGATCAGTTATTGATTATTTCATATCGGCAATGATCCGCATGATTGTATAAATTAGACATAATCCCTGCATCATTGGGAAAAGTGAAAGTATTTAAACGTGGACTTGTGCATATTTGATGACTTTTATCATTTGTTGTTATTGTTTATTGTGCTTTTTGTTATTGTTCATTTGTTTTAAAAGTTCAAGCATTCAATTATTCATTATTTTCACTCTGAAAACATGGAAATATCTTATAGCATGTGGTATGTGTTTCAATAAAGAAAAACAACCAATATAGTAATTATTAGCATGTTTTTATTTGTTGATTGTTCTCATTAGAAGGAATCAAATTTTATCTCCTCCTTACGTTTTTCATCTTTTGAAGCTACAAGAGTTAAAATATTCAAAATTTAAATTTTAAAAGCAGATTTTTGGAATTTACTTTGTAACTCATCCAGTTCTATGATTTCGTGAAGTGACCAAGAAACGAAAATACGATGAAAAAATTATAATAATCATGATATGTGTCTGGAATAGTTTTGTGTTTGGATGAAGGAAGTGGAATTTCGTGTACTTTAAAACGACAAATGGGATTTATTGTCGTAATTATCGTCATTTTGGCGTTGTTTCACAACTCAGGTAAGAAACAAATTATTTTTACGTATCAACGTTGAGCTCTTCATTAAATTCTTTCCCAAATAAAACTGTAGTTTTTACATTCTTAAACTTTTTAAAAGTCAGAAAAACGGTTAAATACGGAAACCCCGTCTATTTCTTATTTTCGCTCAGTGTTTTGAATTCTGAAAACACAAATTTCTATCCCCTCGCCATATACGTTCCCTACATTTTCCATAAAATGAAAATATTTTCTTTTATAATTTCCTTTTTGTCTTAATATTTTCAATGCTATATATATGTAAAGTAAAGTAAATTTACTTTGCTATGAAAACTCATTTTCTCCTCTTAATATTTATCGGTTATTTTGTAGTCGACAGCTCCTTCTAAATTGAACCAATCTCAAATTTTGACGTTTAGGAAAGGGTTAACGCGTAGTTTTGAAAAACGTTTTTCTCCAAGAGCCCCTCAATAACTCTTAGCAACCTTAATAGGGAATGATTTTATCCAGTTATAAGTGACGTAATTTCGGACAAGCTTTTTTTTTTATTTCCTATGTGATTTTATAACAATACCGAAGATTTATCAATACATAACGGTAAACCCAGTCTATTTTAAGCCCAAAATGCAATGCTATTAAAGAGCAGAATGGATCCAGTCCAGACTGCAATTAGGCAAAGGCTTATTATAAATCATGATCGTCTAAAATGTCCGTCTTCTCAAATCACGGTGGATAATCACGTGACTCAGAATTTCAGAAAATCATCAATATTTTTGTTAATACTTGACCAATTTGAATTCGGTTTGAAGCGGAGAAAGGGAGAAAATACCTGGAATAAGCTGTATGTACTGGATTTTTGAAAATTCATCTGATGAAAAAGTTATTGAAGATAAACCAAAATTTTGGTTTATCTTCAATAACTTTTTATCAGTTGATTTTTCAAAAATCCAGCACGTTCATCTAATGCGTGACGCATGTCCACCTTCTCTGCTTCAAACCGAATACAAATCAGTCAAGTATTAAGAAAATTATTGAAGATTTTCTGAAATTGTTCCATCACGTGATTATCCACCGTGTCAAATACTGTCTCAATTGCAATTGAAAAGAGGATGTTTTGTCATTTTTGAACCTTTCTTCACCAAAAGAAGGGATATTAAGTATTTTTCTATACGAAATGAGCATCTTTTTGGCTTAGGTCAGATACTTTGTATATGCTGGTTCGAAAAAAAAAATAAAAATAAATAAATGAGAAGAAAAAGTACAAAATAAAAACATAAAAATGTGTATAAATTAATATAGAAAGTACAGAAAGGGGCAGCCCATGTTCTCACGCTCAGTTTAGTTTTGATACTTAAGCTATTAATCCCTGGATAAAGCCTAGTCTATTGTAACATCAATATTGAACCTACCCCATGAATATAGCTCAATGAAACGTTTAAGTCATCGCTATTCAGGCTCTGGTTTCATTTACTTTATATTGAATCTAGTGAACTTTAACCCCTTAACCTTTTATTTTCTTATCTAAATTGTCTGTCGTCGGTCGCAATATGTGTCACGAACTGGAAAAATATATGACTATTAAGTTCTTTATTAATCATAAAATTCAACGGGAAATAGATAGAGAATAGATGGTTATTGTCTGTACATTGTAGATGGAAAAAAATATCCGGCAAGGCGGAGGAGTTTTTATCCAGTGAGCCGTAGGCGAACCGGAAAATTTCCGAAGCCGCGCCGGATATTTTTTTCCATCTACAGACAGTAACCATCTATTCTATTTATCCTGTTACGAACATTTGTTTAAAAAAGAGGGGCCATTCTCGTTAAAAGAACAAAGACCTGGTTAGTTACTAGTATCCTAAAGACCGTTAGACGCATAACTCGTGTTCGAGACAGAAGTTAGTTCTATGATTGGAAAAAAAAAAAAAAAAAAAAAAACAAACTTTCGAACTTCTCTCGATTTTTTTATCATTAACAAGTAAATATTATAACCATAGAACAAACTCAAATTGCAAGGAACTGCAAAGTTCAAATCAAGTCGACGACGAGATCTGCCCTCGGATTGTGAATGGAAGGTTCCGTTTCAACGAAGAACAAGTTTGACATTCATTTGAAATATTGAAAATGTTGAAATGAAGTAACAAGAACATGAAGCATACCATAAATGGATTTCCCCCCAACGTCTATTTACACGATCTTAGACGTGTTTACAAACGTGTCATGATCTGTCATCTATCTGAACGTTTCCGATGTCGTCCATTTTTATTTTAGACATGAATTCATCAACAAGACAAGTATTTTGTGAGGGAAGAAGACAATTCAAAAGTAACAGTCTACAATCGTTTTGAAATAAAATAACTAACCAACTATCTCATTCTCTATCCCTTCTTCAAGTCTTGTATTTAAATTCTTCCCTTAAATGTTCCCTGTTCATCTTGTTGTAAACATAAACACGGCTTCCAACTGTCAAAAATAACCTTGTGTATTACGTCATCAAAAGCTTTTACGTCAGAGAGCTTTAAAATACTAGAGGGTGAACATAAAGTGGGTTTTTTATAGACTAATTGACAAGGAAATGAAAAATGTCTGAACATTATACTTTATATTTCCCACTCCCATCCGATTACGTATTAGGAATAAAACTCAAACTCGGCATTGTTGTAATGTTTGGAGCGATTTACTCGACCTTACACTATCTGTGTCCGCGGATGAATTTATCATAGAGAATTTTTATTATCAAATTTAAGTCAACAAATTCTATTTCTGAGTTTTTATTGTGAATATTACAAGCGTCAAGGCACGATCTAGATATCGAGTGACCTTCGCCTGATGAAAGTAGTGCCGACGTTATTGGTCACGTGACTAACTGGCGGATATAAAAAAATCAGGCACCCTGTTATCCGTCAGTAAATACCGGAAGTGACAGGATAAAAGCCAGTTCAAGTCAACCATGTTTAGTGATTATTAAGTAAGAATGATCACCTAGACTAGATCTCTCTGAAGACTGACCGGGTCGGTTTTTATGCACATAATTTCAGGTTTCTGGAACGCCATGCAGATACAATTCGTTTAATGTTTTTTTCATTTTACTTACTGATTTTCGAAATGGTTCTTACAACATGCATTTACTATATGTAAATTAATTTTTCTATTGCTTTATTAGAACATACGTTCATATGATATACGAAAATAAATATCGCAAGGCTTTCGTAAAACGGGATCAAAGACATTATCCCATCTTTTCAAATCCAGATTTTGAAATAATGGAATCCTTTTCAAACTGAAATAGACACCAACGTGACATCCCCCCCCCCCCCAAAAAAAAGCTAGTATGTGCACAGTAACGTGTATCATGTCAAAACGGTTTTGATAATATTAATTGAAATAGAGAAAAAATATCGTTTTGAATTGTGCATATTTTGCCGCCATATCTCATATGAATAGGCATAATATGTCATAAGTAAACAAATGATTCATTTAGAAAAATGATAACACTTATATGCAAACGGAAAGCAGAGTTGAGATTGAAATTTTGCGCTTCTGTAAATCAGTACAGCTTAACCCTTTCTTGTACGGCAGAATTTATACAAGACATTATTTAGGCTGCTACAAAATTAATGACAAGAGAGGTGTTGATAGAGATAGGATTTGTAAACATTAAATCAAAGATAATGTTGAGGCAAAAAGAGAAAATGCTGATAATCATAAATTCTAGTGTCTCAATTAATCGAAGGGGTTTTCTGTAACCAGATCTTGGATGAGAAAGTTTTTTTTAAAGACAGGGATAGACTTAATTTACTCATCGTTAAATCCTTTAGCAAATGACAGATTAACGCACATTAAAGTTCATATTAAATTGAGGAAGGATTAAATTCTGATGAAAGAAAAAACATATACGATTTAAATCAATTATTGGTCTTTTTATGTGCTTTTTCGTTTTTATTGAGCATTTTACTTTCAATAATATTGTTCGTGTTACAACAAAATGAGACGTTACTTATTAACCTTTCCAAAAGAATGACTGTTTTGGAAGAACATACAGGATAAAAAATCGGAAACGACCAATATGCTTACAAAAAGCATTTTCTCCATTATTTACATAATTTCAATCTCCTTTTAACTTTTAACAGTCTAACATGTTCAGAAAAGGGTTGAAAATGCAGAAAAAAAAAACCGAAAAAGCGAAATGGTTCTAAAAGTTAAATGTTTCGGTTTAAATGCTGCATGCTCACAATCATGACCGACCGACTTCAACACTTCAATCAATCTACGCATTGATTAACACACAATCATTGAGTTTCAAGTCAGCTGTATAAAAATCGGCGCTTATATCAGTCAATGCACTTTTGTATTCTTTTCGTGGCATGTAACAATTTAGGCACGTTGGTGAAGCGGAGTAATGTTGGGTAACCTTTTTGTTAATAAACAAAATACCATGGCTCCGGTCGGTTTCGAAACCTGAATATTGAGAATCTCCATTTTCTTCAGAAGCCTTCTTCCTACCACAAGACCACGACTGGCCATGTCCTTGTCATATGGCGCGCGAATAGGGTCTAAAGTCAATATAGCGCTAGACCGATAATTAAAATAGGGGTAGACCGGTAAAAATAGCGGTCTACCCTTATATTTTTACCGGTCTACCGATAAAAATATCGGTCTACCCATGAAATAAGGGTAGACCCCTATTTCAAATAACGGTCTAGCGATAAATTACCGGTAGACCGATAGTTATTTTTGACCTTCTGCTCGAAATCTCATTAGCCAATCAAATGGCCCGTTACATCCTCAACCCACCGGGAATATCAACGACCGTATAATACAAGCTCTGTGATTGGCTATCGAAAAAATAGGGGTCTACCGATAAAAATAGCGGTCTACCGGTAATTTTATCGCTAGACCGTTATTTTGAATAGCGGTATACCCTTATTTTATGGGTAGACCGATATTTTTATCGGTAGACCGGTAAAAATATAAGGGTAGACCGCTATTTTTAAGGGTCTACCCCTATTTGAATTATCGGTCTAGCGCTATATTGACTTTAGACCCTATTCGCGTGCCATATTGTCAAGGGTCCATACTTTTCGCAGTTTCAATAATCCTACGTTGTGGTGACTCAACACATTTTAGAATTTTGTGGTATCAATTATATAAGATCGGGTTTTATCATTTGTATTGTGTGAGTTGTTCTATACAAAAAGTGTCCCTTTCATTCAGGACATACAATACGCAGAAATCCTTTCATTGTTGTCCATGTTGTATTAAAGACATTTAATTATTTAGCAGATATGGGCCATCATTCATTCTCTATTGACAAACTTACATGATTATGTACATGAAGAGAAAACAGTTTATGATTTAAATGAACTCTTTTTTTTATAATTCTTTAAGTGTTGTTATCTATATTTTTTCTTCTTTATGATTTTTAAGTTGGTCGTGCTTTCGATTAGGACATGTTGTGAATAGCTTCCGTATTCCGACCAAGAGGTATCGTGTTCGATCTAGGGAAGCAGAGTTTGCTCTGTGGTTTAATTGGCCGATTCATTTAGCGCGAGTATTGGTACAATGCTTAGGAAATAAAATCGAAAAGGTATAAGCTAAGCTGTAGTTACAGTATTTAGGAAACAAAATCGAAAAAGACTAAGCTAAACTAACAAGACTGGAAGATATTTATCTAATGCAACTAATGCATTTGATGATTTAGCTGCAATTTGAATCTCTATCCCGTCTAAAAGCGGACATTACACATGCCTACCATGAAAAAAATCGATGTACTCCATCGGGTACTAATAAAGAACCACTCGGATTGGCGAAATCAATTTAAGAAAATTATACTTGATAATGAACCTTATTAAGCCTTATCACGCAAGATCCGATGTTAATTGATAATCTCAATTTTTCAAGAAAACAATATCATGATATCAAATATCTCTTAAAGGCCTCCTTTCTATTTTCTTGACCCATATTTGTGGCGTAGAAATTCAATGTCACGGAAATGCGTGATAAGGCCTACATGAGTATATGTACAAAATAGTTATAGATTTGAAATAAACAAAATGCATGGTATACTAACTACCATCTTCGCAAGCCAAGGGTACGAACAAAGTTGAGGTAGAGCGCTTGGTTTGCGAGAATGGTATACGTCTGGCTCTTGGCATTATTTATCCTTAGTTATATATGACAAGGGCTGTGGGTAGAAGAATGTTGTTCAATAGGGAACTAAACTGACACGATTTAAAAACGCAAAAAAGTATTTTCACAAATGGTATCTCCTGCATCTTACAAAACCGATGTATAGCCATGTAAAATTGTAAATGTTACAATTGTTGCCATAACAGGACAGACATTGACTTTAAAGTAACGAATAATGCCTGAATGGACGTCAGATTATGCCAAAATGCACATTGAGTCAAGAGCCTGGCATTGAACATCGACGACAGCGAAGCCAGTGTTTTCACAGGCGATTTATCACCATGTCGCGATGTAAAGGCCGCCCGCGATTACCAACCATAGAATTTGCTGTAGACTGAGTCGTCACAAACCTGTTGCGTTAGTGACGTTGACGTATACAATTATGTTGACGTACAGTTGTTACACGCAGCTGACCGGGACGTGGGTGGTCCGTAAATCTTCCTGTGTCGTTTACACGTCTCATAAACCTTGAAACCGTTGATTCGGCTACATTAAAGCGTCTAGCTACCTTCATTTGCGAAACATGGCAAAACAAAAGTCAAAATACTCGGTTCCTTTTTCGCAAAGTATGCCTCTGCATTTTATACACAATTTTCTTTCGTTGTTCTCGTATCTTTTCAATAAGTAAATCAAAGTGGCAATTTGTACACAAAAAATCTTAGTGATTTAACAAGTGGTCTAAATGCACGAGTCACACGAGCATTTAGTGATGGGCGGTTGAGATGCCCTGATAGTTTACAGAAAACACGACAAAATTGCTAGGGCGTGAAGCGTATACATTGTCTCATACATGTCCTCAAATATGGTGCCGATCGAGGCAATAGGAAAGGAATGGTTAATGAAAACGTGTTTTGCGTTTTTAAATCGTGTCAGTTTATTACGCGACGTAATTTCGGACAAACGATATTTCGCAGGTGTTATTATTAAATCTCGTAACTAAGCCGTAGTTATAATCCATTTTTATTCACCTCACAGGGTGTGGCTAAGCGAAGAGGTTATTCGACGAGTTTACTTCTCGATATCTTGGTTGATATAAGAGAAAAACGTGCGGCACGTGCATGAACACATTTCGAAATTGAAAGAACGTTCTATTGTAAAATGAGTTGTTATAAAACCTCGTAACTACAGCCTGATTCACGCTGTAGTTATAATGTTTTGCAATAATACCGACGTTGTACCGCTAAGCGAGAAGGCTGTTTCTCCTCAAGCTTAAAAATGTAATGAACCGTTTACTAGGCTCCGCCCTGTCTCCCGAAAAAAAAATACGAGATTTAATGATAACACCGACGGTCTATCAAAACATAACGGTAAACAGAATTTTATATTTTTAGCACAAAATTCATTGCTATTATGAGTTGGGAACTGGGAAGGTGACCAATAAATATTTTAACACCAACATTTATCTAGATCAGCATGCGTATACATGTAGCCTACATGCTGTCCCATCAAAATCCCATCAGTTGACTATTCTACATGTATAAAGCACTCTTCGAAGCCCATTTCTGCTGACAGACACCTTTTTGTATCCTGATTAGGCTCAGCTTAAGAATTACAACCCATCATTATGTACAAATACTTCGTGCATCCTTGAGAATCATTCGTGGTGACAAAATTGACTAGAGTGTCCCTCGTTAGTTTCCGTTGGTACAGATGAACCCTAGAAATTGACGAGGGTATCCGTTCATTAATATATGTCGTCAGGGATGACACCTGAAGATGCACAACATGTTTTGTAGACAATGGTTACATGTAGTTGTAATCCTGAATAACAATTTCTTTGTATCCACGTTTGTCTCAGATGGCATAATGGCCCATTTCAAGATCCCAACTCATTTCTTATAGTTGATATATTTATGAACATTTAGCAAGTTCAACTATTTCTATTTTCTGAAAACACTTAGACCTGCCATATCTTTTCCAAATATTCACCGTTTGATTAAATATCTGTTGCGTTCGATCTTCCGGAAAATAAACATTAATTTGCGAAAAACTACGTCTTAAATGTTTAGATGTAACATGCCCCTGGTCAAAACTGGTGCTTTCAAAAATTTCATTAAGATATCTTATACGTAAAAACATGCAAATTATAATTTATGCATTGAGCATTTAGAATTGCCAATATGATAAAAAAATATTAATATTTTCCTTGGTGCAAAGACGTAGGTTAGATCTAGATCTAAACCTACTTATAGTTGAATGTTTTTCTTATTTATTTGTGCAGAAAATTGCACTTTGAACGCCATTCATATAATAGAATAGATGCGCTATGCATTTATGAAAATTATATGAGAGTTTACGTTATGACATAAATCTCTATTCATATATCGCACAAAGGTCGCCATTCTTCATATCCGCAAGCATTTAAACCTAAAACGCGTGTCATATGCACGTATTAATCCTTTTCAAAAAGACGAGACATCAAAGAAGAAAGAAAGCATGTGAAACATTAGGGCAAAAGACGAAAATCCTGATGGCCAGCATTTTATCATACTTTTGTGCTATCTACAGGGTGTCCCATAATATATGCCCCTATTCTAAACATCTATTTACCACTGGTGGTGAACTCGGCCAAAGCGAGGGACGTTTTTTCGCGAAAAATGTATTCCGTCGGTGTTGTTAAAAAATCTCGTAACAACGGTTCGATAAAGCCGTGGTTACGAGATTTCATAACAACACCGACGTTTTGTCTATACATAACGGTAAACCCGGTCTACTTTTAGAACAAAGTCATTGTCTTTAGAAAAAATCTTTAAACTCGCATTTAAACGCAAAATATCTAGATCTATACCTTGTTGTAGCGAAAAACGTCCCTCGCTTTGGCTGAGCTTACCACCAGTGTTTACTAGTAAACATCATCATCAAGTAGCATCAATTTCATTTGGTAAAAAGGGGAAATGATAACATTTTTTATATATAGAACATCTATATGTACCTTCACACATCACGTTTATAAAATTAATCACTTTTAAATCTATTAGTCAAATGACGTCACTAACGTCATCTTTGGAATTTTACGCCTCTTCCCTCCATTTTGTAATCTTTAAAATATCTATATATATCTATATTTTATTTTGTGTACTATGACTCTATAAGATTTTACAGACATGTTGAAGATTTGGTAATTCTTAGAGATAAGATTAATGACAAAATCTTTAGCTTGAATTGAAAAAATGTCCGTAACCTTTCCTTTATTTTTCTCTATGTAGTTTAAAAATGTTAAATCTAAAATGATGTAGTTACGACGTGTTCGGACGTAACACACGAAATACTGCAGGTCTATTAATTGTTTCTTTCTAGACGGCCAATGCACCTTTCCCGAATCATTTAACGGCACGTGGATCACCAGCTTTGATGGCACGTGGGAGACCAATGCTACACATCTACTGAATTATAGAGCTATATCTCCATCAGGCGTGTTTCTGGACGCACCAAACCCGACACTCGACTTTACATGCTTCATACAGGATGGCACTAGATATGTGCTCAGGTGAGATACTTTTTAAAGAAAATATCAAAAGCTATACACGACCTCTTATTCGAAATATTAGACCTACGAGGGTTGTTCGGAAATTATTGAGACACTTCATTTATTTTCATTGAAAGATATCGGATCAAGTTAATATAACAGTTATGTTCGAAACAACATCTATTTAAATTGTAGGTAGATAAAAAACATAATTTTAAAATATTCTTTTGGTTAAATTCGCATATATTTTATATGCATGGTATCCCGACCCGGAGCACCTCGTAATTATTTCTCATTCTATTTACATCGTACAACTTAAACTACTAAATTCACAATGAAAACGCGGGAATAAACGTACTAAATTTACATCGCGCGTAACTTCTATCTGTGACGTGATTCAGTTTAAATTTCAAAACATTGGAGTCGTTAATACACAGGTTATCGCATTTTTGCGGAAGTCGCTACCATCGCAACATCGACGTCCAGATTAACTGTGACGTAAAGGCGGAGCAGCGATCTTACATAAAGTTTTATGGCGTACCAAATGGGTCAAAAGTCTATTTAGAGCGTGCACGCATAAAATATACGCGTTGACGCGTAAATTTTTTTTGCGTCGACGCGTATATTTACGCGTCGACGCATAAAATTTACGCGATCAGTTGAAAATTTATGCGTCGACGCGTAAATTTTCAACTGCTCGTGTAAATATACGCGTCGACGCGTATTTCATCTATTAATCAATCAGATGCTTCGTTTCATCCATCAATTTTATGGTATAAAGGGAAAGGTTTGTAACCGCCTCTCCCATTGGCCAGCCTCGGTTTTACATTTTTTACTACTGCTCGCGTAAAATTTACGCGTCGACGCATATATTTTCAACTGCTCGCATAAATTTTATGCGTCGACGCTTAAATATACGCGTCGACGCATAAAATTTATTCGTCGACGCGTATATTTTATGCGTGCACGCTCTTTCTAGACTTTTGACCCATTTAGTACGTCATAATGTTTTGCGTAGAATTAGGAAATACTCTCGTGGAAACAAAGAAATTGGTGGAAATGAAACAGAGTGGTAGCGGTGTGTCTCGAGCGCTGGTGTATAGATGGCACAGACGATTTTTGGAAATGACACCAACTCCATACAACCCAAAAAGAGCGGGCCGGCCGACGATCATCACGGAAAAATTTACGTCTGACGTCGTTCACACACTTGGCGAAGACGCTCGTTTGGCAGTGCGGGACATTGCTCGCACCATCGGTGTAGCCACAGCGTATAAGATACTGGCTGATCATCTCAACATGGAACGTGTGTGTGCCCGTTGGGTACCCAGCCTACTATCAGAAAGTGACCAACAACGGCGAGTTGCGGTATCGAAAATTTTCTGAACGAGGTGGCGAGCAGGTGGTGAAAGTTTTCTCGACCGTATAATCACATGCGATGAAACATGGTTGTATTTCTACGATCCAGAAACTAAACAACAATCAATTGTCTAGGCAGTGAATGGATCGGCTCCTCCGAAAAAAGCCAGGGTCAGCAGGTCGACTGGACGCGCTATTATGAACGTCAGGTATTTTGACGTCATGTGAATGACGTCGCGGTGCTCCGGTACATTCCAGATAGGAATGATTTATTGACTCCAGTTTGTTTATTGTAACAGCAAATTTTGAAAAAAGTTGCATATGTAGAGAAATATAAATTGCCTTTGTTTTAGTATATTTTTAATCCCTTAAGGCCCGGTCACATACGATATCGCGGCCGTTCCGCGGCCGTATCACGGCTAAAATGAGCCACCCGTGGAATGGACGCTGTTGGACGCGATGCGGCAGTGATACGGCCGTGCTATGGCAGTGGTATGGACGTGGTAGGACGCGGAATGAAATCGAAATTATTTTAGACGTGGTAAATTTTTTTGAACTGCACAAAAATGTTATCGCGGCCAAACCACGGCTGACAGACGCGATGAGGCAGTGGAACGGACGCGGAATGGCCGTGGAATGGCCGCGGAATGGACGCGGTAGGCAGTGCTCCGGCAGTGCTATGGACGCGGTAAGACGCGGAAGTTAAAATGTATTGAATATCGCTAGAATCAGCTACTCTTGCATCTCTTTGCGGGCAAATTCTTAACTGGGAGCAGCAGTAACGGGAAAATGGGCCCCTCCGTGCACTGACTTGGGATATTTTTTTAAGATCCTTACATCTTTTTTGCCAGCTTGCTCGACGACTTTTCTGTTTCAGCATGATAAGCTTTGATTCGATATCTAAATTTTCTGTTAACTGTAAAGACAAGTCCTGTTCGACTGCCTTGGTGCTAGTTGCCTACTAGATTAAATCCGACCAATCGATCTATTACATATCGATTTTGCACGACATGGGTAATAAGAATTGGTCGGGGTTATCGAGCGTGATCTTCACCGCTCAGGCTTCTTACTTGGTTGTTTGTAATTTAAAATATTCGTTAGAGATCGCTTAGAAAATTGATCGGGAAGCGATTTTGTAATCGGCTAGAAGATAGAGCTGATCAAGAATCAATCGTGTCTGGATCTGCACCGCTAAGGTGTCACACTCATTTTTCGCATTTCAAAATATTCGTGGGCGATCGCGAAGAAAATTGATCGGGAAGCGATTTTTGATCGGGTAGATATATAGCTATATCTGATCAAGAATCAATCGTGTCTGGAGATTGAGTGTGATGGAGGTAATATATCTTACACGACCTGCACCAAACCTGCAGTCGATCTCCTCGACTTGTACTTGTTTGATACTTAACTGCATCCCGATCAGCTCGACCTCTGTGTCATCAGGCCAATCGATAAAATCGACTGCAGACTTCGATGTCGATCGACTAGAGATTGAGAAGAAATAATTAAGTACGGTTAAAAGGGGAACTTGGTTGGTCTGATCGGCAGTGTTTCTAGAATTAAGTTCTGGCAAAATCCAACTAAATATAGGTTCAAATCAAGTCGATCGCTTGAATTCCCCGACCAATCCTGACAAAACAACTTTTTCTCGATCTCTAGCTTATAAACCCGACTTCAATAGTCGATTTGGTCGGATTGACAGATGAAGCAGAGGACGAGTTAATAGTATCTGGATTCACTCGAGTACAAGTCGAGGTCATCGAGTGTGGGTTGGGTGTTGGTCGAGCGAAAGATATTAACCCGACCACAATCGATTCCCAGCAACTATCATTTCCCGAGCGGGTCGATTTTCTACCCGATCAATACACAGCCGCTTCCCGATCATTTCTTTTTCACTTGATTGCACACCAATATCTTTTTACAATGAAAAAAAAAAAAAAAAAACCAGAAAGAAGCCGAAGCGATTCAGATCAAACTCGATTACCGGACCATTTCCGATTACCTATGCCGATCGATATCGATCTAAACTCGATCGCTTGATTGGGTTTGGTCGAGTTGATCTGGTCGGCAGTGGGAACCTATGATAAATGACTTCTCCTTGATCTTTAGACAATCAAAAAATAACCTCTACATTCATTTTGATTGGGTGAATCGAGTACAAGTCGGGGTGACCGAATGCAGGTTGCGTACAGGCCGGATAAAAGATATCAATCCGATCACACTTGACCTTCAGACACGACTGAATCTCGATTAGATCGATCTTCTAAGCGATGAATACATAGTCGTTCCTAGATCAATCTCCTACTCGGTCGCATTCGAGAACTTTTGAAATGTCAAAAAAAATTGAATTGGGAGTCCGAGCGATGTAGATAAAGCTGAATCACCTAAACTACTCCCCATTACACATGCCGGTGTAACGTAGTAAAGTGACCCCCATAGAAAACTGACCCCCGGTCATTATTTCATATAGAATAGTGACCCCTTTTCTATAGAATACTGACCCCCATATAGAATAACGACCCCCCTGATTCTATCTATAAAATACTGACCCCCACCTTGCTTATTGCTAATTTAAAATACGCTACATGTATATCGATTCAAATGACATCTTTGTTTATTATGCTCCCCGAAAAACAGGAATCGGGGAGCATTTAGTCGCAATGCTATCCTTCCGTTCGTCCGTCCGTCTGTCCGTCCGTCCGTCCGTCTACAGCCAGATCTCAGCAACTTTAAGGCCAAATTCAATTGAACTTCACATGAACAATCCCTGAAATACTTTTTTGAGTCTGTGTTCTCGCTTTTTTTTAATTTGAGGTTGTGCCACAGAAAAATGGGCCTTAATGTAGAAATTAGTGTTTCTCTAATTTTTCTTCATTCAATGGACATAATTTAATGAAATTTTGTTCTTCATCGATAAATGAGATGTTCTGTAGCTGATTCAATATTTAATTCATGTACAAAAAATCCTGTCATATGAAAAGGGGACTAAATGTATGATAACATTGCGTCTAGATCTTTAAGTCTGCCCGAAGCAATATCTCAACAATTCTTGCACCAAATTGGATGAAACTTCAATATGAACTTCGTGAAATTCTGTCAAGAACCTATTCTCTCTGTTTCTCAATTTGATACTGTGTTATGGGAAAAGGGGCCTTATTGTAAAAGTTTTTCCTCATATTTCTTTTAATCTAGATAGAATTTAATGAAATTTTATATTTGAATAATTATTTTTTTCATATCTTACATCTTTATTTTCCAATTGCGACAGCTGCTTGGCGCCTTTTTAGTCTGACTTATTTCTCTAAATTAAATTTTATGGACTTCCCATTATGTACCCTTTAGCGTGACGTGTTGCTAATACTTTTTCATTACAAACACATGGTGTTACACTGAAACGTGACGTCGTCGTGACCTAGTTTTCGGATTAAATCGCTTCGCCAATCGTTAAAGCGTTTATTTGATTAGTCAGAAAAAGGGTCACAGAAGATGACCCCTTACTGGTGCCTGTCAAATTTTACTGCCAAGTCAACACAGGGTATTAAATCAGATTGAGAAGCCTAGATAACTATCTCGCTAAAGTGATTAGATTTTAACAGAATCACTCTAATATGCAACCGCCAAGTACGAAATTGCGTATGGCAGACATGTATGTACATGACACTGGTAGGCTTCGAACTCACAACGCTGAGGGACAAGTGATTTTCGGTCAGAAACCTTTTAAAATCATTTGTCCTTTCCACACATATGTACATCGGTAGAACTTCGTAATCCATTAACATACTGTAGGCCTCATGGACGGATCTAGAGGGGGGGATCGGGGGTCCGGACCCCCCTGGCATTGGCCGAAAATTATATTTTGACTATATAAATTTAGTGCAACGTTATATCTATTACATTTTAAAATCTTGGGATTGGAACCCCCCCCCCCATGGAAAAAATCCTGGATCCTCCCTTGCCTACTGTACATACGATCAAGAACCATCACAGATGCTCCGAGACCGGGTAGCTTAGTCGGTAACGTCGGGGTCTGCCAATTAAGGGGCCATGAGTTCGAACCTGGCTCGGCATCTATCGATTCTGACATTTGACAAAAGTCATTTGGCTCTCACCAATGGGTGTAAATCATCTATGAGAGAGCAGCTGGCGACTCTGTTTGTATTTTTTGGTAGTGCTGGTGCGAGAAATACCAGGACAGGCCGCGGCCTTAGCGCAGTTGGTAGCGCATTTGCTTCTCATTCGAGAGGTCCCGGGTTCGATACCCGGCCGCGGCTAATACCCTTTCTGACAACATTGTCACCCACCAATGGGTTTGAAATCGTTAATCTAAGTGGGCGAGCAGCTGGAGGCTCGGCAAGGGTGTTGTGGTAGTACTGGTTTGAGAAACAAAAGGAATCCATGGGTAGGTGCTCCAGCCGCCGCGATATGACCCTGGCAGTTGAAAACGGCGTAAAACCCCACTAAACTCAGATACCAGGAATCCATATTAGGTGCTCCAGTCGCCGCAATATGGCCATAACAGTTGAATACAGCGTTAAAACCCAATAAATCAAATCAATTCAGATGCGGTTGAAGCGTCTAACCAGCCAGTTTGAATGGGTTGCGGTCAAAACACTCTGTACGGACAGACGCATGCACGGACGAGTGCCATTGCACCTCCGATGACTATCAATGGAGATAATTATGTTGTACGGGTACCATAGTTGGGTTTATATTAAAGAAAGATGTTTGGTGTGAATGTAGGGAAGGGGGTCGATATTTTATGGGGGGTCACAATTCTACGTGAGGGGTCACTTTTCTACGTGTGGGGCGGTCATAATACTATGACCCCCCGGTCATAATATTATGACCGGGGGGTCAGTATTCTATGTAAAATAGTGACCGGGGGGTCAGTATTCTATGGGGGTCACTTTACTACGTTACACCGGCCGAATTCGATCTGTGCAAGATCGCTTGATAGGGTTTGTTCAATTTGATCTGATCTGCAGTGGGAAAATAGCATTATGTGCGTTTCGGACGGTTTAGCCGCGATTAGGCAGTGGAATGGCAGTGCTATGGCCGTGGAATGGCAGTGCTAAGGCCGTGCTATGGCAGTGATTCAGACGCGGTGTGGACGCGGTATCTTGTCGCGTGTTTTAATACTAGACGCGGTTGGAAGTTGTAGGACGTGCTATGGCAGTGTTTCGGCAGTGGAACAGCCGCCGGCGGTCGTACCACGTCCATTCCGCGTCCATAGCACGGCTAAAACAAAATTGACCCAAAGTTACCGCGTCCAACCACGTCCAAAATATTTTGATATTTTTTAGCCGTGGTATGGCCGTGGAACGGCCGCGATATCGTATGTGACCGGGCCTTTACTTGTTATAATTTAAGTCCTATAAGCGTTGTCTCAATAATTTCCGAACAACCCTCGTACAAACACACACTTCCAACTAAACTTCCAGCCTATATTTGTCTGTATATTTTTTTAAACATGTAAATAATTTTCAATCGTATTGTTTAAAAAATATCTCCATAGCAAGCATTCCATCTGTATGTCATGAAATTATTAATTATGTCAAGCTTAAATGAACAACGTTGCCGGAGCTCAAGAATACGCATAAATTTGACCTTGCGTGTACAGGGTGTCCCAAAATATGTGTCCCCATTTTAAACATCTATAAAATTGGCAAATGTTGACACTGAGTAAAATTAGTTACATAGGTATGAAGGGGACATGATGAAGTTTTGTTTGATATATAGAACATCTATATTTACTTTGAAATTTCATTCCACATAACGTTTTAAAAAATATGTCAATTTTAACTGTTTTGCCAAATGACGTCAACGACGTCATCTTTTTCATTTGACAAAGTCTCTTTTTCCAAGCTAAGATGATCAAATTGATCCTTTCAATTTTGTCTTCCATGGCCATTGTGGCTTAAATAGATGCAGTGAAAGTCTGAACATCATTAAATTTTAAAGGGGTGAAAATAATCACAAGAACTAGAGTTCGAAATGAGGAAAGATGTTGTTTCACTGAATTTAGCTGCAGGTGCAAATGGTGCTGTAAAGGAGGATCGTTTTTGCAGAGAAAAACTTTTTCTTAAAGGATGGTGTTGAATATATCAGGAAAGAAACTATGGATGTTTTATATATCAAACAAAACTTTATCATGTCCCCTTCTTACCTATGTAACTGATTTTATCTGATAACAAAAGGTCAAATTTACAGATGTTTAAACTTTGTCTCCGTTTAAAGCACCATTGCACCATCATCCGAATTTTCAATGAAACAACACCTATCCTCATTTCGAACTCTATTTCTTGTGATTATTTTCATCCTTTCAAAATTTAATGATGTAAAGACTTTCACTGCATCTATTTAAGCCACAATGGCCATGGAAGACAAAATTGAAAGGATCAATTTGATCATCTTAGCTTGGAAAAAGAGACTTTGTCAAATGAAAAAGATGACGTCGTTGACGTCATTTGGCAAAACAGTTAAAAATGACATAATTTCAAAAACGTTATGTGGAATAAAATTTCAAAGTAAATATAGATGTTCTATATATATAAACAAAACTTCATCATGTCCCCTTCATACCTATGTAACTAATTTTACTCAGTGACAACATTTGTCAATTTCATAGATGTTTAAAATGGGGACACATATTTTGGGACACCCTGTACATCTAACTTCTCTACCAATGGTACTCAGCGTTAACCATAAGGTTACCAAATGTAAGGCATAAAAACAAGTGCCGCCAATACATTATGTTGGAAATAAGGTCCACGTTTTTTTATAGATCTGTGGCTGAGGTAGAACTGTTCATCGGCTTTTCAAGATTCATGCACACATGTATAGACCTTCGTGAGATTACGTCATCAAAATATGTGTACTATCATGGAACAGGTACGTGGGAATGGTCCCCGAAATATTATTCCGACAGTAGATTTATTTTACCAACATAGTGTTTACAATATTTAGTACAGAAAATGTCCAAAATTATCAACTAATAATGCTATATTTTTGTAAAAATGTGCCAATCTTGGAAATATATCTGTGAGTAAAATTGCGGAAGAGCATTTTTTCAGCACAATAATACTACTTTTTGTATTCAGCATAATCAGACTTCCTTTAATATGCTTGCATGCAAAATAGATGTTTGAGTGCTGATATTTGAACATTTAGTGAAATTTTATATTTTCATGGCGACCATCTTGAAACACATCAAAAATGGCGAGTGCATCCCAAGATACTTAGCTGCGATATCGTAGCCACAAACTTGATGATGGGTATTGGATGGAAACCAGATCAAAACTGAAAAAGGTTTCGGTTACATTATTGCAACTACAAGATACTGAGTGTTGACATCTCGATTCTTATCAAGGGGGGGGGGGGGGTGGCAATGGGCAAATTAATACGACTCCCATAGATGCATAGAGGTGCATGGTGAGCCCCCTTGCCCACGGAATAGTACTGCTGTCTTAAAATTTATATATGTTATGAAAAATCTACCAGATATCAACATGGGTCTTGATCATACGCGGAGGCTGACCAAAATCGATCCAGATTGGTCTCAAAAGCTACAAGAGCCCCCTTTCTAGATCATACTTCATCTTCTATAATTCAAACTTTCTTAACAGAAATGGATTCTACAAGTTAACTTTTCACAGTTCTCAACTCGGACTGATCTAGATCCATGTTGGTCTCAAATGCCGCAAGGCCCCCTTTTTTAAGATCACGGCCAATTTCTAATTTTACCCTTCTTTTTACAGAAGCGGATTCCGTTGGTTTACGTTTCACTGTACGAAACACGACGGCCGAAGTCTGCACTCAGGCCAATCAAGATCTGGCTTACTTTCAGCATATTGCTCTGCTGAACGGTATGTATGAGGTTCAGTATCTATTATAATTCTATCGTCATTCAAAGCCGCTACACGTGAATTCCTTGCTCTTTCTTAAATGTTTGCTGTTCTTTCGATCGTCTGAATATGATCTTAGATTAGTGTATATCTTTATAAGTGGACGAACCCAAATTTTAATGTCGAAATAAGTATTAGATACAGGCTGTATAGTTGAGTCTACGCGAAAAAAAACCATCTAAATAAGCGCAGCGCATTGAATGTTTATATCGCGTAGAATCTACTATACAGACTTAGTGTTTGCAAGTGATTCATTGGAAACGGGGGCGTGGCTATGTATAAACGTCACATTAACTAGCCGGCAGCCCTTTTACGCGAAATATAACGGCGGTATTTTAAAATATACTGCAATTCCATTGGTCCATAAAGTAGGTCGAATACTAAACCAAGATAATACCAGATTCATCCACGAGCATTGCTACTGATGTCAAATTTTGACATCACGTGACAATCCATTTTCTCTTTTTATAGGTTCAGAGGCTTCAGATCAGACGTTATGTCCATCTACTCTGTTTGGTTCATATTTCTACAACACATGTAACGATTCTAGCTCTAACACGACCAGTATGGATGTATGCGCCTCTGGAAGACAACAGCTCATATTTAATTACACGCTTTGTAACACTACACAGATGTTTACAAGTTAGTATCATACTTTGATAACAAGATCATCAGAAAAGCGAATATTATCAGGTTCCACTGAACAATCTTGTTGAGGTTCACTGATTTGTTCAGTCTTGTTTGAAATGATTCTAATGAGTACTTTAAACAAAAAGTTTGGAGGATCAAATATCGGTACATGATCTATTCTATCACTGTAATGTATTGTGAACAAAAATACCACTTGTTTTAAGTACTTCAATGTCACGCCTATTGCATGGCATCATTGCACGGCCCCTCAGGCCGTGCATATTAAGGTTGTTTTGGGGATGTCAGTGGGTGTCGGATGTAAGCTAATATAATCCTTTCGGTTCTCGATGAATTGTTATCTCCATAATCAATGGCCATATTCATTTGAAAGGCAAAGATATTTCTATAAGTGATAGCAAAGAAAGGATGTTTATCACAAAAGTTCGTTAAAGGATCTTTCTGTTGAGTTTTTTGTGTGTTTCGAAAATGAAAATTCCCTTCTATTTCTAGCCTGTCACATAAATTCCGTTTTATCTTTTACCTATCGCATTAACAGCTTTGAGGGGCGTTCAGAATGTATCCCGTTTGTGCTGTAAAGCATAGTAGGCAATTATTTGTTGTTTAACCTTTGCCCTACTGATTTTATTGTTTTTCTCAAGTTTTCATCACATCATCAAGCGGAAAGCAGCCTTACGTAGACTAAGATCAGATTGCATAGCTGAGTAGACTGATCTTCATCTATATCATCTTTCGTAGCTTTGGTCACAGCAGGAATGTCATGTAAATTATGAGAAGGGTTAAAGCTTTAATCATTTTGTCGTCTGCAACAATTTTGGAATTAGAGCAGCACTGTGATCAGTAATGAGTAAACAAAAGTTCGCTTTTTGGAAAAGGATTGCACAGTGTGAGTGATAAGCTATGTAGGACAATCAGGTGACCTAGCGTGACCGGTTAATCCAGAGCTCCAGATGTAGTTTTAGTTTAACTCTTTCTCAAACATAACAATGTGTCTATGTCCCTGTTTATCCTTTGACAAACAATGAAACTTCAGTTTCTTTTAAAAAAGAAAGGGTATAATGTAGCACAGAAAACATTGAGACAAAGAGGGAAATAATGATAGTTTGCAACTTCTTTTGCCGCGATGTTTTGTCAACTAATCCGGTTCCATTAGGAACGTCAACACCATGTATTGGTCATGATAGCCTTAGGATTTTTTAGATAAGATTGAAAGAGAAGAAGCTTTAGTTAGTTCGATAGTCACGTCAACTAGGCCTACCAGTCTAAAGTATTCGTAAATCCTTTTACAAATTTTCATTAACACTATACGGAAAGTAACAAACAATAAAGGGTAAAGACATAACCCTGCAAAAAAGTCCATGAACTGTTCTAGAATGTTCTAAAACATCAGCTTTGGAACGTTCTAGAACGTCAAATGGCACTTCTAGAACTTGGATTCTAGAACCAGTTCTAGAATCAGTTCTTGAACCCAAGTTCTTGAACTGAAGTTCTAGAACTGTCACTTAATGTTCTACAGCTCAGTTTTGAACTAGTTCTAGAACCAGTTCTTGAACGTTAAATGGCATTTCTAAAACTCAAAAGTTCTAGAGCTGATTCAATAATTAGTTCAAGAACCAGTTCTTGAACGTTATATGCAGTTTTAGAACTCAATATTCTAGTACTGGTTCTAGAACCAGTTTACTTCACAATATGTGGGTGGGAAATGGTAAAAATAAACAACCCTTTTCCAAACAAGACCTGGTTTTGACGTCCCTAATGGAAAATGTTTGGGAATACATTGAAACAAAAGAAGAAACTGCTGATAACCAGCAGTTTTCCTTTTGTCTCAATATTTTCTGTGCCATATTGTACACATATCCTGTTTTTACTCACATCCATTATGTCTTTTGTGACAGTTTTTGGAGAGGATCACCCTAAAATTTTGTCGTTTGGGAAAGTGTTAAAGGAGGGGGGGGGGGAATAGATACATAAAGGGGACATGTTTTGCCGAAAGGTCTGAATCAAACGGACATTTAGTTTGGTGTATATTGTACATGTATATTGAAAGTGGGTTGTGTAATTCTATTCCGGCGCTACCCAAGGTTCATATTCATTAATTTTCTATCTATATGTAAATAATTGGCGAAATTTTTAAGACAAAATAATTTGTATATGAGCCCATGTTAACACGACACAAGGTCCATTTGCTTGATTATGATCAATATCAAAATAATTTGCAATTTATGCAATCTTTCAATTTTTGGTACATTTTCATATCCCAACTTTGGGGAAAACATCAACACGTTTCTATATTAAAGCGACATATTGGAATAATATTTTAGGCCAGTACTAAAATAATTTGTCAGCGCAAAGTTATTAGGAATTTTGATAGCTAGTCGGGAAAACGAGTCACGGGCCCTTGAATACATGACAAGAGGACCATGATGATCCAAAATCGTTCACCTGAACCAAGATGACATGAGACACAGTTATGTTTGAATCAATTAATATTTGTGACTTTAAGACTGAAAACAAACTTATGGTCATCAACATTATGTCTGTAATTTATCCGCATAGGTCAACATATCTGGTTGTGAAGAGTGAAAACAAAGTCAAAAACGACAATTTTGTCAAATTCAAGGGCAGATAACTCAGCAACTGTTTGTCTAATTGTGCTGAAGTTCAAACTCATCCATGATCTTATGGTAATCAACTTTTAAAGTGACATTTCACAATATTTTTTTACATAAATTTTACTTTTATTTCATCTGAAAGAGCATATTTTCTTATGAAAATTCTGAAAATTTCAAGCCTAAATATTGAACCGTTTACGAGAAATATACATTTTTTGTGCTAAGATTAAGCAAATTGTTGTGGACAACAGTTCAGATTTATATAGAATTTGTCAATTCTGTCTGAACTTTAAAGGCATATTTTTCGCTGATAAATAACAATTTCAAAAAACTGATAGCATTTCTAAGCATTAGAATAAACAATCTTTGTATCAAGACATACTGTTAAAAATTGAAATAAATGTGAAATGTCACTTTAAATCCAAGATCCAAGTTTTGTCTTGATTGGTCACCATTTGTGATTGCTAGAGTAAAAACAAAGTAAAAAACAGCACTTTCGTCAAATTCAAGTATAATTATAACTCACTACTTTTTCATCCAATCAGACTGAAATTCAAAGTCATCTAAGATCTTATGGTCACCAACATTATTTGTAAGTCTTGATTGATCAATAATTGTTAAGGCCAGAGAGTAAACAAAGTCGAAAAACAGTCGATAACAAAACGTTTGGCAAATTCAAGGGCATATAACTCACGACTTTCTCTTCCAATCATACTAAAATTCAAAGTCATCCAGGATCTAACGGTCATCAACATTTTATACAAATTCTGTCTTGATTGGTCTCTAATTGTAGATGCTACAGTGTAAACAAAGGCAAAAACAGTCGAAACAGCAATTTTGCCAAATTCAACGGCATATAAATAATAATTTTTTAACCGATTAAGCTGAAAATCAAACTTAGCTGACATCTTATTGTCCTTAACATTGTGGCAAAGTTTTGTCTTGATTGGTCAATGATTGTAGATGCTAGAGAGTAAACAAAGTCAAAAGCAGCAATTTTGTCAAATTCTAGAGCAGATAACTCCAGACTTTCTAGTCCGATCAAACCAAAAATAAATTTCATCCAAGATCTAATGGTCACTAACATTGCGTCCAAGTTTTGTCTTGATTGGTCAATGATTGTAGATGTTATAGTGTAAACAAAGTCGAACACAGTCAAAAACGACAATTTTGTCAAAATCAAGGGCAAATAACTCAATACATTTTGGTCCGATCAAACCAAAAATCATACTTATTCGAGATCGTATTGTCACAAATAGTGTGTCCAGCTTTTGTATTGATTGGCCAATATTTATAGATGCTAGAGTGTAAAAAATGTCAAAAGTAGCTACTTTTTACATGCAAGCGCAGATAATTCCAGACTTTCTGGTCCGATCTGACCCAAAATAGAACTCATCTGAGAGGGAATGGTCATACATATTTTGACCAAGTTTGGTCAAGATTGCCTTATATTTGTAGATGCTAGAGTGTAAACACCAAATTGTTGACAGACGGACGGACAGACAGACAGATATACGGACGGACCGACAGACAAAAAGTGATCACAATAGCTCACCTTGAGCACTTTGTGCCCAGTTGAGCTAAAACCCCATGACAAATTGTGGAATAAATTACCAAATACATTTTTTCTGGATTTCCTTCGCACAGAAAGGCATAATTGATTACTTAGCTTAAAATTTAGCTGACCTCAGCAGAAAGTACTACAAATAAGCTATTGCGGCCAGGTTTGTCTGTTTTCCGCCCATCTGTCTGCTCGTCTACAATATCAGGTTTACACAAATATCATTCGATCTTCTCCAAACTTTGTCAAAATGTGTACGGTCATAACCCCTTGTGTAAGATTGATTTTGTAGAAATCTGTAGAAAGTGCTGCGGCATGTGCCCTTGAATGTCAAAAAATGCTATTTTTGACAATTTTGGCATAATACATACAAATATTGCCCAATCAAATGTAAAGCCAAATAAAAATGTTTGCATGTATAACGTCTTGGGTGAGTGAGATTTTTGTCCAGATTGAAAATGCAAATTCTGAGTTATCTGCCCTTGAATTTGGCAAAATTTTCATGACCCTCCTGGAATTTGCCGAAAATTGAATTTTGACAATATAACGTCTTATTAAAAGCTGCCATTTGAGCTTTGACGCCCCCCCCCCCCCTGGAAAAAAATCCTGGATCCGCCCTTGTGTTCAGTGGAACCTACTATGGTCACTTATTGTTAAATTCACCCTACTAACTTTGTTAGCCATTATCTCCAAAAACAAGCCCTCCCTTTTTTACACCTAGATAATAGAGATATGATTGTAACCCTACCAATTCCCAGAATTTAAAGAAAAACTATTGTTTGATCCCTTGGAATGTAACCATAATGTGGAAAAGTTCGGGGCACAAATTTATTTCGGCCGTGCTTCATCTTATGCTGCATCATGCAGCAATTTTGTACTTGTACGATCTATTTGTGCGTTTAGATTCCTATCAAACAATTGTTGTTGTGATGGTACGAGTAAACGTGCGTTTTACCAATCTGTATCCGTGGCATAAACTATGTTTGGCGTTTGGTAGGAAGCAGATTCTAGAAGAAAGTGACATGAAACAGTCGAAATGAAACCATTTTTGAAATATCGTGACCACGATTACGTTCGCGATACAATGGTTCTATCATTAGACTTTTTCTTTTCCCCGCAGGCGAAGGCGTTTTAGATTGTCTGTTCCATGACACTGTTGATACCACGTCCTATCTGACTGTATATAATAGAGATTCTACCACTCCAGATGGAACCAACACGTATCTTTTTGTATGTCTGGTGAGTTATCAGATTTTCTTTTGAGATTGTTACAAAATTGTAAAGTATAGAAGTAAAAACTTCAATGCGTTGAAGGTCGTTGATTCTGAAGATGTGCATAATGCTATCGCCTGGACATCATACAATCTTTTTCTCTACGTTGGGATCTAATAAAAAAACAGAAAGAAAAAGAATTTAGCTACTCAGTACTTTTTCTGTACAATGCTTACACCAGGGTGTGTCGAAATGTTGTAAATGTTATGTTTCATGTTTTGTAAAACATGGCGAATAAAAGAAGGTGCTCTTCGGGGAGGGGAGAGTCTTAGTAATTGACCAAACGTCGACTGTCAATCAAAAACATCGATAAGCCAATGGACGATCAGAAAAATGTCAAGCCCAAATTGTTCTTCGTTGCACGTGTTCTTGTATCGATTTATCGACTGACCATCAAAACAATCGACATGACAATCGCAAAGTATTCTGTGCTAACAATAAACTAGGTTTACCGTTATGTTTTGATAAACCGTCGGTGTTGATGTAAATTCTCGTAACTACGGCTTGAATCAAGCCGTAGTTACGAGATCTTATAACAACACCTACAATATACTATTTTGTTTGTCCGAATTTACGTCACGATTAACTGGATAAAATCGTTCCTTATTAACGATCACATCCCCATTGTTTGTCTTAAATTCTATGTTGGGCGGAGCGATCTGTCGATTGGCGTTTGGTCAATTACATGCAATATCCGTTGTTTTCTATCGTAGTGCTGTCGAGTAGCACAACTTTCAAGTAACAATACACCCAGAAACATGTGTCGATAACCAAACCTCAACGAAAGTTATAATGTCGTCTTAACAATGGTTAGATGTTTTTCAGGCTGTTGAACTATCGGGTAGTACAGTTCAAGTAACAGCATATCCTGAAACCTGTGTTGATAATCAAACATCTACAAACGTATCTAGTCCGGGTCAAGTCATAGAGTTTACTCCTTATTGTTAGTATGATTGCTCTTTGTAAATTAATTATGATCATATTCTTAATTATATCTAGAAAAACTTTGACATAACTTAGAAATGCTATAAACTTTAAGCCTTAAAAACTTAAGCTTTTTCTTTTCGACTTTTGCATTTATTCAAACGATATTCTTACGACAATATTGACAAACATAGATCTGCACTGTTAGATATTTTCAAAATTGTTGAACAGATAATATATCATTTTTACTTTTTATCACTAAATGATTGTAATTCAGTACTCTGCTTTCACAAATGTCTGTGAACTGCAATTCTTTATGATTAAAAATGTGTATATTGCCTAATGGTGTGTAATTGAATACTACTAATTTCATTTTCCTGTTCTGTTTTTTCAGTTTTATGCCGTAAGTATAACCCTAGAAGTTCATTGTTTAACTCTCAATACAGGATCATTCGGTCCGGATTGTATCTCTTTTTAAACTTTTACAATGCATTTATAGTTTTCATCTTCTCAATTCGCATAGCATACCATGTTGGGGGTTTTCACTACATTTTCAAATAGGTTTTGTTTTATGTATTAATACGATAACATGCATTTCATACTCATTTTGATACATAGTTTCAATTCTACATCTTATCGTAACTTACAAAAGCGAACACATATTTGATAAATATACTCATAATTTACCCACAACATACCCACTAATGAATTTGTATCTAAAGCTTTTACAGACGAGGAGAGTTCGTTTGATTGGTTGCCTATAATATATGCCGCAATAGGACTGGTCCTGTTGATTATACTCATCATTATCATTTGTTGCTGTTGTTGGAAGAGGTGCAAGAAAGCTAGACGAAAGAGGCGAAAGAGGAAGAAAAAGAAGAAGAAGAAACAAAAGGTACGTCAGGTAGTCGTATTGTAAAGTGTCATATTTCAAATATTTTTCTAACATGACTGTTAGAGACAGCGACTCATCTGGCAGTTCAGAAAACAGTTTAATGTTTCCTACAATACCATACATTCAATTAATAAATTATATTGAACATTAACGGTCAGACGATGCAATCGACTAATCTGATAGTCTAGAAAACATGCGACCGTTTGCAGCATCATCTATATGTTATGTGAACAGTATAGAACTATAAAATATAATTATGTATTCATTATACCTTTTCCTAAAGAGAGATGAAGAAGCGCCATCTGACGATGACAGCGATTCATCTGAGAGTTCAGAAAGTACACGATCGTCTGCTGCATCATCTAGAAGTGATGTTCACAGTATAGAACAAGAAGTCGAGAAGAAATCCGTAGACTCAGGAATAAGGTAATTACATTTAAATCATGCACTTCTTGGGATCCATGACTTCTCGTACATGAATTTAGAAGTTAATGGTATTGACTCGTCGATAAACATGCCCAGATGTTTATTACAAAACATGACAAGCCGGCAATTGATATTTGGCTTTCAATGACCGCCATAGAAATGATTAATGTTCTTGTAGTTGTAAGGATATCTACTGGTATAGACAAAAGTCACAAAACAATGTAATTTACCATAGGTAAGTTCGATCTATTATGGACAGTGTTCCGTCTGTCTCTTTAAATATCGAATGAAAGACAACTGCAAATTTTCACATTTCATTACATTAGCCAATTCACGACTATATTTCGATATTTAGCTCATTTTCAATGGATTAAATAAATGAACATCTTCATTGAAAAACTTGCTTCTTACAAGATCGTCCTGTATGACAACTGTCAGGGATAATGTAACATAAACAGAAAATATTGCCAAGTTGCAATCGTGAATCACATTGGCAGCTATTACTGTTCCATCTGCACCAACTTATTTTCCGAAAAATGTTCCTCATCATTTCTTAACATGTTCTCGCTGTCTCAAGTTATTTATCTATATGTGTGTGAGAATATATCCTCAATAAGCAATGTGATGCACGTGTTTTTTTCATTACGTAATTTATTTCATTCCTTTTCACCCAGTGAACCAGCTTTGAGAGCTGAGAGTAAGGTCGGTGTTGAAGATGAAGACAGGCAGACAGAGAATGAACTGGTAATGAATGATGACTATGATACAGAAGTAGATGATATTTAGCGTCTAGACTCAAAATGAGAACAATATGGATCTTGATCAGACTGCGTGTATACGCAGGCTGATCAGGATCCATATTGGTCTCAAATATATGTATCTCAAATATATGCATGTGAATACAATGCATATATATCGATAAGGCCATTTCAGACTTTCAGGCATTCATGCTCTAATATGTGCCTTTGTGTATCCACATGACTCGTTATATATTCTATCCTTTTATCTTTTTCTCACAGTGAACCAGCCATGAGAACTGAGAGTAAGGTCGGTGTCGAAGATGAAGACAGACGGACGGAGAAAGAATTGGTAATGAATGACTACAATGAAACAGAATTAGATGATAAAGAATCTAGACCCTATACGGGAAAGGTAGATAGGCTATCAAGAGTGAAGTGTAGCTTGTAGATAGAACTAACCCATTAGGCATACATTGTAATATATCTCCAACAACTCTAGACTTGTAGAGACTGAAAGGTTTAAAACGAGATGTGATATATTTTAACATATGCCTCCATATATCTTTCATCCTAAGTGCACACAGAAGGAAAGCAAGAACACGACATTAAACAGTATTAACTAATTTTTCTGATTGCTTTTCCTCAAAGGGTTTATGAAATGTATGAGTATAGACATGCAGCAAATTTTTTTTTTTTGTTTTGTAACTAGATCTAGTAACAACGCCTTGATCTTTTCTCTCAGTGGACTCCTTCCTGTACAGCACATGCAGAATGTACTGTAATAAATTTTAATTCGAAAAAGGTTTTTTAATTCAATTGTTTTAGTAATCACGCACTGATAACACTGCATTTCATGATAAATCATTACCAATTTTTCATGTCGTTTTACTTACATTTGCGGATTAAAACCTAATGGCTAATATTGTTAGATAAAATGACATTTTTGATGTTCTAGCATATACATTCTTTTCCACTATAATAATTCCGTAAGCAACATTTATTGCTTTCGTTTTGGCAGGATAATTTTGAAATCATAGAGAATTGTTTTCACACTTAAAAAATGTGTATTTCTGAATGTGTGATTTCACATTTTGGTATAAATGTTAAATGACATCTTCGTCTAACTATATTGTATTGTAATCTGTCTTTTGATTTATGTAATGTTTCAAAGGTTTATTTCTAATTCTTCTTTTAATTCTTTTATATTTTCAATTATTGCTGTGACATTTATTTACAAGTTTTTCATGTATGATGCACCATGTATTTTATAACAGCACCCTGCACTCCAATTTTGATTATGCATACACGGGAGGTAACTCACCGAGGATTATATACTGCAAAACATGTAAGTTATATACCCTTTTCCTCTGTATTTAAGTGTGATAACTCTTTATGGACTATATCATATAGAATATGAATGTTATTATACCTATTTGTTTTCCACCGACCTGATTAAAATCCGGTGTTAACTTGCATTAACATCTGACAAGCACCAGTAAGGAAAACCAAATCTCCAACCAATTGAATCTCTTGTCATACATGGTTTCCAATGACAAACATGTGCAAACACATGGTTCTACACTGGCACGTGATATTAATTGTGGCGTATTTGTCGGTTTTTATCGCTGAAAAGAATCTTGATAGCGTTTATTTGATTGGTCAGAAGAAAATGCCATTGAAGATGACCCCTTACTGGTGAATTTCAGATGTTACTATATATAAGTTTTTACCGGATTCTAATAAGATTGGTTTTTATTTGTCTCTACTCGTGTCATCTATTTATCTACTTTCCTATCTTCTTTGATCACGGTGTATAATCACGTGATACAACAATTTCAGAAAATCGTTAATAATTTTCTTAATACTGGACCGATTTGAATTCGGTTTGAAGCAGAGAAGGTGGACAGATGTCTCGCATTTGATGGACACGGTAGATTTTCTAAAAGTCAGCTGTTAAAAAAGTATTTGAAAATCAACCAAAATTTTGGTTGATCTTCAAAAACTTTTTATCCGCCGATTTTTCAAAAATCCACCACGTCAAGCTTATTCCTAGCATTTTCTCGCCTTCTGTGCTTCAAATCGAATTCAAATCGGTCGAGTATTAACATAAATATTGATGATTTTAGGAAATTCTGAGTCGCGTGATTAAAAACCGCGTTGATGATTTGAAAACGAAGAAAATGGATCGTAATTTTTTACATAACAAATGAATCGAGTATGCTATTTATCACAAAAAGCTTACTGAACTGCCAATTTAGAGATAATAGCTCCTGCTTATATGCCTGTGTATATCGATGCTTTTCAACAAAACCTTATAACTGCATCTTTAAACAAGCTATAGTTACGAGGTTTTTGCTGAAAAGCGATGGTGTTATAAAAATCCGAAGAGAATGGAAATTAGACCATCGTGTTAAAGGGGGGCCATGCTAGGTTTTTATGCTTCCGAACTGTTCGGGAACTCATATTTGTGCATGGAAAAACAATTTGCAATGCATAAAAACCTCAATCACGGCGAATAACCATCTTTCCTTTGCTGTAGATCAATCCTTTACAAGCATGTTTACACATTCTATTTTTACTTCAAAATGAGACAAGGTCAAGGTCAACGAGACACACCTCCGCGGTATCAACACACCGTACAACCGGCTGTGTCGATGACTGTGACCTTATTTGCGAGGGATACGTGGAAAGGTTTATTTTGTACAATCACTGAACATTTATACGAGTATTTATCAGTTATAGAATATCAAAGATCCTTTCGTTTATTTATTAAAGTGAATTCATTTGACCTATCATGCACATGACATCAGAGGCCGATTCTGTCTTCGCTGACTTTCGACGCAGCCGGTTGTACGGTGTGTTGAATCTCGCTGAGCACAGATGACGTACGTCTGACGTAATTTATTTTTGAAGGTTGGGCATATTTAACCGTTACAAAACGAAAACAAGGACAATATAAAATTAGCCAGCACGTTATTAAATGACTTGGATTTTAATACTTAATAAAGCTCGACGAGTGCTTACAACGGACATAAATGATCTATCCCTTCAGGTTGGTAATTTCATACGTTATTTCTGGTTTGAAATTATTGTGCCATTTGCATTTTCGACATCCTAGCTGCCCCCCCCCCCCCTTTAATCATGCATGTCTTGTAAATTGTAAGATCAGCAGTTGTTAAATTTGGATCTCCGTTTGTCTTTGAGATTGAACATAGATCAAGATCAGTCTGCATATAACCACAGTCTGGTCAAGTTCCGTTTTGTTTTCCAAAATCTTCGTCATTGCATAAAACAACTTGAAAAGGGGAGAATAGGTACTGATTAGACCATGTGTATACTCAGACTGATCTTGATTTTATTTTTTTATTGGTAATCTTTGCCTGATACCAGATGAATCAAATATCCTTATTATTTTGGGCCCCATTGACCTACGATCTATGCACTTGCCTTCCTAGCGACATAATGTTTGTCAATACTTAAAGTTAAATAGCTATAAATTTAACGTATCATTATAATTAAAACGATTCCCTTATCGCTAAAAGGTATGAAAAGAGAGACACATTTAATTGAACTTTTCGTCGCTTTTCAACAAAATCTCGTAACTACAGCTTTCTCATTTTCATTTTTGAATGTAGTCTTACTTTCTTCTTTCTGCAGGCGTTCATTTGAACGTATTATTTTACATCGATTGGGAAGCAAGTTTCTTCAACGTATTCTAATCCCTCTTGGTTGAGCTTCCTATTCTCGTTACAATTCTCTGATAATTTCATAGAAATTCGCTTGATTTAAACGTGTAACATTTTAAAACGTTGCTACTTTCAAAGTCATTTGATTTTTAACCATTTCCCAAAACAACACAAGTTTAGACTGGACAATAGAAAAGATTTGAGACAAAGGCAAAGTGCTGATTTTCGTTTCTCCCCTTTTCTATGCTTTCCAAAGAATCTTTGAGACCAAATCACGACTTGTTTTAAAAGGGTTGAATACGAAAGACGACAAAGAAAAAAGTGTATATGGGTAGAAAATTTGAATAAAACTCTAAATTGATCTATTTAAGTCCTACATTCAATACGGGTTTCTATTGACATAGAATCTCTATTACGAGTATAGGAAAATACTCCCTACCCTTTCTTTCCTTGTATGTGCATAATAGCCAGGATCTGGAAAAACGTCCCTTAAGGCTTTTGAGCCCAACATAGATCCAGATCAGCCTGTGCATACGCACAGTCTGATCAGGATCCACGTCGTTCTCTAACAGCTTCTTCGTGACTTGTAGTAACTTAAAAAGAGCAGCATGTATGCATATTTGACTGCGTTTGACAACAGACTTATCTTGAAACTCAATTTTTGAAAATGCTTTAAGGGACGGTTTTCCAGATCCCGGCTCATATACTAATTCGCGAATTTTTGTCTTGATTATTCTCCTAGATGAATGTCTACATTAATCCATTACCAGACGGCAAATTTTTGGACCATTCCAATTTGAAAGGTGATGCAGACGACAATTTCAAGCGAATGAAATTTTGAATTCTTGGGTATTTTTGGATGAAAAACATTGTGGGAAATGAAGAAATTGCTTGTCACAAGCAATTTCTTCATTTTCCACAATGTTTTCCAAATCCATTTTCTTGTAAGGAGTCAAAAAGAGTCACTGTGTGGTAATGGGTTAATTTTTATTTGCACAATATGACATTCAAAATGCAGAATTACTTATATTGTTATAGGTGGTCAAAATAATTGTATGTAGAAATGAATAAAATACTCGTCAGAGTCGTGATTTTTGTTGTTTTACAATTAAAGAGGAAAATTACATAGGATCTCTAAATGTAACGAATGTAAGAATGATTAAAGTCGAAGTAATGGTAACGAACTTGTGACTTAACATTGGGCTGCTCGACCTCCGATTTCTCCATACAATATTCACATATGACATTATGTCAACGTAAATCTTGATTCAATCATACCCTATTCACTATCAATAAATACCGGCAGTAGTAAAGGTCGGAATAAATTGTTAGTCATCTACTCTCAATCGTTGGTCTCATTATTTATCTATTGGAATTATCAAACGAATAAAAGAATCAAAGAATTCGATTATTTCAATTGTGGAAAAATAGTGAAATTTTAATTTTCATTTTGGATATATCTTGAGGTAATGATTTTTATTCTTAAATGATTTATTTATCAAAAATTTCCTTAGCAACACATATCTTGACTGGAGTTTTAGACGACAAATATCATCATCATGAAAAACCATTTAATATTTTGTCATAGGAAATGATGAGGGTAAATTATACAAATATGTGTGTGTCAGGGGTGGGTTGAGTACAAACTCATTTTGAGTAACCCTCTTAGGCCAAATTTGAATCCGAGTTTTCTCTGATGAAATTCGCTCTTTGATATGTTGATGTCGCTCATTTAATGAGTGACATCAACATATCAAAGAGCGAATTTCACCAGAGAAAACTCGGATTAGCCAGAATTGAGGAGGCAACAACAACTCGGTCCGTCTCTGTATCCGCCTATATGTTAACTAGAATTTTTCCTCTCTCAATATTTTAAGAGGGGCGTCATTATAAGGTTTTAATTGGGAAATAATTAAACTTTGTTTCATTCAACTTTTTGCACTAAAGAGCCAGAGGCGAAGTTTGAAAAGTGCCAGTAATTCATAAACTGTGTTACATTTCCATTCCAAGTACAAACATAAGCATTTTGAACGGTTTAGAATTTTGAATTAATTCATAATTATGGAAGTATTTGACAAAAATGTTCAAAATTACATCCCTTGCATATGAATATAGAGTAAAATGATATTTGTAAACCTTTTTTTTTCTTCTTGAAGCATAATCCTGAAATCTGACAAGGCGAATCAACTTATGTGATGTGTATTTACAAGTGTGTGTAATTTGATGCATTTTGTATGGCTAGAAAGTAGTGTTTTTAATGATGGGCTGTATACCTTAATATATAAAGCTTCCGAAATTGTTCAGGTAAATGTAATATGCTCACAACCAGCATTTTCTCCTGTTGCATCATTTTTCTGGGCTATATTGTATACAAATTCTATCTTTATCAACATCTCTATTATGGTATTCATCATCTTTCAAATTAGTCTGAATATTTGTCGTTTGGAAAAGGGCTTAACGATATTCATCTTGTTACGTGGATACTTTTATTGCAAATATTTTCTTTTGAAATGGTTTATGGGGAATCGGATTTCTATTTCTCTATTATACATTAATGTAGATATTTGTGCCTATATTTCTGTTAAATGGCGATGCTTTTTTGTGCTAAAAATGGACTTGGTTTACCGTTTATATTTTAATAAACCGACGGTTTTGTAATAAATTCTCGTAACTACGGCTTCAATCAAGCCGTAGTTACGAGATATTATAAAAACAAACCTACAAAATACTATTGTTTGTCCGAAATTACATCAAGGTTAGGTGGAAAAAATCGTACCCTATTGTGTATGAGTTCTTGTTCATTTCTACAACTCTATCAAAATCTATTTAGATTCTGTTATCAACAAATAATTTCTTCATTACAAAGCAAAATAACCAGACCTTTACTCTTACTTGAAGGTATGTTGTCTTAAACAAAGAAAAGAAAATGTTGAATCAGTGGAAAGACGTCAAATGAAATGGGTGAAGGCATATCAACCTTCAATTTAAGGTAGTCTACCCCTAATGAGATTCGTGCGACGTCGGAATTATTCGGGCGACGTCGAAAACATTCGGCGGTGGGACTTTCTACCGGCGAATGTTTACGACCGCGCCCGAATAAGTTCGTACACGTAACGACGACGCTCGAAAAAATCTGATGTTTATGGACTCTCTAAATGGCCACATTACGAGTATTCTACCTTAATGTATATTATGATTCTTTTGTCGTAGAGGGCAATTCTTTTTTTGTATTTCATTTCTAAGAGAAATGCGTAGGAAGGTCCAAAAGAAGACACAATCTGCTACTTCATAAAACGTAAACGGATCAATTTTTATGAAATGATAGCCTTTATGGCTTGTTTATCTTAGACTTACTAAAAAGTCTTATCGTTATGGTTCCATAATTTAACTACGACGAAAGAGTTCTCTGTATTCGATTTCAGAATAGACGGAGTGCGTTAATAAAGCTCTTTCGTATGACAATATAATTTTTCGAATCAATATAAAACAATGCAGGGTATTAGTTCGTAAAGAATTTAATTGATTGACATAACGAATGAATTTAATAATATTATACAATATTTATATAACAACATTCATTATATTGTTTTTGCGTTCAAAAGAGCTCCCCATTTCACACGTTAACAATACTTGTCCGATAGCAGGGAAACCCCATATCCGGGAAAAATCACCAATTTTGACCAAATTCTGCTAATATTGATGGTTAATGGTTATCAGTATTTTCTTGTTTTGCCTCAAAACTTTCCCAAGTATTTTCTAGTGGGAACGTTAAAACCAGTTTTTTTAGGGAAAGGGTCACACATTTCGAGTAAACTCAGTTTCAATAAATTAGTATTTATTGCAAGTTTCGAATAATCAAAAATGCCAGTCATTTTTTCTTACATGAAAGGATTGTCGATTTGAGGTTTTAAGTATAATCCCGTGTCCTATTAAAGTATTCCGTTTAAATCGTAAAGCATTGGGTTTAATGGGAGGTATAATAAATGATAAATAAAAAGCGTAAATGTTTGTTTAAAGGATCTTTTAGGATTCGAACGGATTTATGGAAGACATATTTCGATGTAATTACCAACGTTTTTGCAAAATGTTCTGACGTTCAATTTTTTCTTACAATTCCTGAATTTGACGACAATTTTAGGATATTATACTCTTATGAAAAATATTCAAGAAAATGTTGAGCGTTAGCATCTCCACCTTTTCTTTTCTCTATTCTGACATATTGAATGAAATTTCCAGGTTTTAGATTAAATGCATTTTTTCTTCCACCAAACCAAATGTTAAGGGTGAATGCTCCAGTTTTTCGGAACACTCGGTCATTACGGTAGTAAATCAAACCTTTCGTACCAATATGTTTCGCTACCATATTTTCAATAATATAACACATTATTACAATTTACCATTTTCGACGGTAAAAGTGTATTTATTATGCGAAACTTATTTCCTCAAGATGGAAATCGATTATTTAGAGCAAGACAGTCGTAAGTGTGTATGCAGTTACCACTGTTTTGCGTCATTTTATTCATGTGTAGCTGATAAAAATTGCTGTAATTCTATAATAAGTGCGCTGACCTATACATTTTCCTTTTGAATTATTATCAGGACATGTTGCTTAATACAACGAGGCAGTTTTATCAAATTCTATTATGTAGAACTTGAGATATTCCAAAAAATATGCAAATTTTTACATAAAACACTCCAGCTTCGTTGATCTAATCGAACACGTGAGCAAGCTGTTTTATACATTTACGCGTTTATAATATCGCAAATTTTGGGTTTTCTATTCTTATCAAATGTAAGACGTTACTTTAAATCCGTTTTCGGGACTAAACGACTAATACACAACATTTCATTAGCATTTTAGTGACATTGGACAGGTGCAAGAAATTGTACATTTTTTCGATGTAGGGGTATGTTATACGAATGCCTATAAAATTCAAACAAGATCGCTGACCATCCATTTTTATTTTATTTTTCAATTGGCAATAACATGTAATTTCAACATACAAAATATAAGTAAATTCTATTATTGGGAAAAAAATTTAGGAAACTGGAGCATTCCCCCTTAAAAGCATAAGGTATTAATAAACTGTACCTTAAATGTTTATTTTTGAATAGCACGTTTTCTGTCGATTGGACAAGTCAAGAATTCTGAATATTGTTAGATGGGAGAAATAGTGCGAGAAATCTAATTAAGGTCTTCTTGACAGTACTCTATTGGTAACATCACAAAGGCATTTATCCGTTTTCGATATAAATGCGTATTTCATTGTGAGCTTTCAATCCATTTTATTTGAAAACAGCTTAATTGCGCACAACAAAGTTCTATCATTGAACACATTACAGCACAGTGACGCCTTTTGACTCTGGTTTGTAATTATTGTGCCATTTGCATTTTCGACAGCCTAGCTCGTCCCCCTTTAAGACTGAAAGATAGATATCTGTTTAATCCACCACAAGAGCTCTCATATGTTGATATTGATAAAATAGCAAATGTGTCAGTTCATGCTGCAGAACAGGATCAATAGAATTCTTTTTCAATCATAATGGGGACGAAAGACTTGTACAGGAGAACAGTTGTTGTTTATCTGGGCCCGTTTTACTGAAGACGTACAAACATTTCTTTCGTTTTTGAGCGTGAGTTGTAGGAAAACAAGGTAAACCCGTTAAACATACTAGAAAAACTTACGAAAAACAAATCATGTTTGGCTTTAGTAAAATGGACATCTAATCAGAATCCGTGGTGGTTTCAAAAGACATTCCCATGTTCAAGCTCAATCATATTAATTCCTACTTTCAGCGTTCCCGGATGTCAGATCTGCCTCCCAGCACGGTACCGGACGATGAAAAACCGGGAACCAGCCATTCTGACCACGAAGAGAAAATCAGCCAGGTAAGCCGCATATTTATTGTCAGATGTTAATTTTCATGAGTTCCGTTTTTTGCGCTATTGTAAATTTATAACAATGTATTATTTTATATTTAATGTTTATTAAACGTCATATCCGTTCATCAAAAAATCACCCCCCCCCCCAAAAGCCAAATGAACCATTAATTACTCCAAAACCGTTATCAAATGAATCCACTTATTTTCAACTATCTAATGTTCTGTATTTGAAGAATTGTCACCAAAAGAACTTTAAGAAAAGACTGATCCATGTTTAAACCCAACAATTCGATGATATGACAATGCCCGTGGATTTTAGTGATAAACGAATTATGTTAATTGTTTCGAATTGCCATCGATAAGTTTCTCAGAAGGCTAACCTAGCATTCATTTTCCTCCTAAAAATCTCCGTAGTTTCATTCAAAATAAGGTTTTTTTTGTCATGAAAAAAGCAATGAAGCTTTGATAGAAAATCTACTACATGTATTTATACAGAGTGTCCCAAAAAAACGGAACCCATTTTTGAAAGTACATTTCTCATGTATCAAGTAATATTTCTCCACCAAATTTAAATACGCAATAGCAACGACAGTTTTCTATTAGCAGTTAAAATTTGGTTGAAAAATGATGATTAGTTTTGAAAATATTGACATTCAAATGAATATACCCGGAAAACCATTTTAACATGATATCGATCTTTCCGTTTTGCAGCGCACGCATACACTGACTCATTGAATAAATTGACGCTATACAATTGGTTAATATATTCAATACAATACAAAAATGATTCTGAAACATTGTATTCACAATAGTTCATTTTCATTTCATCTTTTTTGCTAATAAATAAACTGTTAATGTTGCGAGCTGCGATGTAACTAAAATGAATACATATAAACTATCCAAGTGCATCACAGACTCATGAATAATGATCAAAGGCACTTATCTTATTTCTGACCAACATGCCGGTCACCGTTCAATTGAAAAGTATTGCGGGTTTCATTTGACCTGACACTGACCTTTATGCAAAAAACAAATAATACAAAATTCAACAAAAAGAATTAAATCATAGTCCACAGAAATGTATACTATGCAAGAAAATTAAGCTGGACTAATTTTAGGAAACATACTAAGCTTGTAAGTTATGAAAATAAAAGTGAAAACTGTACCATGTGAAACGAATCACATTATAATTTGAAATTAATTAAAAAAAACACCTTATGGACTCAATTTGAACATACAGAACGTGTACACATTAAATTTTGAGAAAATCGGTACATACATGTGCAACGGTACAGAATTCAACAGCTGACCGTTAGTGCGCTTTCACGAACAAACAAGACGCAAAAATCAATATCGTGTCAGATCGGTTTTTTAGTGTCATTATTAATTTGCTTATAACTTTTGAACTGATGCATATTTTTAAATGAAATTTAAAATACAAATGCAAAAATAATGTATCTTTAGTACTACAAATTCAAAATTTAGATTTTTTGCTTAGACTTAAAAATATTTGACTTTGAATTAGGGTTCCGTTTTTTTTGGGACACTCTGTATATTCCTATTGTGTTTTTTTTTCTTTCTTTCAGGACGATGAGAATCAAGCGGAAAGTGGTACGTTAGAAGATGGAGAAAACAACATTGAGAAAGAAAACGAAAAAGATGGACAAGTAATTGCAGAACAATCAAACGACAACAAATCTGTCGCTGAAAATAACGATGATGGAGCCACAAATGACAGTGACGGTGATGAAGATGAAGACGATGGTGATGATGAAGAGGATGATGAAGACGATGACAATGACGAAGAGGACGAAAGCGAGAACGAAAGCCATATAGACGAAAAGGACGAAATACCACAAGATCCTAATGAGAGCAATACGGGACATCTAGATGCTAATGCTGATAAACAGGATGAGGATGTCTACAAAGGTGAAAATGATGAAAATATAAATAGTGGTAAAGATGTAGTGGAAACTACACAAGAATCACATGCGGAGAACCTTATTGTAACTTCAGGTCCTGATGTTAATACGGAGCGTACGTCGGGCATAGATCTGAAGGGACCTGTGCCGATTGTGACAGCCGGGGAAAATAATGACGACAAAGAAAGTATAGATAAAAACAGAGATGAAACCGAGCAAGAATACCAAAATGAAATTCAAATAGAGACAAAAGAAGCCGGAAAAAGCGATTACCAAAATGAAACGCATCAAAATACGGTGATTCATCAAAATATAAATGAGAAAGGGAATGACGAAACTGTGAAAGAACTAGACCATACGGAGTCGAAAGAAGATACTAATGAAATAAAAGAGGAAGGTGATGTGGAGAAAGGCATAGAAGAAGAAGAAGAAGAAGAAGAAGAAGAAGAAGAAGAAGAAGAAGAAGAAGAAGAAGAAGAAGAAGAAGAAGAAGAAGAAGAAGAAGAAGAAGAAGAAGAAGAAGAAGAAAAACAACAACAACAACAACAACAGCAGCAGCAGCAGCAACAACAACAACAATATGATGAAGAAGATAGTGAAGAAGATAATGATGATGATGAAGATGAAGAGGAGGAAGAAGAAACTGACATAGAAATTGACAATGAAGATGATAGACAATCACGCCAAGCTTCATACAAGGAAGACATAGAAACTCAGGAAGATAATAAACAAACTGAAAGTGAAAATAAAAATGAAGAATATAATCAACCTGAAGAAGAACAAAGAACAGAAAATAATGACACACAACAGGACGTAATCAAAATTAACACAAACGAAACCATGCCACCAGAGGACGATAATGAGCCCTTATCAAACGAAATGGTAGGAAGCACAGTGGAAGGTGATCAAGAAATAAAGAAAACTGCAGAGGATTATACAACAGAAGTGTCACAACAGGAAGATCAACAAGAAAATACAAGAGAAGAAACGAATGAAAACGAGCCGACAGGGCCAGGAGCTCAAAACATGGAATTTACTCCTGCTATACTACCAATCAAGGTCAATGTAATTTCATTTATTATCAATTATATATTGATGAATTTCTTTTCAGATGCTGACAAAAGGTAAAGACTAAAATTATATTTACATCTTCATAAATATTCCTATTTGATTAAGGTCACCAAAAAGTAAATCATTACTACTGCCAAAAAAAACATTATAATTGCAAAACCAGATGCTTGAAATAAATTTTACATTAGGACGTAGACAATTCAATAATGTTTAACTCATTTAGATACTACATGTATTTTAGATGCTAAACAAACGTTAGTTAGCACCTATTAAAGCACATATGTCTTGTGCTTTCACACTGGTAGCTAGAAACTTAGATTGTAGAACACGTTTGAATAGATTGCTAGAAAATGGGAGAGACAAAAACAAGAAATAGTAACATTAATTTGTGTAGAAAACGATTTTCCAAGCACCATGTAAAAGTCTGGTTGTGTTCGTGTAACAATACAAAGTTTGATTGCCATTTTTTTTTTACATTTTTGCACCGTATATGCAGCACACAGATTATCTTGCACTTTGTATATATTGATTGTTAAAACATGTTGCTCTTCGAATTTTACGTCAGACGTATCTTTTTCCTTTATTTGTAAGAGTTATTGTAGACTGTCGTATAAAAATATTTTCAATCTTTGAGATTACAATCGAATCGGCTCTTTCTAAGTTTGAAAAAAACGAGAAAATATTAAATCAAACAGAAAAACATATTGTCCATTCACGATTAATTGTAATTGAATGTAGAATAGGATCTAGATATTACGCATTTAAAAACAACTCGCACATACACTGCATAAAGTTTTATGAAATAGACGTCCTTAGCAAAGTCTGTCTCTGAAAACATGTGACCAAACTGACATTTTCTCTTTGTTGTTCAATCGAGCCTTAGCTCGCCTTCGATCAATTTGACATTGTCTGAAAATTGCCCCGCAGACATGTACCAATATTGTTTAAACCCAGTACCAAACATTAACACTTTTCGATGCGACTTAGGATCACGGCTTTTGAAAACATTGTGGCAAATAAAGGAATTGCTTGTTACAAGCAATTTTTTCCTTTCCCACAATATGCTTTATAACCAGAAAGACCCTAACATGTCAAATGTCATTCGGCTGAAATTGTCGTCTTCAACATCTTTGAATTTGGACAGCTCTAAAATTTTCCGTCTGGTAGTGGGTTGTACCATTATCAAATATGTCGCGACACGAACGAATAGAACATACTGACGAACCAAAAATAGCAGGCTGATCTGTCTGAGCATCGATCGCAGTCTAAATAGAATCGACAATTTTCGAATATCAGTTTTCTCTAGTTTCATCTGTTAGTTTAAAATGCATACAGGCATATCCAGATGAACACGCATTGTATAAAGATTGATTTCTTTTTCAATCATTTCATTTAGGGATTTTTGTACTCTAAATTGTCATGGGCTGACAGACGGCAAAATATGAGACTGTTCCAATTCGAAAGTTGAAACAGGGGACACAAACAAAGTTCGTAAAGATGGAATTTATTTTTGAAAATGTAGCACAAGAAAAGAATGGATAAATGTTAATTTTCATTTTTTCCTTATTTTACCTCAGTCCTATTACCATCACATTTTATTGAATGTAGTTACGTGAAAAACAGATCGTGTTTGGGAAAGGAATAAACCATTATCAAACGAACATTTTTAGACTTTTCCAAATTCAAAGATGTTGCAGACGACAATTCTAAGTGGACGAAATTTAAGATTTGTTTGTCTTTTTGGGTAAAAACATTGTGGGAAATAAAGAAATCGCTTGTCACTAGCAATGTCTTCATTTTCCTTGCTGTTTTCCAAAGCCATTATTGGCGTCAAAAAGTGTCATTTTGTGGGAATGGGTTAAGGACTCTTGACGACCTTCGATCAATGTGGAATCGATTACCTTTATATACGAATAAAGAAACGGTAACAACTATTAAACCAAACAAAAGGTCACCTGGCTGAAATATTGAAACTCATTAATTGTCTTCGATTGAGCAATTTATTTCGAAACGATTTAAATGAAAAATGTCCGTCTTCGAGTAGTTTTATTTAATAGAGTAACCTTTCCCAAGGGCTAAAAAATCAAACTGTTTTAGATTTCGAAAGTCGAACTTGAATGTGTATATGATATATTATAAAACAAGGTGAAAAGCAGATTTCTTTTCTTTCTTTAAAACAAAAATACCTAGTTTTGACATTACTTTGTCCTCTGTTGCAGCTATGATGTGGTTAGGTCCAATAGTTATTGTTTTTCGTTTGGGATAGGGGTAAGATTTATACCACCCTTCTTTATCTTCGACCAAGGCCAATTTTGATAATTGAAAAGTAATTTTCACAATTATTTATGATTTTTGAAATCAATATTGGAAAATAAGTAATGTAAACTTATATCGGAAGTTTCAAGAGTATATTAAATACACATAAAGTTGAATAATTTAACCAAGCAATTATTGACAGAACAATTTAACCCTTCATCAGACCATCTTTCAAATACTTCGAATTGAAATGCTTCACAGGCGAAAAAGATATATCACTATTACAGCGTTGACTCCTCATAAAGTTCTGAAGTTCAATGCCAAAAGAATAGTCAGAGTACCTAGAGTTATTCATAGTTCAAAATCCGATTTTTTATGTTGATTCGTTCCAAAGAAAGTGTTACCTTTTTTCTTTCTGTAAGTAAATGTTTCATGTATGGTTGAAATGAATCAGACAGAGTATAGACTTTGCTCATACGGGCATTTTGTCGGAAGTGGAAGTCAAAACCTCATGACCGGAGCTTGAAAGGGCTGAACATATGAGATTTTGATTTAACACCGACGACATGTTACATGTAATCCATGTTAGATTGTTCAAATGTCTGTTTTGTAGGAAAAAGACGAAGATGCAGCAGACGATGCTGAAAAGACTGGCCATGATTCTGAACAGACAGGAGAACGAACAGGAGATGAAGATAATGATATACGTGTAAGGCAGAATCAAATTTGTTTTCATTGGCAAAAGGCTCTCTATGTTAATTTCATTAAAAACGAGTGTGTTCCTTTATTTGTTGTCCTTTGGATGAGACTTTAAACCGAGGTCCCGTCTCCATATGACCCCTAGCTGTTGAGTGGGACGTAAAACTCCATACAATCAATCAATCAATTAATCAATCCTTTATTTGTTTGTTTATCGTATGTAAGTTTTCTGTTAATCCATCCATTTGTCCAATTGAAGCAGTCCAATATGGAACGATTTTATCCGGTTGACCGTCACGTAATTTCGGACAAATAAACAATATTTCGTAAGTGTTGTTAAAAAACCTCGTAACTACGGCTTGAACCAAGCCGTAGTTACGAGATTTTATACATGTAACCACACCGACGGTTTATCAAAACATAACCGTAAATCTAAAATATTTTTAGCACAAAATTCATTGTCATTCTTTCTTCATTAATGATTATGGCTGCAATAGTCAAGTTGTAGCCTATAATGAATCATAGATCTTTCTACATGTACTTGAATGAAATACATGAATTACCTGTAATGTGATGCACAGACTGTGTTCTGTCAAATAATTGAATACTGTATGTCAATTCACTTATCTTGATATGTTGCTTTCAATATGATTAATCTGAATGTTCTCTATTGACAAAGAAACGCTGGTTATCCCTTCCAATTTAGTTTCGAAGAAGGGCCAACATTAGCGTTACTCGGACAATGTACAACCAGCGGTTTAAGATTTCGTGACGAACTGTACCCTTTTTCACGAAAGGTTACAGGGAGGCCTCGAAATCTGGAACCTTAAAACATGAAATGCGGCCTTCATTCTACATTTGTCTGCAAATTTATTGGACCATCAGATTCTATACCTCTCGAATAATAAATGATTAAACTTGACTAGTAATCTTTGTTTGGAGCGAAAGAGACGTGAACTGTCCCTTCCGCGCCAAAGAAAGAGAGCTACTTCTCTGTTATGATGTACGTTCCACTCTGTGTGAATTATGCTTTGTAATGTTTGTGGCTATAAATATGTTGTAAACTATTTTATGCCGAATAAAATATATGTATGTATGTATGTATATCATATCCCCTACGGCTTCAAACTAAGTGACTTACCATCTGCTCAAAATGGCAATTAATTGTGTACTAAAAATAGACTAGGTTTACTGTTATGTATTGATAAACCGTGGGTGTAGTTATAAAATTCCGTACCTACCCTTTGAATCAAGCTTTAGTTACGAGATTTTATAACAACACCTACGAAATGCTAATGTTTGTCCGAAATTACGTCATGGTTTACTTGATAAAATCGTTCCCTATTAGATCTATTCTACACACATGATATGCTTTGATGTTATATGGCAGATTTGAGTTTTTGGCGGCCATTTTGAAAATATGCAAATTAGATGATAAAAGAGCCATTTCTGTTCCTCGTTCTCCTAGTAAACCATTTAGTTTTAGTCTGTAAACATGAAATGAGGGATTTTTAGAACATGACATGTCAAAAAATGATTAAAAGACACCATTATTATTGCATATTTGAGGTTTTGGCGGCCATTTTGAAAATATGCAAATTAGATGATGAAGAAGCAATTTTTCAGCTTGGCAACATTGTTTTTCGGTATCAGCATACCAAATTACCCCTAGAACTGACCTCAAACCCTTTTCTTTACAAAATGCCTTTGGGTGATAACTTTTCTGAATTCGTGCCCTGACTATATTTTGTCTAAAATTTTATGATCATGTTTATTTTTGTTTCTTTATATATTTTGTTATTTGACAAGAAACCGTAAACTTTACGTCAGTAAAGTATTATATTGTGTCTTTATTCGTGTAATAAATGTGTCATAATAAAATATCATTACTACAGGAAAGACAACAGACTCATAAACAAGAATCGAAAGTAAAAGGAAAAAGAAAACGCAAGAAGCAGGACAGAGAATGGACATCGGACGAGGAAAAGAGGGAATGCAGAGTAATTGGTCAGAAGAAAGAAAAATCCCGACAGGTATCTGTTTTTTCTGTAATCTCAGATTCAACGACCATTTTTGGGTACATGACTACTCTATTGCGTACGGAATACATTGTAGTTGCTCGAACTCACTTCGATGACACCTTAGATAACTCTATTAAAGTTAAAATCTAATTGTCAAACAGAATTTTGTCGTCGGATATGATAAAACAGGCTACGTGTATGTTTTACAATCTGTACATGTAGAATAGAATAGAACAGAATAGAATACCTGTATTCCTCGAATGTGTTTAGTTCAAAGAAAGATTGTCTTCAACCATGTCCAATGGCATTACGATAAATAAAAACTCTGTAACCGATATTCTTATTAATCGCTCAGTGCATGTTGTCAAATGTCTGGATAGAGCAACTGAATAGGGAACGACTTTATCCAAGTAACCCTGACGTAATTTCGGACAATGAAATAGCATTTCGTGAGTGTTGTTATAAAATCTCGTAACTACGGGTTGAGTCAAGCCGTAGTTGCGAGATATTATAACAACATCGACGGTTTATTAAATTATAACCATACCTGTTCTATGTTTAGCACAACATTAATTGCTATTATTCATACTAACGACTGACCTCCCTTTAATATAATTATTTGGTTTTTTTTCTTCTTCTTTATCTAATTCCATGAGATGTTTTTGCCTTAGAAGTTGTTATTGTTTAATATTAATTTAGTAATAACAAATTGTTCGAAAAATGATTGAGCATTCTATCCCAAAATATTTTTTATAAAAGCACAGATATCACGTGCTATGCCGATTTCATGTTTTAATTACAAATTCGAACTGATACAAATTATGGCTACACTCACAGAATGGTAGCGGCAAAAGTTTTGACTGATTACAACGTGGTCCCTTGCCAGGGTGGCAGAGTGTGAACTCGCTAACCACAATTTTTAAATGGTAGGCTTCGGTCTACTTTTCTTAAAATAGCAAAGTGATTGGGAACGCTGAAAGCGTAACTGTGCTTTTTTGTAAAGCACAATTATCCCATTACCACACAATGTCGCTTTTAGATGCCTCACAAGACAAAGGCTTTGGAGAGATTGCTTGTTGCATGTTTTCTAACCCAAAATGGGAAGATTTTTCAAATTTCAACTTGATATTGTAACCTGAAGTGCCTTTGATACCTGAACAGTCCAAAATAATTGCGTCTGTGTAAGTGTTAAATAATCGCAACTCACGACAGTCATTCTAACCGCTCTATCAATAGTGTTAAAATTATAAATAAATAATATTTTATATCAGTTATTGATATAAATACATGCGCGGATCAAGGGGTTGGGCCCGGGCCTCATTATGAAAGTATGGGAAGGCATATAAGAGTGATGTTTAAATATGCAATCGGATCTCACCTGTAAAACACGGCCACTTCTGAGAAGATGTGTGGCTCCATGAATGTAAATAGGATAACAGATATGCCCATGTTACAGACAAAGGCTTCCTGGTGGACGCAATGTCCGTGTGTACCTACTTCATATTTGCATCGATATATAGTTTGTTTCTTACATGGCACATAAATATGTGACCCTTCATGCTAAAAGGGACCTCATGGGATGCCCATACAACCAACTATGAAAAAAATGAACAGACCTAGCAAAGGTCAACCTGGTGTCGAATTGGAAAATTAACTTAAAGCGGGATAGGGGAAACAGTCTTCATCAATAGATTATATTAGAGTGAAAAGTTTCGATCCTAGTCAGACTGCGCGGATTGCGCAGACTGACTAGGGTCGATACTTTTCACACTACCCATATAGTCCTTTTCAGCGTGGCCGGTCACATAAATTATGTAAAACCTGAAAACATTCTTTGTTTTCATAATTTCTCTGTGTTTTTAACAGACAACAAAACCTTTGACTACCGTCTTGCTGTCTCGAAAAGAGGAGGAAAAGAAACGGACAAAATCCAAGGAGAAATCCAAGACTCAAAAGATGACGAGACTAGCAAGAGCAAAGAAAATCGTGTCGAAGGATAACAAAGAAAATGTTGATAACGATGAAGTAGACAGAGGTGATTTAGATGAGGATTTCTACAGTTCTGAAGAAGAAAATAAGCCGACAGCAGGACGTGGTGCGCCGTTCATAGCGCAGTATAACAACAAGAAGCGTTTAGAACATATACTAGAACAACAACATTATTGGAGCGACCCTGAAGCGGATAGAGAATCATTCGGCATAAACAAGGTGAAATGAGTTTTGATCATTTTAATTTTTGGTCTAGATATACGCTCGTATTTATTAGAAATAATGTATTTGACTTATAGCTCAGTATAATAACAAGAAGCGTAGAGAACATATATTAGACCAACAACACTACTGGAGCGACCCTGAAGCCGACAGAGAGTCTTCCGGTATTAATAAGGTAGGCAATCAAGAAAATAACATTCCCGAGAAACGATTTAGTACGAAAATTAAAGTCTCTCAATTCCTCATGGGAAAATCTATCACCGAGATAGCATGGATCATGTCGAGGTGTACCATTTTTAGCACAGTACAATAGCAAAAAGCGTATAGAACACACACTAGAACAACAACATTACTGGTGTGAAACATATTACTGGGATGCAGAAAAGGTACCCATATTTAATTTGAGACCAAGTTGGAACCTGATAAGCCTGCGTATACATGCAGTCTTATCAAGATCCACTTTGTTCTCGCAAAGCTTCTTCGTTGTCCATGGTAAAGACTGTCTACGAGTTATGTTGATCATGAAGTAGTGCGCTGTTTATAGCGCAGTATAATAACAAGAAGCGTATAGAACACATACTAGAACAACAACATTACTGGACTGACCCTGAAGCCGACAGAGAATCATTCGGTATAAATAAGGTAAACGACCTCGAATTGTAATTTTCTATTTGTTTATTTTACTAAATATATATATAAATGTATGAATAATTTGAATAAGCCATTTAGTCAATTTTGCTATTCGAATCGGCGTTTTTTTTTTCATTTTTATTTCGAAATCACGGACATCACAGGTAAGCTAGGTCCTTTTTACAAAATGCACTGCGAATCATTTAATTCTTCACGGAACTTGAACGCAGAGAACATTTCTATTCATAACTTTTTCGTTTTCATTCCAGTCCATGACTAGCATTCCCGGAGATGGGAGTACTGCCAACCTGAGTGAGTATGAAGAGATTGTAGGTCCAGATGGTATCGTACATCGTGTCAGAATATCAAAACATCCTGACAATATAGACGAGACAAACAGTGAACCCCCACCCAGCACTAAACGTGAGAAATCCTTCGATAGTATGACGTCAGTGGAAGACCCCGAGAGCCCCGGAGGTCACGTGTCCAAGAAACGTCTGAAAGAACAAATGAAAGAGCGCGAGAAAGATCTGACTAAAGACAATGAAGCAGCAGAAATAAATGGTGCCGTTGAGAACAAGGCAGAACCTAAAACAAAATTAATCTTCGTTGAAGAAAATGTTGAAAGTAGAAAGAGAAGAGGTGATAAAGGCAAAGATGCTGACAATGAAAGTGACAGCAGAAGCAGCCCAGCTGTCAGTGATTTTGGTGATTCTGAAGTTGATAAGCTAAGCGAACGTGATAGCGGCCTGGATGACGACGAACCAGTTGATGTAGTCTTAAACAAAGAACAACAAGCGATGATTGTCTCCATGTTGTTTGATAAAGAGATGAACTTACGACAACAATTTTCCAGGGATGAGGACGGCAAAATTGTCGTGAGTAATCAAAATGTTTCTTTTACTGCTATAACGATTGATAATTATCTTTGTGTTTTATAGACTCGCATATTTCTTTTTCCGAATGATATCTGCTGTTCAAACGATGTTGACACTTTAATCCATGTTTATTAAATTTTTGATTATCACACAATACAATTGGCATTTAGATCAATGGTTTCCTTTGTCAGGAATACCGGTATGAAAATAACAATAATTTTGTGGGTTTTTTTCAGCGGCGACTTGACAACACTGTAATATACGATCCGCATACGGGAAGATTCACTTTCCATAAACAATTAGGGAAGATCTTCAATGTACCGAGGTTAAAACGGGATGACAAGGGTAGACCAGTAGGGGTAAGGCTAATTTGGTTGTATTCTTACTCCGTCATCATTTACTCTTAAAATGAAATGACTATATCTACATGGAATTTAGCGAAATCCTCATTCACGGTGACTTACACACGTGACTTTTGAAAATGGTTCACACCGAAAAAAGCTTTCACTTGGGTGTTTGAAGAAAAAAATGTGATTCGGTCTAGAGTGAGCTAGAATCGGGAATGCCCATCTCAAAGGCGCGTACTGCGCACTTTATCTCGTCAAAATCCGTAGCGTATAGGCTGAGAAACAAAACATACCTTGAAGCGGACGATTTTTCGTTATGAACTTTTCTCAAAAGTCACGTTGTTTATTCAACGTGTCAATGAAAGTGAATATAGTAGCCAAATTGTTCCAGAATAATTATACTAATGAGACTGATTCATCATTGTGTTTAGTCTTATAAAAAGTCCCCTTGTGTTATAGGAAAAACAACAATTATAGGCATATCGCATAGACAAATGATATAAAAATGACACAAATGTAAAAAAAAGAATAACCCAAAACGTTCAGCTCATATTGCTTATGACAAGTAACTACCTAGCTTGTGCCAATTAGGATACGTATTGTTTTTAATGAGAACGACATGCATAATCAAATTGTTTTAGGGTTATGTTGATGACACGTATGGTCCCCGCGAGTCCGAGATGGCCCGAAGAACACCGAGTAGTCGACTAAAGTACAGAACGTCTAGTGGTCGATCTATCCGGACACCCTTCTCGTCGAATACTACTACACCATCACCGGATCCGGTAAATTTGTCTTACATTACGACGCTTTTCAACAAAAACCTTGTAACTGCAGCTTGTTTTAAGCGGCAGTTACAAAGTTTTTGTTGTAAAGCGATGGTAAATTATGCCGGTGTTTTGCTCCATGCTAGTCTGAGAATGGACTGATATCATGATGTCATGGCGTACATCGAGTAGTCGAATAAAGTACAGAATGTCTAGTGGACGGTCTATCCGGACACCCTTCTCGTCGAATACTACTACACCATCACCGGATCCGGTAAGTTTGGTTTACATAACGACGATTGTTTTAAGCTGCACTTATGAGGTTTTTGTTGAAAAGCAGCGATATATAATGGCATGGTCCTTGAGAGTCCAAAATGTCACGACGAACACCGAGTAGTCGACTAAAGTACAGAACGTCTAGCGGACGGTCTATCCGGACACCCTTCTCGTCGAATACTACTACACCATCACCCGATCCGGTAAGTTTTACAATGGTTCGTCTGTCAGTAAAGACAAGTACACAATATACGGTTTACATTCGGGAAATGACATTAAATTAATATGATGTGCATATCATACATATCCAAATAGAATAATATGACTCGATAGTTATCAAACACAATACATTTTCAGTTTTTTTTAACGACAGAATGTAGATCTAGATAAGCTTAAAACCCCGAATCCCTCCTTGAAAGTGTGTATAATTGGTAAAGAGGATTATGATTTAGTTTTTTTCCAATGGTGTAGAAGTTGCATCCAATCTCAAAGGCTGCAGCTGGACATGCAAACGTGCTACTGACACACTATCATTCATGTTAATCTATTATTTTCCAGAAGCGATCTCGCGGAGATGTACGTAACGTCGGGTTTGTCATGCCAGATGATGACGCCGAGTCATGGACCACAGATCAACTAGATATGCATAAACGAGTAAGTGTAGTATGAACTAATTGTTTAATTAAAGTTGGATGTGCGTGACAATATATAAAGTTGACTCATTAAAAATGAACATTATTGGAGAAAACGCCCTTCTGTATTTGCATACTTTAAAAGGTTTGTACCTAAATAGGCTATACGAGTAATTCATAACACACAAAAATATCTGTTTTGTGACTTTCAATTATTTGTTTTCATTGTAAATATTAGGCTGCCGTCTGCTGAACTTAATTCGAAAAAAGAAAAGCACAGTCTCTTTACCCTTTCGAAAACGACAACATTTTAGGCTAATTTAGAAATGTGGTGTAATAAACTTCAATGCCATTAAACCTGTTATAAAATGGTACGTAATTGTATAGGAATAAACAGAAAGAAACAGTCACTCTTACCGTGTTATCGGATGTTTTTTCTTTGAAAGGCAGCAATGTATAATTCCATGCATTCTGATCACAGGGTCGGCGTGACATAGGCTCAGCACTCAGACGTAAACTCAACAAAAGACTGTTCAGGAAGAAACGACAGAGCATGGTGAATGGAGAACTTCCGAATGTCTCGCTGCAGAAAACCTGGACTCAGAAAGATGGCAAGGTACTGTTGAATATTTATCCCTGTCCCGAATCAGACCCGATTTTCACTTCACTTACAGAAAAAAGCTTTGCAAAACATTGAGACAAATGGAAAAAATGCAGGAAATCATTCTAAGACATTCTAATTTTGTTATTGTAATTCCAAACAATAATTATGTAGTGGCTACTCTTTTGAATTGTCTCGATGAGACGATTCAAATGAGTATGTACACAACAAAGGGTTTGGTGAACGTTTTACCCTTTTCAACACATTGAAGCCCATCGACGCTCTAAAACACAATGGCTTTGGAAAACATCATACTATAATTTGAGCAACGTTTGTCTGTTTGTCTGTTTGTTCCCCTACTCCTCCCAGGTCCTTGGGCCGATCTTCACCAAACTTGGAGGGAAGGTGGAGGGCGGCCCCGGATATTAGCTTGAGGGGTTCACTTTTTGAAAGGTCAAGGTCATCGAGATCAAAGGTCAAATTTATTGTTTTTACGGGTTACGGGACGGGATTAGGTGGAGTGCAGCCCCGGATAGGTCAAGGTCATCGAGGTCAAAGGTCAGCCCCGGATAGGTCAAGGTCATCGAGGTCAAAGGTCAAATTTCGAGACGGGTAAAATTGCTAGTTGTGGAAAATGTGACAAGCATTTTTTTGCATTTCCCACAATATTTTCTGCCTCAACAGACAAAAAATATTTCCGATTTCTTTGGTTTAAAAATGTTGTCTGCAACATCTTAGAAATTAGACAAGTCTAAAATTTGCCGTTTGGTAATGATTAAAGATACAATTACTTTGTATTTTGAAAAGCAATTATCCCCTTTATCTAGCGTTCTGAACATTATTACAGAACCCACAAGCCCCGCCTTTAAACACAAGGGGCGTGTTCCTACTAAATGTCCCATTTTCAAGAACGGAAACTGCGTGTGTTATTCCCGAGGAGCGTTCTTTAGAGCGAGATTTTTTTTAAGATTTCTTAAGATGGTTTTGATACAGCGTTTTCGAGACCGAGATTATAAGGATGTGTTCCGAATATTCCATACTTCATACAAATGACGTCATCATGACGTCATTTGTATGAAGTATGGAACATTCGAAACTCCGCGGTTTATGAATCATGGAGCATTCGGAACTACTCGGTCAATTCTCTTTGATATAGATTCTACAGAATTTACCGAGGGTTCCGAAAGAAGTATAGAGCAATGGCGGCTCCCAGTGATCGTCTTAAAAATCTTGCTCAAAAGAACGCTTTATCCTAAAATATCTTAAGAAATCTCGAGATTATCTCAAGAAATCTCGCCCTAAAGAATGCGGCTCCGGGTCACATCGTGAACCTGAGAGTACCACCCATAATGACAAAAATGAAATGTGATCCGTTACGCTAAAAGGTACCTTATCCGAACTCCAAGAGTCCAAATTTTGACAAAACCGATCAGCTTCATCACAGTTGAATCAGATCTCGCATGTTAAAAATGAAGATATAGTAAGATTAGGGAAAACAAAATGGACATATTCAGAAAATTTCATAAAAGTGACAAGTTTCGGTCCTAGTTTGCAGACTGGCTAGGGTCGATATTTTTCACACTTCCTACAGGATCCCTTTAGCGTGACGAGTCACAAATGTGTAATAAGTCCTTTTTACAGAACCCACAGGTCCCGCCCATAGACACAAGGGGCGTGGCATCACTAAATGTCCCCTACTCAAGAACGGGAACTGCTTACGGTACTCCCGGGTCCCAACGCAAACCTCTTGGTACTGCCAACAGTGAACAACAGATGATGTACAGACAGGGATTAGAACGCGACAGGAAGATTCTCGAAAGTCGACAAGATATACGAGACAAAAGTGAGTGTCAATGATATCTAGGCTGGGATATTCTTATCAAGTGAACAGCTACGTGTAGATTTTTAAGAATGCATATATCTTAAATTTTTCGAAAGCGACACACATCTCTAGCAGAAAAAATACAACATGCATCCCAAACATCTGTTCATGCCTTAACCCCACGCCTCAAAATTAATTTCCATCTTTGGTAACTCTTATCATTTTCCAAGAGAGGTAGATCTAGACATGTTTGAATAAATCAATTTTCGCAGAGGAACATTTCTTATTTAGCCAAAGAATTCAATATTCACTCACATGAAAAATTATCTCTCACACTGAAATTGCTTCATGTATGGCTTTGGAATAGGAACTCTGTTTGATTGTTCAATCTTTTGCCCTAGTATACGGTTCAAATCATATAATCGAAGGAAATCAACGTTGATAAATCTTCTTTCAGAGCCGTTGGACGGTTTCGAGAACGGCGATGATGACTCTATGACTACTGTAAATGAAGACGAAGAAAATGTAAGAAGTATTTTTAATAAAGTCAGTATTTCTAAGCGACTATTTGAATTGAGTGGCACTTCAAAATTAATGTAATTGCTTTTGCCGAATGGTGTCCTTCTAAAAGATTATAGTGTGATTTGACCTCACTTACAACGTACATAATTTCTTATGAGTTTCTAATACATCATCCATTTATTTCTTATCTCTATCAATTTGTTTGTCGGTACCAACCAAAGCTTCTTACACTTTTTAGCTCATAAAATAAAGTAAATAAGGTTTGAGGTAGTGATTGTCAATTGAAGACAATTTACTTCTAGGAGGAGAATGGTGGTCCCCAGCGACCCGCATTCTACACAAGTCATTCATTCTACACGGATGATGGACGTTTAGTGATACGGGAACCAGGATGTCCTGAGTTACAGGTCAGATCACTAGGGCCGATTCGATTTGGACTATAGCTCCCAAACACGGGAGCCATAAACAAGAACCAGAGCTATACAGTCCCAATCGAAGTCGGTCTAAGTCTTGTGGTCAGTGACACGAGGCAACTCTTACATCTAGCTATCCGGATTTCGTCAGCTATAATTTGAGATCAGCATGGATTTTGATCAGACTGTGCGTATGCACAGGCTGATCAGGATCATTGTTGATCTCAAATACCTCGAAGATCCTTACTCATTGGACGTTTAGTGATTCGGGAATCAGGTTGTCCTGAGTTACAGGTCAGATCACTAGGTCTTGATTTGTGCACAATGAAAAAGTTCATCCTTAAATACAAGTACTACTGGATAATTTTGCTGCGGTTCGCAATGAGATGAACAATAAAAACGTTTCGATCTTTTTTAGAACGAAATAAAAGTTGCTGTTTTCATCCGACTATTCCTACAATACATTTTTTTTTCTTTTTTTTTTCATTTAGATCTATGTTTTCTATATATTGACTTCATATGAATAACCGTTACTAAAAACGGATCGTTTTTAAATTTTGCACATATTTATTTTCCTCTAGGAACCCACGAAACAAAAGCCGCTACAGAAGCCATCGACCTTTTTCACCATCGTTCGGAGTAGAGAAGAATTGGAAAGGGAGGTAACTAACGAACCAAACATGGCGGACAGAGAAACTGACAGGCCGTGCAAGTCCGCGCCGTCCTTTGTACTGCAGGGACTCGAACCTCGGTCCGGTCCGCAGTCCGGCAGGGAGCTCACGTTCCATGTGGGACGTACTGAGGGCAGCACGAGCCAGCTTTCCGGGATCGACAATGGACGATTACGTAAACTGCTGGAAGAATTGTATAGAGACAAGAAATACTTCGACGCATATATAGAATCAAAAGGTAATATCCATAGTAGTTACATTGTATATTAGTTTCATCGAAATAAATGTTTTCTATAGAAAAACCCGATGTGCATTCGTACAAAATAATATAAAAAAACCTGATACTTTTCTGATCAATCAAATGTCAAAATACGTTAAACTTATAAAACATTGACGACGTGTTACTTTCAGTTTCATTCATTTATCACTAAGGATTCTTTACATATCAACGATAATATACGTAATGCCTTTGTGTTTTCACGTACTACTCTCAGATTTTGTCATCGGCAACTGCTTCGATTTGAAACCGATTAAAAATTTAACAGAGGAAAGATTATATTTACAATTTTGGATTCAGGGCCTCAATCAGAAGACTACACAAAGGGTCTCGCGGAGCATGGGCGTGGTTACTTGTTGGAGAGGGCGGAGTATTGGGATAGAGTGGGACCCCTGCCCCCTAAACCACACGCGCTCACGGAAATAGGCTGGAAGATGTACCGACAACAAACCATGCTGGAGTCTAGAGTTAATACGGACAGGTCTTCAAATATTTCAAACGGTGATGAAAAAGGAGAAAATGGCAATTTGCCGGGTATTATTCTAAGTCAGGAAGGAGTTAATGGCGACGGTTGTAATGAAAGCAAAGCTTAAAAACTAACAGTATTAACTAGAGTATATTTATAACAATTTAGATACAATAGCATTAATCAAAGAATTGAAGATGTTATCAGAGCATTTGATAAGAGGGCGTTAAAACATTCTGAATGCCGTAGCTTTTCAACGAAATCTCGTAACTGCAGTTTGTTTTAAGCTGAAATTACGAGATTTCGTTTAAAAGCAGCTATGCGTTATACTAAATCCAAACCCTGTTTTATGGGAACTCATTTGAATTGTTTTGATGACACAATTCAAATGAGTTCCCACAATATAGGGTTTAGTGAATAAAAATGATATTTTGTGCAATGAAAAGCAAGAATATCCCCTCTAATTAATAGCTCTGGTAGTATAGTATTATTACAAAAGACACTTTCATGCAATGTTTTCAAATAGCGATCATTTCATACCATGTTAACAATTTAGAAAATAAAACTGAACGTAACATTTGATATGTTTTGCATCCAATTTTATTGCGTGCATGTACAAGACGTACATTAATATTCTTAGGAATTTCAGAAAAGGCACTGAATTTCATTTTCTTTTTTTCTTTAAGTAGAGGAAATTAAGAATACATTGATGACAAAATACACTATTTATCTTAAGTAAGAACACCGTATTTTGTCTTGTTTCAATAATATCTGTATGGTCTTTGTCCATGAAGATGATTTCTAGAGCCATTTCTATCATTGTCATGGTGACGTTTTCTAGCCTCGCTTTCATCATTGCCGTCCCGGCACTTCCGGTAGCAAGCCTTGAGGGAACCAAACTCGTTCTGGGGACCAATAATTCCCATCAGCGTCGTAAACATTAGTAACGAAAACAATAGAGAGAAACCAACTGTGGCAAACATGAAAGCGGCAAACTGGTTAAAGAACGTGATAATCGTGTAGAACATAAACATGGCGGCCCCCAGACTGGTAATTGCACCGAATAGTACAGATGTACCCATTTCTTCCAGCATGTCGCGGATCCGGCTGAGTCTGTCTGGGTGGTAAGAGTGGCTGTACGCTTGTGCAAGATGGACGACGTAGTCAACAGATAGACCGACGACTATACACGTGTTGAGGGATTCGAGGTACTGGAAAGAGAAAAAACAAGCAATAATTTACCAAACGCCGGCTGTCAATCAAAACCATCGATAAGCCAATGGACGATCAGAAAAATGCCACACCCCCATTGTTCGTCTTACATTCTTCGTTGCACGTGATATTGTATCGATCTATCGACTGACAATCAAAGACATTCGAAATGCCAATGCTCTCCATTGTTTGTCTTAGAATCTACGTAGTTGGGCGGTGCGATTTATCGATTGGCGTTTGGTCAATTGATACGAACGTATCTTTTCACAACGAAATTGTTAAGAAGTTATATGCTGTAGAACCGAGTCGTCGCTTTCAAGAACAAGTTGTAGTTTCGATGTTTTGTTGAAAAGCAGCAAAGTCATGATTGAATAAGAGTTTTTGAAGGTAACATTTCGAAAACACAACCTTTAAATCTTTTTTTGATCGAAACAAATTGAGCCAGGATCTGGAAAAGGTCCCTTAAGGCTTTTAAGCCCAACAAGGATTCAAATCAGCCTGTGCATATGCACAGTCTGGTCAGGACCCATGTTGTTCTCTAATAGCTTCTTTCTGACATGAAGAAACTTAAGAGAGCAGCATGGATCCTGATCAGACTGCATTTAGACACATGCTGATCTTGAAACATGAATGTCTCAAATGCTATAAGGGACGTTTTTCCAGACCTAGTCTCAATTATAGGTTTGATCTCGTTAAACAGCCATACAGATTCAAAGCCCGTGGTTTGCGACGAAGCTGTCTCCTTAAGATTAACTTCTGGTAACGCGTTTACAAAAGAAAAGTGAACCATTTACCTAGAGCAACAGATGAGATGGGGTAAAGGTAGGCACTATTCTAAATTTCTTATTTCTACTTTCCAAACCCTATGTTTTGGGCACTAATTTGAATCGTCTTGAAAAAGACGATTCAAATCGATTCAAATCAGTACCCACAATATAGGGTTTGAAAAACAAATAATGATATGGGGCATTTTGAAAAGTCATTACCCATCTTATCTATAGCTCTGACCTACCCTTGATTTCCACCCTTCTAGTGGTATATACCCAATCACACATACAGCGAGAATGTGGCTAGAGTACCAACAATAAAGTTACTTACCCCTAATTTCCATCCTCCTAGTGGTATAACCCCTATCACACATACGGTACAGCAACACAGCGAGAACGTGGCTAGAGTACCAACAATAAAGTTACTTACCCCTAATTTCCACCCTCCTAGTGGTATAACCCCTATCACACATACGGTACAGCAACACAGTGAGAATGTGGCTAGAGTACCAACAATGAAGTTACTTACCCCTAACTTCCACCCTCCTAGTGGTATAACCCCTATTACACATAAAGTACAGCAACACAGCGAGAATGTGGCTAGAGTACCAACAATAAAGTTACTTACCCCTAATTTCCACCCTCCTAGTGGTATAACCCCTATTACACATACAGTACAGCAACACAGCGAGAATGTGGCTAGAGTACCAACAATAAAGTTACTTACCCCTAATTTCCACCCTCCTAGTGGTATAACCCCTATTACACAGACAGTACAACAACACAGCGAGAATGTGGCGAGAGTACCAACAATAAAGTTACTTACCCCTAACTTCCACCCTCCTAGTGGTATAACCCCTATTACACATACAGTACAACAACACAGAGAGAATGTGGCTAGAGTACCAACAATAAAGTTACTTACCCCTAACTTCCACCCTCCTAGCGGTATAACCCCTATTACACAGACAGTACAACAACCCAGCGAGAATGTGGCTAGAGTACCAACAATGAAGTTACTTACCCCTAACTTCCACCCTCCTAGCGGTATAACCCCTATTACACAGACAGTACAACAACACAGCGAGAATGTGGCTAGAGTACCAACAATAAAGTTACTTACCCCTAACTTCCACCCTCCTAGCGGTATAACCCCTATTACACAGACAGTACAACAACACAGCGAGAATGTGGCTAGAGTACCAACAATACAGTTACTTACCCCTAACTTCCACCCTCCTAGTGGTATAACCCCTATTACACAGACAGTACAACAACACAGAGAGAATGTGGCTAGAGTACCAACAATACAGTTACTTACCCCTAACTTCCACCGTCCTAGTGGTATAACCCCTATTACACAAACAGTACAACAACACAGAGAGAATGTGGCTAGAGTACCAACAATACAGTTACTTACCCCTAACTTCCACCCTCCTAGTGGTATAACCCCTATTACACAGACAGTACAACAACACAGAGAGAATGTGGCTAGAGTACCAACAATACAGTTACTTACCCCTAACTTCCACCCTCCTAGCGGTATAACCCCTATTACACAGACAGTACAACAACACAGCGAGAACGTGGCTAGAGTACCAACAATAAAGTTACTTACCCCTAACTTCCACCCTCCTAGTGGTATAACCCCTATTACACATACAGTACAGCAACACAGCGAGAACGTGGCTAGAGTACCAACAATAAAGTTACTTACCCCTAACTTCCACCCTCCTAGTGGTATAACCCCTATCACACAAACAGTACAACAACACAGCGAGAACGTGGCTAGAGTACCAACAATAAAGTTACTTACCCCTAACTTCCATCCTCCTAGTGGTATAACCCCTATCACACAAACAGTACAGTAACACAGCGAGAACGTGGCTAGAGTACCAACAATAAAGTTACTTACCCCTAACTTCCACCCTCCTAGTGGTATAACCCCTATCACACAAACAGTACAGTAACACAGCGAGAACGTGGCTAGAGTACCAACAATAAAGTTACTTACCCCTAACTTCCACCCTCCTAGTGGTATAACCCCTATTACACATACAGTACAGTAACACAGCGAGAACGTGGCTAGAGTACCAACAATAAAGTTACTTACCCCTAACTTCCACCCTCCTAGTGGTATAACCCCTATCACACAAACAGTACAGTAACACAGCGAGACCGTGGCTAGAGTACCAACAATAAAGTTACTTACCCCTAACTTCCACCCTCCTAGTGGTATAACCCCTATTACACATACAGTACAGTAACACAGCGAGAACGTGGCTAGAGTACCAACAATAAAGTTACTTACCCCTAACTTCCATCCTCCTAGTGGTATAACCCCTATTACACATACAGTACAGCAACACAGCGAGAATGTGGCTAGAGTACCAACAACAAAGTTGCCTGTAGCGATGATCAAGATCGGAAAGGCAAGGGTGATCCCGATCACAACTCCGTATATAGCGTTCTGGACCAGGAGCTAAAAATACAGAAACGAATAAGAGCATGTCGTCGCTTTTCAACAAAAACCTCGTAACCGCAGCTTGTTTTGAGCAGGCCCGTAGGAACTGGAGCTAAGGGATTTTGCCCCCCCCACCCTCAAACTTGGAAAAAAAGAGGAAATTCGATTTAGCCCCCAGTATTCAGACACTGGGGCTTTAGCCCACCCAATATAAAATTGCTTTCTACGGACCTCCTATAAGCTGCAGTTACGAGATTAATGTTGAAAAGCAGCTATGTGTCCATGGTACATGTAATTTCTGAGGCGCGTTCTTTAGAGCGAGATTTTTGAAGATTTCTTAAGATGTTTTTGATACAGCGCTTTTGAGACCGAGATTATAAGCGAGGTGTTCCGAATGTTCCATAATTCATACAAATGACGTCATCATGACGTCATTTGTATGAAGTATTGAGCATTCGGAACTCCGCGGTTTATGAATCATGGAGCATTCGGAACAACTCTGTCAATTCTCTCCCATATAGATTCTACAGAAATTACCGAGGGGTTCCGAAAGAAAGATACAGCAATGGCGGCTCCCAGTGATCATCTCAAAAATCTTGTTCAAAAGAGCGCTTTATCATAAAACATCTTAAGAAATCTCAAGATATCTCAAGAAATCTCGCTCTGAAGAACGCGGCTCTGCTTCGACAGGCAAGAAAGACAAAATACGTGTAGTGATCTGAGAAAAAAACAACAACTGAATTATGCCTGTAAACAAAATTTCGATTAGATTGTTAAAACTTTATGAGATGAATGGAAATATAATTGTATGATATAGCAAGGAAAAATAAATAGGCATCGAAATGCTCGTTTCAGAATTTTCTTCTTTTCCCTCAATGTTTTTTTCTTAACCCTTTTTATTAGGGATATCTTTTTTGTGATTTAATAAGCATATCTTGTTTAAACATACTTAGACAAATTGAATTATATCTAAAATAACTAAATATGTACCAAAATAATCAAGCTCCTTGATTAATCCTTTCCCAAACAAGAACCGGATCGTAAGGGAAATATTGGGGCAAAAGGACAAAATGTTGATACCCAGCATTTTTACCTTTTGTCTCACTATTTTCTACACAACATTGTACATAAATCAAATATTTATCAAATTCTATTTTGTCATCTGTAAAAGCTCTTAAATTACACCAGTCTTAAAATGACATTTCAGAATTATTTGTCATAAATTTTACTTTTAATTTTATCTGAAAGAGCATATTTCCTTATGAAAATTCTGAAAATTTCAAGCCAAAATCTTGTGCCGTTTACGAGAAATTAATATTTTTGTGTTAAAATTGAACAAATTGTTGTGGACAACAGTTCGGATTTATATGCAATTTATCGATTATGTCTCAACTTTAAATGTATCTCGCTTATTGGCAAAACTAATAGTATTTATACTCATTAGAATAACCAATCTTGGCATCAAGACATACTTTAAAAACTTTAAATTGGAATGAAATGTCCCTTTAACATTGCTGTTTTGGGAAATGGTTAAACTTAAATCGTCATGCTCTTTGCTTAAGAAAATGAGACATTCATCTACTTAGTAAACCAGAGTCCTAACTAACGATGTGTGAACAAAGTTATTTCTTATTTGTGACCCGTTACGCTAAAAGGGACCTTATGCGAAGTGTGAAAAATATCGACCCTAGTCAGTCTGCGCAGTCCGCGCAGCCAGACTAGGGCCGACACTTTTCACTTTTATGTAATTTTCTACATCCAGAATGTTTCCCCTATCTCACTATATGTTCATTTTTCCTATGCGGGATCTGTATGACGAGCGCCGAGTCTGACAAGTTTGTCAACATTTGGATTTTTGTAGGTCGGATGATGTCCCTTTTAGCGTCACGGGTCACATTTTTTTGCTGTTTTGACTACGAATATGAAATTTATGTATTTCATGGTAGAATAAAGGGGGGATTTCGATAAGCCATAAGATTCCTATATAACCAATTTTTATTACGTAAAAAGTATTTAGCTGCAACATTAACAATGTCTATGGACAGAAAATATGGGATTAGTTTTCTCGGGTTTTTTGTGTCTTTTAGACTTCAGGAGATGCATGAATGTCATAACTTTGATATTTTTAAACAATTTATTCCATCGAGCATCAATCAAAATCTTGTAATTTTCACAATTCCTAATTCTATGGACTAACATGTATCAAGTTGCAACATTCGTATGTTTGGAAATGAGTAACTACGGTTTTAGTCCTTGTCTGCTACTTTGTTCGAGACCAGGGAGAGCAAAAATGTTGTAACATCCAGAAACTAATTTGCTTTGATTTCTCAATGTTTAGTGCGCATGCGGAACGGGAACGCGAAAAGGCGCCACGCGAAAGGACGACACATTGAATCTGGCGTACTTTCGCTCTTTCGCCACGCCAACCCGCCATGCGACAACACGACGCATTAAATCTGGCGTCATGTCGCCTTGTCGTGTTACCACCTTCTTTTCGCCAATTGTCGCCATGCGAAAGGACGACAGATTGCCGTTTTGGCGTGTTTTTGTCCTTTGTGTGCTGGGGCGACAAGGCAAAATTACGACAGATCAAGGAAAAAGATACGAAGATAAAATGTGGCCTGTTTTCGTTATAGATCCGTCTCGCTGCACATTTTGCCCTGCCAGGCGAAAGGCGAAAGGACGACAAATTGCCGTTATGGCGTGTTTATGTCCTTTGTGTGGCGGGACGCCAGGCGAAGATACGAAATGGCATAAATCAGCCACCATACCTTTCCCATACACAATGACTTTGACTCTTTTACTCCTCAGAAGATAACGGATATGGAACGTTTTGGGAAAATAAAGAAATTGCAATTTCATAAATTCCCACGATGTTTTCTGTATCAAAAGACCAAAAAATCATTCAGTTGAAATTGTGGTCTGCAACATCTTTGAAGTTGGACCAGTCTAAGATGTTGCCGTTTGGTTAACCCTTTCCCAAACAAGACCTTGTTTTGACGTCCCTAATAGGCAAGGCTTGAGAAAACACCGAAACGAAAGAAGAAACGGCTGATAACAAGCAGTTTCTCCTTTTGTTTCAATATTTTCTTAGCTATATTGTACAAAAATCCTTTCTTATTCAATGTCCATTTTGTCGTCTGCAGCAACTTTCAAAATGGACCATCCTAAATTTTTGTCGTTTGGGAAAGAGTTAAACAAATTTTTAATTGTTTTATTTTTGCATAGCAATGGAAAGTCTCTTCTTCCGGATTTTCCCATAATGGGTTAGAAATGAATAAATGAATGAGTGACGTTACCTGTTCCGATCTTTTCGAATGCCATCTAAATCGTACATCTGTCTGAAATCCATTCTTCAGGCCTACTGGCATGTTGGCGAGCTATAATACAAAGGAAAAACAACAACAATTTTGTCCCATAAAAGCAATCTTCTTCAAGGTGAATAATCACGTGATACAACAATTTCAGAAATTCTTAAATAATTTTGTTGATACGAGACCGATTTGAATTTGGCTTGGAGCAGAGAATGAGATGGATGTGGTTGATTTTTGAAAAATCAAATGATAAAAAAGTTATTGAAGATCAACCAAAATTTTGATTTATCTTAAATAACATTGTTATCAGTTGAATCTTCAAAAATCCAACACTTTCATCTAATGCGTGACGTTGCAGACAACAATTTCAAGTGAATGAAATTTAAATTACTTTGGTCTTTTAGGGTGGAAAACATTGTGTGAAATGAAGAAATTGCTTGTGACAAGCAATTTCTTCATTTTCCACAATGTTTAAACTTTTCTAAAGCCTAAATCTGTGGGGGAATCAAAAAGAGTCAATGTGTGGTAATGGGTTAATCTGTACCTGGTCATTCATAAAGTCCTCCCAAGCGTCTCGTATAGGTATGCCTTCCACATAGCCGAGCAGTCGAAATTTGATGGTGGTATTCACTTTTATAGCTACATATCTGATAAAGTTCCCGTAATATTTGGCTGAAAGTTAAATAAGAAAACAATTAAACTTATTTTCTCTATAGGTATAACTTCCACATAGACGAGTACTCGAAACTTGATGGTGGTGTTCAATTCTACTAAAAAAATAATTTAAAAGAAGAAGTTACTACCGAAAAGGTCTTTGGTGTACCTTAATTATTGTTGACCGTTTGAGTACGTTTAAATGTTATAATTATCATTGCATGCACTTGGCTACAGTCATGTATGCCTTCACCTATCAGGGGATCAATATGTTAAATATAGAAATTAGTCTACATATATATAGCTCCAGATAAATGACCTGGTAGCGCTAAGGATGGCTTATATCTAGAGATCATCTGCAAGGTCATTTTTCGGGAGTTATATAGTTGGATTGAATGTTATTAATTCCCTTCACTGCGCAGGTCGATGCGCAAAAGTTACAACTAGAACCGCATTCAACGCGCCCTGGTTGTTGTTGACTGTTGTTAAATTCAACATACGAGGGCTGCTGGCCCATCAATAATTTAGAGAACTAATCTTACATCCGAAATATACGTTGATAAACTTACCCATTTCTTATAAAGGTAACATCCCTTGAACAGTTTGCATTCCACCGCTTGACCCACGCATGTGGCACGTGATACAGTCCGTGGCGTCACGTGACATGTCCCGCAAACATTTGTAAGAGACACACCCCAACTCTTCTTTTTACTCATTATCTTCACCCCGTGATTTATTTCTAAGGTAGGAAATAAGTAGAAGTCGCCAATTGCATAATCTGTGTTGTGCGGAGGGTTTGGTAATATTTCTATGACCAGTTTCACAATACCGGCCTTTTTAATGCGTCAGCTATGGCACGACGCGCTGTCATAGGGCGGCAGAATTCCGGACCTCACAATATTTGCGCTCTGTTTCATAAAAGCGGGTGGCAGACCAGCTTTGATTGTCGATGCAAAATTATAAGTACTTACTCGTCTTAATATAGACGTAAAATGTTTCAGTGTGATTCGTCGAGTATCGATGAAAATTATGACATTTTTCTCATCGGCATATCTGGAAATCAATGCTTTAGTGGTTGAGAAAGAAGAATACTGCTTCCAAAATTGATATTTGTTCTTTTCTCTCCGACTCAAAATTGATGCATCGGTGTCATGTCACATGTATTTATTTGATTCGCAAAGTTCTGGCGGTCTTCCATATAACTTTGGTATTATTTACGACACATTTTGACCCCCTGCCCAGTTTGGCCAGGATGCGGCCAGCGCGGTACCCATCTTGCCGATGCACGGCGCATTCCGATATTACTAGTCATACTGTCCTTAGCCGTATCATACAAATTATCCAGGTCTCTAACTACTATTTCAACACCTAATTTTCAATTTTCAAAAATACATTCTAGAATTTTAGCAGCCTTCTTTTTAACTTTATAGTCTCCGGTCAGCTAGTAAAATCGCCCATTTACTCTCATCTCTCTACCCTCTCTGAATCGTATCCGCTTTCAAATAACGTTATTCGATGAACATATGTCTATTTACAATACATGTAAAATTTCACGAATGACCATACAGGAATTATTGAGAAATACATAAAACTTTATCGTAAGGGATTACTCAAATGTGCAACATATCGTCATTTTTAAACAAGCGCTATTGACATGACGTCATGATTCTGCCATGACGCCATATTGTTTAGACGTCATCGTTTTTTAATAAGATGAATCGGTTGAGAAATGAGTGAGTTTTCAGCATACCAATTTTCGTGAAAATACTTCAACGGGCAATTGAATAGTAGATATAGATCTCGAAATTATTGATGGGCCCTCGTACATCTATCATTTTTATAACTCATATTTTGGCTGCTTTCAGCGGAGAGGGCTCAGGAGTTACTGTTTGGCGAAGGGTAATGACTAATGAGGACACCTGACCCTCTCTCAATCAGCGGATGGACTTGCCCTGGTTATTGTTGACTCCCTGGCTATGATTATCTTAGCATCAATCTATCATTTTGATAACTAATATTTTGAGCATTTAAGGGTATTAGGAGTCACTGCTTGGCGAACGATTAGATCCACTCCCCCGATACTCTCTATCCCCGGATGGACTTACCCTGGTTATTGTTGACCTTCTGGCTATAGTTATTTTTGCCTTCACCTATCAGTGGATCAAAGTCGTAAAAATCGTCGGTAATTGCGTATGTGTGTTTCTCTGATAACCAGTAGGAGATAGGAATCTAAAACAATCAGAAAAGTGAATTTACAAATTACGCCATGTTAGACATTACCCATCAAAATGACATACATATCTAAAGGCCCGGTCACATACGATTCTGCGTCCATATCGCGTCTACATCACGTCCAAAATTATACTGCACAGGTTCCCTGTTTTAAATGTGCTCTGGCCGTCATGTGGACGTGGAATGGTGTACGTGACCAGGATTAAATCTCCACCCATTGTTCTTACAAATGCAGTCACTCTGTATCGGTAAATTAATATTTATATAATGTATAAAAATGAAAAAAAAATCACACGTTTTTCCAAAATATCTATATGTGATACAAATGGTTTTACTGATAACCAAAAGTAACAGTTTTTGTCAATAAATCACCCAAAGTAATAATCATTCAATAGTAATCGTTGTTCTAAATACAAAAACTGTACCCCTTGATAATCCTTGAACCCATTACCAAACAATGAAACATTATAGAACTGTGGATAATTCTATATAAATTGTAGTACATGTACATTGTCTCTAGTGAAGGGTACTGGCTTGATTCATTTTTAACATTTTTACACAAAAATAGTTAAAAGGATGTTATGATGTTGAACTTACTCCTAGATAATCTTTGAATCCAGTACCGAACAATGAAGCATTATAGAACTGTGGATGGTCCTGCATAAACTGTATTACATTTCTCTCATAAAGGTTAATTACTACAAATATCCCAGCAGGTTGAATTGTTGTTTAACCTAAACATATCCTGGTTTTGACGTCCCTTATAGACTTTGCTTTGGAAAACATACTCATAATCAATATTTTCTCCTTTCGCCTCAATGTTTTCTAAGCTAAATCAATTACAAATTTCACTTTTGGTAGCATCTATTTAGTTGTATGCAGCAGCTTTCGACTCGGACAACACTAAAATTTTGTCGTTTGGGAAAGGGGTTAAAAGTAAAATTTCAAAATAGAGAACTTACCCCTAGATAATCTTTGAATCCAGTACCGAACAACGAAGCATTATAGAACTGTGGATGGTCCTGCATAAACTGTAGTACATTGTCTCTAGTGAAAGGTACTGTTAGGGGATTAGCCGCTGTTGACTCGGGCTATAATATATTAAAGAAATACGGTTCACACTCATTATGTCGACATGGGTTAACCCTTTCCCAAACAAGACCTGCTTTTGACGTCCCTATTAGAAAAGGCTTGGGAAAACATTGAGACAAAAGAAGAAACTGCTGATAACCAGCAGTTTCTCCTTTTGTCTCAATATTTTCTGTGTTATATTGTACACCAATCCTTTCTTTATTGACATCAAAATTGTCGTCTGCAACACCTTTCAAATTGGAACAGTTCAAAATTATGTCGTTTGAGAAAGGGTAAACTCGAAATAGCGTTTGTGTCAAAATGAAAATCTAGGCCCGTCCTCGTCGATAGAATTGAAAAATTGTACATTTCAAAAATGTTTCTAGAATCGTTATTAAATAAATTGTGTATTTCAAATACGCCGAGATAACTCCTTTGGCAACGAGACAAAGACTAACAATTGTAGTTGAATAAAATAATAAAAGTAAAAATGATTTTTAAACCTTTCAATAACATCAAAATCTGGTTTTGACGTCCCTAAGTTCTAAAAACTTTCTTTCATTTATGTACATCAATATCCACGGTGTATGATCACGTGTCACAGAATTTCCGATAATCTTCAATTATCTTTTTTAATAATTGACTAATTTGAATTCGGTTTAAAGCAGAGAAGATGGGAAAATGCCAGGAATAAGCTGGCCGTGTTGGATTTTTGAAAAATCAACTGATAAAAAAGTTATTGAAGATAAACCAAAATTTTGGTTTATCTTCAATAACTTTTTATCAGTTGATTTTTCAAAAATCAACCACGTCCATCTAATGCGTGACGTTGGTCCACATTCTCTGCTTCAAACCAAATTCAAATTGGTCCAGTATTTACAAAATTATTGAAGATTTTCTTAAAATATTGTATCACGTGAGTATCCACCGTGATATCGTTTGGGGAAAAAAGCTCACGATTACTCACCGCAAGGTAGTTCTCGAGGGTCTGTAAGAAACAATGTATCTCATACTTTCCTGTGAATTCATTCTTCCGAAGACGCATTTTCTGGGCCTGTTCGTCGTTCATGTTTTCCAGTGTTTCACAAAAAGTCTGAAAAAGAAGTGAGATATAAATAAATGTGATCCATCACACTAAAAGGGACCTTATCTGAACTCCAAAAATCAAAATTTTGACAAACTTGTCAGACTCAGCACATGTCAACCAGATCCCACATGTGAGAAATGAAGATATAGTAAGGTAGGGAAATCATTCTGGATTTAGAAAATTACATAAAAGTGAAAAGTGTCGGCCCTAGTCTGGCTGCGCGGACTGCGCAGACTGACTAGGGTCGATATTTTTCACACACCCGATAAGGTCCCTTTTAGCGCGACGGGTCACAAATGATTTTTAATGTTAACTATAGTCATATAGTAAAAAGATGGCTTTTACGTAACTATACTGCAACTATAGTAATTAACTTTGAATAATTGGTTCCTTTACTTCAAAATTGAAAACATTTGAGGGGTTAGATATAAATATCATTTGCATTTTTTAATCATTATCATTCCCTTTTAACCCATTCCCAAACAAGAACTGGTTTTGACGTCCCTAATAGATAATGCTTGGGAAAACATTGAATCAAAAGAAGAAACTGCTGATAACAAGCAGTTTCTCCGTTTGTCTCAATATTTTCTTGGCTATATCACACATAATTTCAATTTTTATCAACATCCATTTTGTCGTCTGCAGCAGCTTTTAAATTGGACAGCCCTAAAATTTTGTCGTTTGGGAAAGAGTTAAGCAAATGTAATACGAATATATTGCACCAATGAGACACCAATTAGGCCTAATGCAAGCCAAAGTGGAACACAGTCATATGCCGATATTGGTCGATATTCATTAGTATGTACATGTTTGTATAGGACGAATTCTGTTTAAAGATCTAGAAACTCCGCGTCGAAAAGCGAACGTCTCCTTATTATCAAAAGTTGGGTAATTCAATTATAAATCGACTGAGGCATACTGCGTCGATTTGTATAATATAACTCGTATTTGAAAGTAAGTCTAGATAAAAATCATTCCTAATACACTCTGTATGAATGGGGTCGATTTTCCTTTTGACAAGCGACGTAATGAACAAATTTCATTTTCTTGAAATTGCCGTCTGCAATATTTTCACATTGTGACAGTTTAAAATTTTGTTGTTTGGGAAAGGGGTTACTAATAATCCGGATCACTGAATGACAACTGATTCTAAACTGGATCAGAATTTTTAGGTCGAAATTGTATTTTGTAATTCAGTTACTTTGTAATTTTTTCAGGTCAAAATTAAAAAAAAAAAAAAAAAAAAAAAAAAAAAAAAAAAAAAAAAAAAAAAACATATAACCAAATAAGTGAAAATCGGTCATGTGGAATTAAATTAACTCTCTCCCAAATGTCAAGAATTTTAACAGGTTCAAATTAAAACTTGTTGCAAACGATAAAATAGACATAAAATAAAGCAGAAAATATAAAAAAAAATCACAGAAACAAACAAATAAACAAACAAACAAACAAACAAAACAAAAAACAAACAAAACCTAACAACAACAAAACATGGATTTAGGAAAATGGAATGAAGTGCTAAAACTCAGAATTTCCATCGTTTCTCTAATAGTTTTCTTACAAATCTTTTTTCTATAATCTTATCGGGATGTCAAAAACAGGATTTAAAAAAGCTTTTGTAAGGCAAAGACCGGTCTCTTCATGGATAAAATGGACCATCCGGTTATATCATATCCTTAAGCTCTCTTACAACCCGTCGTGCGTCTTTATAAATCGTGCGTTTTGAAACGCACGATTTATAAGGACGCACGACGGGTTGTAAGAGAGGCTAAAGAACTGTTAGGTCAATTCTTTGCTACGTGCAATCTGCTTCGTGGTTGCGTCCACCAAAAACGTTCGTTACACGTACGTGCATCGCACGTCTATGCCTGCGTTTTAGACGCAGACCGCGCGCAGGAGCACGTACCAGGGGCGGATCCAGGATTTTCGGTTAGGGGGGGCGTAACATCATTACGTTGGATACGTCCGAAAACGCCGTACATACAGATAACTAAAGCTATATTTACATCAGCTTTAAACGTAAACTATGATATGTCGTATTTTTGTTCTCATAACATTTTAAAAAACAAAATATTTTAATAAAGGAATGATAGTATAATTCCAAGGATATACACGTAGATATAAACTTGTGATCAAATTAAAAAGCTCAATCGCAATATCCAGAACTCTATTTATGAAAAAGCACGTGTTATTTTCCATTTTCACGTTTTTCGCAACATTATTTCTATTGGTTTGGGTGATGGGGAGGGTTTGGGCGGGGTGTCCCCTCCGTTCGTGTGAGAAAATTTTCAAAAAGAAAGACGAAATGGTGCCACATTTTTTCTGGGTGTTATTTACAACATGAAACATATTAGTGTGCCAGTTGGGGAGGGTTTGGGAGGGGTGTCCCCTCCCTCTGCGTGAGATTTTTTTTAAAAAGAAAGACGAAATGGCGCAATTTCCGGGACATGCTGCCGCAGACCTATTTCGTTACTTGTTAAATAAAGCTATAACTAATATTTAAATGATGCTATATCATATCTAAACTTGCATATTTATTCGCAGAGGCAACAGATATTTTTTCACCATGTATTATATTGGTTTTTATTTTTGGGGAGGGTTTGGGAGGGGTGTCCCCTCCCTTCGTGCGAGAAAATTAACGAAAAGGAAGACGAAATGGAGCAATTTCCGGAACATCCAGACCTATTTAATCGTCTTTTAAATAGACCTATATCATATATTGCATAAACCATATCTAAACTTTCAAATTTTCATAGGTGACACATTTTTTCTGGGTGTTGTTTACAACATGAAACATATTAGTGTGCCAGCTGGGGAGGGTTTGGTAGGGGTGTCCCGTCCCTCTGCGTGAGATTTGTTTTTAAAAAAGAAAGACGAAATGGCGCAATTTCCGGGACATGCAGACCTATTTCGTTACCTCTTAAATAAAGCTATATACTAATAATGCTATATTATATCTAAACTTGCAAATTAATTCGCAGAGGCAACAGATATTTTTTCACCATGTTTCATATTGGTTTTATTTTTGGGGAGGGTTTGGGAGGGGTGTCCCCTCCCTTCGTGCGAGAAAATTGTCAAAAAGAAAGACGAAATGGTGCAATTTCCGGAACATCCAGACCTATTTAATCGTCTCTTAAAAAGACCTATATCATATATTGCATAAACCATATCTAAACCTTCAAATTTTCATAGGTGACACATTTTTTCGGGGTGTTATTTACAACATGATACATATTGGTGTGCCAGTTGGGGAGGGTTTGGGAGGGGTGTCCCCTTCCTGTGCGTGAGATTTTTTCTTAAAAAAATAAAGACGAAATTGCGCAATTTCCGGGACATGCAAACCTATTTCGTTACCTCTTAAATAAAGCTATAACTGATAATGCTATATTATATCTAAACTTGCAAATTAATTCGCAGAGGCAACAGATATTTTTTCACCATGTTTCATATTGGTTTTTATTTTTGGGGAGATTTTGGGAGGGGTGTCCCCTCCCTTCGTGCGAGAAAATTTTCAAAAAGAAAGACGAAATGGTGCAATTTCCGGAACATCCAGACCTATTTAATCGTCTCTTAAATAGGCCTGTATCATATATTGCATAAACCATATATAAACCTTCAAATTTTCATAGGTGACACATTTTTTCGGGGTGTTATTTACATCCCTTCCTCTGCCACGGTGGGTAACCCACGTGACTTTTTGGAAGCGTACACACGGAAAAATCGCCCGCTTCAAGGTATGTTTTGTTTAATTTCTCAGCTTATACTCTACGGATTTTGAAGAGATAAAGTGCACGTAACGCGCCTTTGAGAGGGCTATTACCGGCTCTAACTCACTCTGCCCGAAATCCAGTGGTTTCTTCAAACATTCGAGCCAAAGTTTTTTTTAGTGCAAAGCGAACGCGGGAAGCGTTCACATTTATAGTCCTAATTGCCAAGTTTTATCTTTACCAGCCCATTTACACGAATGAATTGTGTACGCACGTACCGTCTAGTTAATATGTTCTTTAAAAATCCAAGGGTTTTGGTCAGAAAAGCGTTAATTATGATGTGATCATTAAAATAACGAAATGGGAAGCGTACACATCTGATTCATAATGGTAAGCGTACACACACAATATGCTGAGAAGGGAAGCGTACACTCTGTTGGTTTTTGGGTTGGTCGCATAGTCACTGATTTAGTCACCTATTAACAGACCTTTACACAGCACGGTGGAGATTGTGCATCGCCGGGTGGATAAGAACTAAGGCAAAACTTGACCTGCTTCAGGTAAGAAATTGTGCAATAAATTTATTTATTTCTGCGTGGATTTTCAAGTGGATTGTTGCAGTTCCTCTGCTGTATGAGTCATAAATGAATACAGCTTTAAAATGATCCCAATAGACCAGAAAAGACGACACAAGGGTAAGGACATACTTCTGCTCGGTCTGGATCGAATTTGGGAAAAGTACCAGACGTTTTCAATTAAGTCACACACTAGAGGAAAGAGATCAGTAATGTGGGGTACATGCAAAAATCCGCTCACAAATTGACGCAGAATTAAGAAAGTTATTGCACAATTTCTGGCCTGAAGCGGTGCTATTTTGGCTGCAGTGTTACCATTTTTCTCTCTAGCCGGTTGGGATTTTTTTGATAAAGTAAAATAACTTTACAAATATATCATACATTTGAGTAAAGAGGTCAGTGAGGCGGTGCATATGCATTAATCCGCTTGAAATTTGACGTAGAAATAAGAAAGTTATTGCATCCACAATTTCTTACCCGAAGCTGGGGTAATTCAAGCCGTGGTTACGAGATTTTATATCGACACCGATGGTTTATCAAAATATAACGGCAAACCCAGTCTATTTTTTCCAGTATATTTTTCGTAGCTCAAATTCATTGCTATTGATCACAACGAAATAATATTGATGAAAATAGCAAAATCATATTTATAACTGATATAGTCCAACAACATTAAAGGGACATTTCATTCCGATTTCATTTTTTTAAAGTATGTCTTGATGCCAAGATTGGGTATTCTAATGAGTATAAATACTATTAGTTTTTTAAGTTGTTGCCAGTAAGCGAGATACACGCATTTAAAGTTGACACATAATCGATAAATTGCATATAAATCCGAACTGTTGTCCACAACAATTTGTTCAAGTTTAACACAAAAATATAAATTTCTCGTAAACGGTGCAATATTTTGTTTTGAAATTTTCAGAATTTTCATAAGGAAACATGCTCTTTCAGATAAGAATAAAAGTAATATTTATGACAAAAAATTCTGAAATGTCACTTTAACCTGGGAAATCAGCATTTGCAATGACCAAAATTCGGCAATGTTTTGTTTTAAGGAATGAATGCATTTTTTTTCATGCTGGTATGAAAAAGAAAATCTAATCACACTGTATGAATCCACGAAGCGGTTCATACAAAAGTGTGATTAAATTTTCTTTATCATACCTGCATGAACTCCGTAAATAAAATTTCAGTCATTTCTTATAACTTGATAGTCTAAAGCCTCTCTTACAACCGGTCGTACGTGCTCCTGCGTGCGGTATGCGTGCAGTCTGCGTCTAAAACGTACGTTTAGTCGTGCGATGCACGCACGTGCAACGTACGATTTCGGTGGACGCAACCACGACGCAGGCTGCACGCAGCAAAGAATCGACCGGACAATATTTTGAGGCGCTCTTACAACCCGTCGTGCGTCTTTATAAATGGTGCGATTTTGCAGAGTTTTAAAACGTACGATTTAAAAAGACGCACGACGGGTTGTAAGAGAGGCTTAAGACTAAAAAATAATGCGGCGTAATTCAATGTTTGACAGGGAAAGTAGTTCTGGCATTTTTGTTCATGGAGGTATTGTACAACAAGGTTAACCCGGGACAACTTAATTTTCGTGCACAAAGTCCGTTAGTTGAGCGTCTTAACAAAACAAAGCCGAAGTGGGGTCATTACATATGCAGATGTCCCGGGTTAATCTTGCTGGACAATATAGTCTGTCGGTTATAACAGTATACTTGTATACAAACACTAAAAAACAAATACATAGTTTTAATATTTTCCAAACCATTTATTATGAGCTATACGAGCGAATTAATGTCCTAATTCTTTTATTCCCAAAAGAGGTTCCAACTGTTTGTGCAGGGCCATTTATCAACAACAAGAAGTAAAGTGTTTGTATACAAGTCTACAGTTATAGCCGATGAGTTATATGACAATTTTTTCTCAACCAATCGGAACTCCCGGATTTTAATGAAATAAATAAATTATATGACCCTCAACTAACGGAATCTGCACATGCTAATTTTCACAAAGATTTATGTTTTCATATTATAATTGAAATGGTAGAATTTCTACCGTAGTCTTTTGTTATTTAACTATTGTTCTTAATTAGGCTTCTCAATAAATAATCCACTCGGGCTATCGCCCTCATAGATTATTAATTGTACCGTTGTACACAGAACTGTTGTTGAATGACGATAGTTCACGGTAGAAATTCGACCATTTCTTAAGCATGCACACCCTGAGGCTTAACTTCTTTTGGACTAAATAAACAATGTTTCGAATGAGATATGATCTTAGCTGTTGAGCGGGACGTAAAAATCCATTCAATCCAATTTCTTAAAGCGACATTTCACATTCATTTCAGTTTCTAACAGTATGTCTTGTTGCAAAGATTGTTTATTCTAATGCGTAGAAATGCTATCAGTTTTTCGAAGTTGTTATTTATAAGCGAAAAATACGCCTTTAAAGTTGAGCCACAAATGGCAAATTCTATATAATTCTGACCTGTTGTCCACAGCAATATGTTTAGTTTTAGCACAATATATATTTCTCGTATTACTAAACGGTTCAATATTTTGGCATGGAATTTTCAGAATTTTCATTTGAAAAGATGCTCTTTCAGATAGAATAAAAGTAAAATTTATGTAAAAATAATTGTGAAATGTCACTATAAACTGAAGCTGTTATACGCCATAAATGTAGCCATTTTCAATAAAATATGGTTTTATTTTAGTTATATTTGATTAGAAATATTACCCAGCACTTGAAAAAGGGAAACACATCGGTGTGTACGCTTCCCATCTCAGCGTATTGTGTGTGTACGCTTACCATTTTGAATCAGATGTGTACGCTTCCCATTTCGTTATTTTAATGATCACATAATAATTAACGCTTTTCTGACCAAAACCCTTGGATTTTTAAAGAATATATTAACTAGACGGTACGTGCGTACACAATTTATTCATGTAAATGTGCTGGTAATGCTAAAACTTGACAATTAGGACTATAAATGTGAACGCTTCCCGCGTTCGGTTTGCACTTAAAAAAAACTTTGGCTCGAATGTTTGAAGAAACCACTGGATTTCGGACAGAGTTAGTTAGAGCCGGGAATAGCCCTCTAAAAGGCGCGTTACGTGCACTTTATCTCTTCAAAATCCGTAGAGTATAAGCTGAGAAATTAAACAAAACATACCTTGAAGCGGGCGATTTTTCCGTGTGTACGCTTCCGAAAAGTCACGTGGGTTACCCACCGTGTCTGCGTGAGAATGTGTTTAAAAAGAAAGACGAAATGGCGCTATATCCGGGACATGCAGACCTATTTCTTTGCCTCTTAAGTTAGCCGATATCTAGCCTAATATTGCAAGACCATATCTAAACCTACAAATTAACAGAGACAGCAGAGTTTTTTGCGCGTTTTTGCACCATGTTTCATATTGGTGTTCCTGTGGAGGAGGGTGCCCCCTCCCTCCGTGTGAGACTTTTTTTAAAAAGAAAGACGAAATGGCGCGATTTCCGGGACATGCAGACCTATTTCTTTGTCTCTTGAATAAACCTATATCTAATATTGCAATACCATATCTAAACCCACCAATTGATTAACAGAAGCAATTGAGTTTTTTGTAAGAGTTTTTTTTTCACCATGTTTCATATTGGTTTTCCTGTTGAGGAGAGTTTGGGCGGGGTGTCCCCTCCCTCCGTGTCAGATTTTTTTTTAAAAGAAAGACAAAATAGAGCAATTTCCGGGACATGCAGACCTATTTCTTGTATAGGTTTACTTTGACTGTGAATAATTTCGTTTTTTATGTTAAAAAAAAACTTCCTAGAAGAACTTGTATCTAATAAACGCCCGATCCGCCGTCGATGGGGGTAACAATGGTTAATAAAGAGTACCTAGAAATAAATCATCGATTAATCAACGCCTCGGTAGGGCTGTTATAGGTTTAAAACGAAATCGGTTAAGCCTCAGTGACTACTTGTCGGCGATCATAATAATATTATCCACTTTGTACAAATCGCCGATGTTTTTGACTATTTTCTGTCATTTGAATGCCGTCGTATTATACTGATAGATTTGTCGTTCACATTTTGCAATTTTATCTTTTCCGTGTAGGCGTTTGTCAAGGTCTCGGCCGATTGCTCGGTTATACGATGCTGACAAACCAAATTAAATAGCGACAATCGCGTGTCGCTTTTATTTGGCCATTTGACAAACAGTCAGTCAAAGAAAATGGGAAAACACCGACATTATCAGAGTCATTGTCATAAATTGATTATTATAAGTTCGATGAATTTTCTAATTTTGACTTAAATTGTTCTTTGATAGCCCCCCCCCCCTTTTCAAGAAAAAAAAAAAAAAAAATCTGGCGATTTTAGGGGGGGGGGGGGGCGCGCGCCGCTTCCTTCCCCCTCTAAATCCGCGTATGCGTACGACCGGTTGTAATAGAGGCTTTACCAAGGTTAATTCGCTTTAGTAACTTTTATTTTTATATCGAAAGTGTCGTGTAAAGGCCTTTTCACACACACAACCCGCGTCCAATTCGCGTCTAAAACTGTAATTCTCGGATAAAAAATTTGGACGAACTCCGGCAGTGATTATATGCATATGCATGACACAATCTTGAGGCTTAACATCAGCCGTATTATGATTCAGTGAACGCACATCTGAGGCGCGTTCTTTAGATCGAGATTTTTTTAGATTTCTTAAGATGTTTTTGAAACAGCGTCTTTGAGACCGAGATTATAAGCGAGCTGTTCCGAATGCTCCATACTTCATACAAATGACGTCATGATGACGTCATATGTATTAAGTATGGAACGTTCGGAACTCCGCGGTTTATGAATCATGGAGCATTCGGAACAACTCGGTCAATTCTATCCCATATAGACTCTAAAGAATTTACCGAGTGGTTCCGAAGGAAGTATAGAGCAATGGCGGATCGCAGTGATCGTCTTAAAAATCTTGCCCAAAAGAGCGCTTTATCCTAAAACATCTTAAGAAATCTCAAGATATCTCAAGAAATCTCGCTCTAAAGAACGCGGATCTGCTCTAATAAATAACATCTTGCAAAAGATATATGACAGCCATATATCTAGAACATAATCTTAGTACTTTTTATGACATATTTAACTTTTAAGGCTCACTGATACTTATTGTAGCGTTTACATCTAAAAGTGTCAATATAGTCTTGCAAAAATCATATCGAACATCTCTACGTGAAGGACATTGTACAATTTTAGCATTTTCAGACGTAACAGCGGTTCAAACAAGGGCAGGGAATCAAGTCGAAAAGTGGAAGTCACATTGTCAATTTTTCCAAATTGAATGTAGATCTATCTGTCCGCAAAAACAATGATTTCTTAAAGGGGCTCATTCTATGTTTTTATGCTTCCGAACTGTTCGGGAACTCATATTTGTGCATGGAAAAACAATTAGCAATGCATAAAAACCTCAATCTCGGCGAAAAAACATCTTTCCTTTGCTATAGATCAATCCTTTACAAGCGTGTTTACACATTCTATTTTTACTTCAAAACAAGACAAGGTCAAGGTCAACGAGACACACCTCCGCGTTATTAGCACACCGTACAACCGGCCGTGTCGATGACTGTGACCTTATTTGCGAGGAATACGTGAAAAGGTTTATTTTGTACAAGCACTGAACATTTATACGCGCATTTATCAACTATAGAATACCAAAGATCCTTTCGTTTATTTATAAAAGTAAATTCATTTGACCTACCATGCACATGACATCAGATGCCGAATCTGTCTTCGCTGACTTTCTACGCAGCCGGTTGTACGGTGTGTTAAATCTCGCTGAGCACAGATGACGTATCTCTGACGTAATATATTTTTGAAGGTTGGGCATATGTAGCCGTTACAAAACAAAAACAAGGACGACCAGCATGTTATTAATTGACTTGGATTTTAATACTTAATAAAGCTCGACGAGTGGTAACAAAGGACATAAATTATCTACCCCTTCAGGTTGGTAATTTCATACGTTATTTCTGGTTTGTAATTATTGTGCCATTTGCATTTTCGACAGCCTAGCTCGTCCCCCTTTTAGAAAATCCAGAGTTACTAAAGTGAAGTCTGGATAAAAGAATTGAAAGTTAATAATTTGAAAGAGAAAATCCAGAGTGAATGAAAGTATTTTTATATTTGATTGACAGTCGCAATATGTAATTAGATAAGGTACTGTTTGATCTAATATTGCGTAATTAAAGTGAGATTGATTTGTTTATGACTAATACACCAAATATAGTTGCTTTTCATCCAAATCCTGGTATCTTTAAATTTTTAAAACTAGCTGTAGTCACGAGGTTTTAACCCATTACCACACAATTACTCTTTTTGACTCCCGACAAGATAATATAGCTTTGGAAAACATTGTGGGAAATGAAGAAATTGGTTGTGACAAGCAATTTCTGCATTTCCCACAATATTTTCCACCCAGACAGACCAAAAATGTAAAATCTAATTTACTTAATATTGTCGTCTGCAACATCTTTGAATTTCGACCAGTCTAAATTTTGTCGTTTGGTAATGGGTTAATCAAAAGCACGAAATTGCTAGTTGCTTTTCAGTGATATTCTTTAAATCAAAATGACAATTATACTCTTCTATGCTGTCGCTCAGCGGTTCATCTTATTTATTTCACTTTTTTTCAAACGATTTCATTTTAGGCTGGCCAAAGAAAAAATAGATATAAAAAGTTAATGCTTACTCATGTAGAAATGTAACTAACAGGTAAACAACATAGAATGAAAAGGAGAAAATGGAGGTTAGCAGTAGTTTGTTTCTATTCTTGCAAAGCGATCTATACCAATATTCAGGAATCACCATTTGTGAAAGGATGAATATTAAGCTAGTTGTAACATAATAAAAGCAATGTTAACATTTTCTTGCTTTTATATCTGCCCTGCGTTCAGTAAGACAAACGTTAGCGTTAACAGTTAGCCGTTTCGTTCGGAATACTCGGTCAATACTGTCAAATTTGGGTCAAAGAAGTTGCGAATGTTGGTAACGTTAGCTAACAGTTTGTCTACTGAACGCAGCCCTGATGTTTCATTAACCTCGCTCATTGATTTAGTGAAAACTAAGCATTTCGTGTCGTTTTTTACGTTCCAAAAAGTGTAATTCTATTAAATCGAAGTAAAGGAATTTATGATAGTTATTGTTTACTGAAATTCTAGCCACAGTAGTTGAGTTGCCTATCAGATGTTATATTCTGAATCCAGATTTTGGTGAAAAGAGTAATAACAGTTGTTAGTTAGTGTTTACTAAAATTCTAGCCACAGTAACTAATTTCCTATCAGATTTCATACTCTGAATTCAGATTTTGGTCAAAAAAGTAATAAGAGTTGTTAGGTATTGTTTACTAAAATTCTAGCCACAGTAGCTGATTTCCTAATAGATATCATAATCTGAATCCAGATTTTGGTCAAAACAGTAATAAGAGTTGCTGGTTATTGTTTACTAGAATTCTAGCAAAAGAAGTTGATTTCCTATCAGATGTCATACTCTGAATCCAGATTTTGGTCAAAACAGTAATAAGAGTTTTTAGTTATTGTTAACTCAAATGCTAGCCAACACTAGCTGATTTTCTATCAGATATCATATTCTGAATCCAAATTTCGGTCAAAACAGTAAGAAGAGTTGTTAGTTATTGTTTACAAAAAGTGAAGTCACAGTAGCTGATTTCCTATCTGATACCATACTCTGAATCCAGATTTTGGTCAAAACAGTAATAAGAGTTGTTCAAATTTATTGTTTTCTAAAATTCTAGCCATAGTAGCTGATTTCCTAATACATTGCAGATATCATACTCTGAATCCAGATTTTGGTCAAAACAGTAATAAGAGTTGTTAGTTATTGTTTAGTAAAATTCTAACCACAGTAGTTGTTTTTCTATCAGATATCATACTCTAAATCTAGATTTTGGTCAAAACAGTAATAAGAGTTGTTAGGTATTGTTTAGTAAAATTCTAACCACAGTAGTTGTTTTTCTATCAGATATCATACTCTAAATCCAGATTTTGATCAAAACAGTAATAAGAGTTGTTAGTTATTTTTTACTAAAATTCTAGCCGTATTAGCTGATTTCCTATCAAATGTCATAATCTGAGTCCAGATTTTGGTCAAAACAGTAATAATATTGTTAATTATTGTTGACTAAAATTCTAGCCACAGTAACTGATTTACACTTACCACATAAAGTAACGCAACATTTTCAAATTTCAATATTTCTATTTTAAACAGACCAGGATCTAAAATGATACTTTCTATAGTTCGCAAGGAAGGTTTATGATAGTAATTTTTAATAAGATATTTAAATTTCCAACGAACATGTCAGAATTACACCCCTTTATTTTTTTACATTAAACACGTCCTACGGTCTTGCAAGTTAAAAAAAACCCTAAAAGAGAATTTCATTAATAATATGTAGTCAGTTACACAGTAAAACACAAAGAATGGTCACTACATGCGCACTAAGCGTCATGTCACAACTTCCGGAAAACAGCCGTCAACATGTGACTTGAATTCGAGTTCTTGAAAATTCAATTTGCACGGATCAAAAAGCTTGGCTTCCAATTTCTCTTCAATTTCAAGGTTGCGGTATTATCCTATAGCAAACGCTAGTGTGCATGATCGATTCAAATCATCGACCAGTTACTATCAGTCGATAGGGTATCAGCCAAGGGGCCCTTAACATCGGAACAGATTCCTAAAAGCTGCAGATTCCACATAAATGAACATTGGCAGACATGGATAAGCCATCACAAATGAATGATTCAACCAGAAGCAAACCGTTTTATATCCGTTATTGACTAAATTTTGGGATACATTTCGCTATTTAAGACAGCTTATCAATCCAAAGACGGTCTTATCTAGTTTAAAAGCTGCAGTTCTGTGCTTTGGATATTCGCATAAAGTCATATAACTCACCCTAATGCCCAGGTAGGTTTGCTCTAGCCTGGGTCCAGTCGTCAATATACAATTTGGTCAATACGATAACGCATAAGAAAAAAATACCCGTTAGATATCGCGGCACCTGTTTTTGATCGTGTTGATAATGACATTGATGTTTAGACCGGAGAAAGTAAAGGAGGGAAAAATGATCAGTCTGGAACCCAGTCTAGTTTGCTCTGATAAACAATTGAAATGTCAAAGTCGATACTCGTATGCACGTCGACAATGTGTTGCGCCCTGTTGTCCCTAATATCATGTAGGAAGAGTCAATGACATTTTGCAAAGGGGTGGGGCCCCTACACACACTGCTGTTTTCATACGACGGTTGTGCAGCAAAACAAGGTAAATGCCCTTATTCCAGAATATTTCTGCTATCGAACACTTTTGAGATTGTCTGAAAAGGCGCGTTCGTAGAAGTGGTCTTAATCCTCCAACAAACCTGTTTTTGCGAACGGACAGCCAGTCAGGATGAGTGAACTAAGTTTCTTTAACATCAAATCGTTTCAAAAATAGTGTCAATGTGACGAAGATGTCAGTTGTTAATGAATACAAGGGATGATTATAACCATCAATTTGTTTGTGACTTTTGAATTTACACCATGTGTCTTTGGGTTGAAATTGTGTCTGTAGATGTCTTAAGATTTGTATAATGCTTCGTTTACTGTTTGATGAAATATTGCAGATGCAGTCAAAACAAAAATATCCTTAAATTAAAGTTTTCAGATATTTGATATTGAAAGAGTGTTGCGTTTCTTTATGTGGTCAGCGTACTTTCAGATATCATACTCTGAATCCAGATTTCAGTTTTGACAGAAATAAGAGTTGTTCAGTACCGTTTACTAAGATTCTTGCCAGAGTAGTTGGCTTCCTATCAGATATCATACTCTGACTCCAGATCTTGGTCAAAACAGTAATAAGATTCGTAAGGTATTGTTTACTAAAATTCTAGCAACAGGAGTTGATTTCCAATCAGATATCATACTCTGAATCCAGATTTTTGTAAAAACAGTAAGAAAAACTGTTAGTTATTATATACAAAAACTGTAGCCACAGTAGCTGATTTCCTATCAGATATCATACTCTGAATCCAGATTTTGGCCAAAACAGTAATAAGAGTTGTTCAAATTTATTGTTTACTAAAATTCTAGCCATATGTTGCAGATATCATACTCTGAATCCAAATTTTGGTCAAAACCGTAATAAAAGTTGTTAGTTATTGTTTACTAAAATTCTAGCCATATAAGCTGATTTCCTATCAGATGTCATAATCTGAATCCAGATTTTTGTAAAAACTCAGTAATAAGATTGGTAATTATTGTTTACTAAAATTCTAGCCACAGTAACTGATTTACTTTCAGAGATCATGCTCTGAATCCAGATTTTAGTTTAAACAGAAATAAGAGTTGTTCTGTACCGTTTACTAAGATTCTAGCCAGAGTAGTTGGCTTCCTATCAGATATCATACTCTGAATCCAGATCTTGGTCAAAAAAGTTATAAGATTCGTAAGGTATTGTTTACTAAAATTCTAGCAACGGGAGTTGATTTCCTATCAGATATCATACTCTGCATCCAGATTTTGGTAAAAAAAAACAGTAAGAAAAACTGTTAGTTATTGTTTACAAAAACTGTAGCCAAAGTAGCTGATTTCCTATCTGATACCATACTCTGAATCCAGATTTTGGTCAAAACAGTAACAAGAGTTGTTACTTATTGTTTGGTAAAATTCTAGCCACAGTAGTTGCTTTTCTATCAGATATCATACTCTGAATCCAGACTTTGGTCAAAACAGTAATAAGGGTTGTTAGTTATTGTTTACTAAAATTCTAGCCATGTAAGCTGATTTCCTATCAGATGTCATACTCTAAATCCAGACTTTGGTCAAACCAGTTATAAGATTGTTCATTATTGTTCACTAAAATTCTAGCCACAGTAATTGATTTCCTTTTAGATACCATACTCTGAATCCAGATTTTAGTCAAAACAGACATAAGAGTTGTTCGGTACCGTTTACTAAAATTCTAGCCACAGTAGTTGATTTCCTATTAGATGTCATAATCTGAATCCAGATTTTGGTCAAAGCACTTATAAGATTGTTAGTTATTGTTTACTAAAATTTTAGCCACAGTAACTATATATGCGAATTATTGCAAATGTCTTAAATGTTATGTTATCAACATATTATGATAGTCAATCAATGTTTCAATGATTGGCATACGGAAGATTTGTCTATCGATAACATTCGTTTGATCCTTTTTTGCCTATTTTCGTGCGATTTCAAGATATAGGCCTACCTTTAATGCCAGTTGATTCTCCGCAGTATTTATATCGAAAGTGTCATCGTAGACTTGCAAGCCGTCACACTCGGGTTCCGTAAAAGCGCAAATACTCATGTCGTTTTTCTTCACACCCCAGATAATGTACAACTCAAGCGTCTCATCCCCGTAGCTTGATACAAACGACTCCAACCTTCGTACTCGGGACACTTCGTACACATGGCCGTCTGGCAGTACTTGGAACTAGATGTAGATTAAATAGTTATGGTTACGCAAAACATTATAAAACATTGAATGAAGTTGAACACAACATCAGACAAAAACAACCGATGTCGCTTTACACCCTTCAAAAACGACAAAAAATCGAACTCCTACAATTTTTTGAAAGCCACTACAAATATTTTTGTACACATATCCTTTCTTTGGCAACATTATTTTGTCGCCTGCAACAGCTTTCAATTTGGACCTCCCTAAAATATTGTCGTTTGGGAAAGGGTTAAACGACAAAGGGTATTTGATAAAGATATGATTTGTGTAGTATTCTTATTACTTTGTGCCCCTAAAAACGCATTATGGTAATCATAAAACATACTGATAACATTAAAGTCTATCCAGCCATGCAATTTTAAAGTTTTGACTATTTTCGTATTTCGAAAGTAGCAAGTAAATTGGGAAAAAAACTTTTCTTTTTGACTATGTTTTTGTTTGTGTTCTTTGTAAGAAATCGTAAAGTTGTCATTAATTCTTGCAGTGCAGACCTTTCTGAAATCATATTGACTTAACGTGAACAATCAATAAACCTTTTCCTTAACAAAACACTGCTTTGACCCCCCTAATACAACAAGTTTTGAAAATATTGAGACATAAAAAGAATATCATGAAAATAGGAATTATCAGCATTTGCTAATTTTCCTTTATGGCCTAACATTTTTACTGACTAGTTAAGGGTTAACTCACCTCCTCGTTGTCAGCTTCCAGTTTTGTGACCTGGTAGATGAAGAAACCTAGCACGCCCGCCATCACCAATAGGATAATCCATCGTATAATCTTGTTGGTTATAAACTTGTAGTAGTAGTTGCCGAAAAATCGCGTCATCAATGGCTTCTTTTTGCCTGTCCTGCCTACCATCCTGCTCGACCGACTGTCAGATCCGGTGTAATTCGGATAACTTCCGTTTCCGGTCATCTGATCGTCGTAAAGATATCCGCCATTTTTGTAGCCATTTCCCGGGTGATATCCATTCTCGACTGTAGGTGGTGGAGGTCCAGCTATGATAAACCCGTCTTGTGTGTAGTATCTAGGTAAAGAAACTCCAGTAGTGTAGGGGTCTCTCCAAGAATCTTGGAACCCGTAGTTTCCATAACCATATCCATTTTGATAATCAGCCTTCACGTGTACAGCTTGACCATTTCTGCGTGGTTCCATTTCATAATCATTGTTGTATGTGCCATTTTGATGATATGCAATTTTCTTTTCGTCTACCCCTCTATCGTCTTTACCGTTGCTACTACTCTCTGTGTAGCTGTTTTCTGATTTATGGTCACTTCCGCATCTCCGTAGACAACAAGCAATACACGGCCACTGCCAGTTCTCGAAGTACAGATGATACATCACAACAACGGTCGGGAAGTAAATGATCACAGAGATATAGTTAACAACTACTGCTGTCCCAGCGAACACACCGAACGATCGTGTAGCTAGAATAGCTGTTATTGCGTTTGAATAAAAGGCAACAGACGTGGTTAAAGACGTGAACAGCATAGCAAGAGCAGATTTTCTGTATGTATCAGATAGACGATGGGCAAGGCTTGGATATTTGTAGATTCCGGCATTTCTCCAGGTATCGTAAAACACGAAGAAGTTATCAGCTCCGATACCAAGAATGATGAATAAGGACAAGACATGGAAGAATCCGAGATATTTAAACTGGAACACGAGATTATAGATGAGATTCGTGATAACAAAACTTGTGATGACACTGAGTACAGAGAAGCCAGCAAGCCAGAGGGAGCGAGTGTGGAAGAGAACAACCAGGAATATAAACCCCATACTTCCTCCGGCCCAGAAACAATCAACAAACGCCTGAGCTCGTGTAAAGTAGAACCACATGACCTGAGAACGATATGAAACGTCCAGAACATCCGAGTTATCATCCTTAAAGTCCTCCAGAATAGGCTCCATGTTGTTGTGAGTCCATTTACCCGCTTCTCTCCTGTAACCAAGCTCATCGTCTTCGTATTCTTGTACAGGAAATCCGAACTGTATTACTGATCTTGTTATAGGAGAAAACGCTGCAGTTTGAGTGATACTGGCCGATGTCCCGAGGAAAAATCTGAACTCTACAGAGGTGTCTGGGTTCGTGTAAGCATTGTAGAGAACAGTGTTTATATTGTCGTAATTCGGATCGTTAAATACTGGATCAATGGCGGAGTACGTTCCGTCAAAATATCGTAGTATAGAGGTGGGTTGGGCACATTGGCGAGTGATGATGTCAAGCCGACACCACGCGTCAAAACCAGACACTGCCATAATCTTATCTTCTATAGCTTTCATCTTTTGAAGATTAGCTTTAGTAAACACCGTCGATCCGTCTTTTGATTCGTAGTTGATGTCGATATTACCGAGAGGTGATCCCTGTGTTTGATATGCCCCGTCGCTGATCCGCTCGTAATGCTCCGGAAACTTGTTCCTCTCAAGCCAGGCGTAGACACGTGCTTGCCAGGGCTCATCGTGAAGGTGCACCGGAAGGTCGTCCATGTAGACGGGTATGATGTCATATCCAGCGCCAAACAGGATACCAGTCAACACCGCCATACCAATATGGAGACCCAGTGTAATGCCTGAAAATGGAGTAGATAATTTAACCCATACCCTTACATTGACGATTTTGGACGCTTTACAAGAACAAATGCGTCGAAAAACATTGTTTTAATTGAAGAAATTGCTTGCTACAAGCAATTTATTAATTTCCCAGGTTTTCTACTCCAAAAGTGTTGTTTTTAATTTACTTAAATTTGTCGTCTGCAACGTATTTGAATTTGGACTAGTGTAAAAGTTGCTGCACGGTAATGGGTCTAGAAGAATTGTTGACAAAACTATACTGATGCATGTTCGTTGTTGTTGTTGTTTTGTTGTTGACGTTTATAAAAGTTGAATGTAAGGGTATGAACATGTAGCATGACTTGGTAATTGCACTTGAGTCGACAAATGATATGCAAAATAACCTTTATTGCGTCTAGTACAAAGAAATGACTGAGATATTGCACGCTGTAAAATTTTAAATGAAATTAAAAACAATAATATTGCACAATGTAGGTTTTGCGTGAACAATTTTGTGTGTTTTCGACTTTTCAATTTCTTAAATCATTTTCAAATTTAAATTCTTATTTCTATTTGGACAAAAGGGACAAAATATTTTCGAATATAATTTCAATGATGTATTCATTTATAATTTGTCACTATGCTTATAAGTGTACATGTACGTGCTCTTACCGTTCATTTCTGTTAAAGACCAAATGGTACCTAAATGACATGCCTTGGCAGGGGGGGGGGGGGGGGGGGGTCCATATGTGAAATGGACCAACTTGATCCATTCCCACAAATTGACTGTTTTGACTCCTCGAAAGACAAGAGCTGTCCGAAGACAGCGCGCTCGACTTTCTAAGTTGCTTAATATAAAGGGGGTATAACTCCAAATGTAGTGGAGCCAGGGTCATGGGCCCTGGTAGTAAGGTAGAGGGTGTGATGGTGAATAAGTATTACAAGTTTGGGTTGAATCCCTATGATAGTATGGAAGTTATTGATGTTTGAAAAAAAAACTTTAACCTTTGTTGCAACGCCAACGCCGACGCCAACGCCAACGCCGACGCCGACGCCCGGGTGACAGTATAAGCTCTCATTTTCTTCGAAAAGTCGAGCTAAAAATGACTTTGCGGATGTGAATGAAGAAACTGTTTGTCTCAAGCAATTTGTGCATTCCACACAATGTTTTCTAACCAGAAAAACAAAGCAATTAATTCCATAAACTTGAATTGGTCATCTGCACCAGGGACCAACTCAAAGTTTTAGGAATGAGTTAAATGTTTGACTACGTATCTGGAGCTGACAAGGATGACACTAGGGTCGAAACATAAACTCCGCGGACCTGAGGTTCTGCCTAGATAAAAGGAAGGAAAAAATCTTCCTTTTATCTAGCCAGGACATTATGTCAGTAAAGTTAATTAAATTAAAATTTTAAAAAGTAGGCTAAAATACCATCAACGCGTGTACTCACCGAAAGCTCTCCTGGGATATTTCGTAATCAGGTTACAATACCACAAGGGTTCTCGCTCCCGTTGCTTCTTCTCTTTCTCCAATGTTTCCTGTTTCTTTTTCTCCAATTTTTCATGTTTCTTTTTGTCAAATGTTCCATGTTTCGTTTTGTCCAAGCTATGCCGCATTTGCCATTCTTCTAAATTCACTCTGTCCATTTTTCATCTATCTTTTCTTCTCCCCCTTTTCTTTAATCTGTTTTATGGTATATCTGCAAATATTTTCAACAATATTCTGTGAAATTGTGAAAAGTATTTACAGAGTTTTGTGGTTTGCCAAGGAAGGTGTGACTAGCTGCGTTTCAAGAACCCATCTCGTGATTTTGAAAAATATCGACCACGGGCAGCCAGATTTAGTTTTATCAGAAAGGACTAAAGCAGAGGTTAACCCTCTCAAAAACACAACCTGGTATTGACGTAGCTAGTACAAATGCCTTGGGAAAACATCAAGCCAAACGAAGAAAATGCTGATAATCAGCATTTTCTCCTTTTGACTCAATATTTTCTTGGTTATATTTCACATAAATAACATCTTAATTATCACCATTTGACGTCTGAAGTAGCTTTCAAATTTGTTCGCCCTAAAATTTTGTCGTTTGGGAAAGAGTTAAGCAAACAGAAACAGCTACTGTGGCTAGTATTTTCTTTTTGTGTTTCCAGCCTATATAGTCATAGTGGTATATGTCTTACTTTAAGTTATTGTACAAAAACATACACGAAGATGTTCCACCAGGAAATTTCAATTTCTCAAGTGAAGCCATGCATGTCTGGAGAAGACCTAGATAACATGGCCATGAAATTAGATTCAGTGATGTAAAAACTTAATCCCTTTAAGTTTTAGTTATGCTTTCAAGTTTGCGTTACAGGATTGCGAAAAATGTTTGTATTACAAATTGTTAAATGATATCAAATGTACAAAATGTGTGTTGTATAGCTTACAAATATTGAGACAAAAGGAGAAAATGCTGATTATCAGCATTTTCTTCTTTTGTTTCAATGTTTTCCAAAGCTGTTTCAATTAGGGACATCAAAACCAGGTCTTGTTTGGGAAAGGGTTAATTAAATGAAAAGCAGCGAATTCCTAGTATCGCAATCAGAAACATCCTACACGCAGCTTGAAAGTCTTGGTTGGATAAATCTTTCGGTCAGATATATCGTGATAAAATAATAAAAAAAAATTGGAAAATTACCGACACGAATTAGATAGGCAAGATTTTGCTTCGTATGAATGTTGTTTGTATTACCTTAAGTTTCAATATAACATTTGATAATACACCTTCAAAAAAATGAAACTTTGCTGGAATATAAAATCAATCATCTAAACAAAGTATATATAATGTTCTTTTTTGAGGAATTAAAGAGTTTTGTGATAATTTTGGTATACATTGTACGTCATTCTAATAAGTATCCAGTTACATTATGAACCATTATTCGTGTTTTGCTTTTAAAAAAAATCCCAAAAAACAAAACAAAACAAAAAAAACTTCGGTACCTCGTCTGCGCTATATATCGCTGCTTTTCAACAAAAACCTCGTAACTGCAGCTTTAGACAAGCTTAAGTTACAGCTTTTTTTAAGGTATTTGCTGAAAACCAATGCTATACCAGGCCTCATGGGCCACACTTACTTGTATCAGAAGTATCATGCCATGTTTATTGAAAATGCTAAATGTATCGATCGAATACATCAAAATGGTAATTCCATCTATCTTTTATTTCAAATGTCGAATAGATACACCGTAAAAAAAGCTAAAATTGTTTAATACAAATTTGAGGAAACGCTAATACAATTCATCGCATAACTTCTTATTACGGACCAAAGAATCTAAAGCCATTTTAGGAAATATAGAGATAAAAAGTTGAAATATAACCATTTTCAAAAACAGGCATACTCTAAATGGCCTTACATCACATCTCGTAAGTACCCTCAGCCAAAAAAGAAGAAAATGGTGCTAATCAAAATGTTCTACTTTTTGCTTTTAAGAACACGAAGTTATGAATTGTTCGCTTTAGCCTGGGCAAGTGTTAAGCCATTACCACACAGGCCCGTCGGAAGCAATTTCTTATGGGGGGGGGGGGGGGGGGGCTAAACCCTTGTCCTGAATATTGGGGGGGCTAATTTGGATTATCCCAAAATTTTCAGTGTAAAATTAAGAAAATTCGGCATTTTTGGCCAACTTTTTTGGGGGGGCTTAGCACCCCCTAGCCCCCCCCCTGTTCCTATAGGCCTGCCACACATTGACGCATCACAAGAAAAATGATTTGAAAAACGTTTTCTGTCACAGAAAAGACAAAAAAATGAAAAAAATACTCTTGAAGATGTCGTCTGCAACATCTTTGAATTTGGGAGAGTCAAAAAGTTGGCCGCGTGGTAATGGATTAACCCTTTCCCAAACAAGACCTTTCTTTGGCGTCCCTAATAGATAAGGTATGGGAAAACATTGAAACAAAAGAACAAACTGTTGATAACCAGCAGTTTCTCCTTTTGTCTCAATATTTTCAGTGCCACATTTTACACAAATCCTATCTTTAATAACATCCATTATTTTTTTCATTTGTCGCAGTTTTTGAAGTAGATCACCCTTAATTTTTTTCTTTTGGGAAAGGATTAAGCGTACCATCCTACTTGTCTTTATTTTTAATGACGTCGTGTTATTTCCGGATATATTTTTTCAAAAAAGTCTGAAAAGCCGTGTGCGATTTAGGCCGGTAGAGCTCTTCCAGAAGAGCGTGGTTCCCGGCTCTGATACACTACGTAGTATTTTTTCTACTACGTAGTTTATCAGAGCCGAGAACCAAACTAGCTCTTCTTCTTCCAGAAGACAACTTCTGGCCTAAATCGCACGCGGCTAAAATGAAATAAATACAAACAAAAAGTCAAATGTTATAAAATTACTCATCCCTTACTATCCTAACTTGTTTAATTGCTCGAAAATACGTACAAACTGCGTAGCTTTTTGTATTACTCATTCGGTCTTTGTTTCAATAAGTCATGAAAATGGATTATTGAAATTGATAAAGTTATTAGTGAAATAAAAATGAAGCAAAAAATGACATTGTTAAAATCGTATGTTTCAGTATAGAAAATTTTGAGGGAAAATGGGAGAATTGCTAAATCCAACAACTTCTTCTCTCCGTGATTTTAAAGCATTTTGGCAAACGTTTCTAGACCTGGACCTTGTTTTGGTAAAAAATTTACAAATTTTAACGAGTTTTTTTTTCTTTTCTTTTTCGATAAATTTGAACGTAGATTCTAGTTGCGTAACAACCACTCTGAGTTGGCATTGATTTATTTCTTGATCAATCAGATGTCTTGTTTCAAAATTTATGCAAACCTTGTTTGAATGTCCATTAGTAAAATGGGGCACATGTCTCGTTTTAAAAGGATATAGATCTAGTGTACATCAAATAAAAAAAAATCAAAACTCAATTAGTACCTTTAGTGAGATTTTGTGAATAACTCAGTCCTAGAATTTTTTCACATCAAATGAATTCAAGAAACAAGAAAAAATATAACATGTATTGGTCTGAATACTTAATTGGACTTAATCACAAACCTTGGCGAATTTAGTCCGATTTTCTTGAAATCGCGAAACGCCGCCAATCGGTTGTCCTGCTGGTTGTTAAGGAGTTGCAACCAATCAAACGTCACGTCCTAAACGCAATTTGACATTGTGTCGTCCATTATTGATGACGCCATCAACGTGCGTTCTTTTTCGCGTTCTAGTCTACGCCATACGGACTGGGTAAAAGTTAGGTTCTTTCTTGGTCGTATTGTCGCAAGTAAAATAGTTCGTCGAATAAAACAGGAAAATTTTTGTCTTTTGCAGTGAAATTCTTAAAACATATATCGCTTATCTTCGCGTTTCTGAGTTACAAATGCAATGCCCCACACACACATCCCCGTTGTCATGAATTTCCACATAACAAACATATGTATCTAGTCATCTGATTGGTTCCAGCGAACCCATGAAAACGATTTCCAGGAAAACAAGAAAACCGGACTAAATACGCCAAGGGTGAATACAGACACGACGTAACGTCATAGATTTCACCCCTGGCTTGCGAAGATGGCATTAGATGGACGTGGTGTATTTTTTATTTGAAAACATCAGTTGATGAAAATGGTTTTTGAAGATCAGCAAAATGTTTGGTTAATCTTAAATAACTTTTTTATCAGTTGATCTTTCAAAAATCTCCCAAGTCCATCATATTTCTGCCATTTCCAGCTTCTCTGCTTCAAACCGAATTCGAATTGGTAAAGTTTTAACAAAGATATTGATGGTTGTCTGAAATTCGAGTCACGCAATTAACCGCCGTTTTTTTTTTTTTTTTTTTTTTTTTTTTGTTTTGTTTTTTTTTTTTTTAATATTTCGCAATCAAGGATGTCAAAATATATAAGAAAAAGAAGAGAACTATACTCACAAAATTGTTGTTGTAATATTTTCCAACTCCGTCTTATCACCGCAACATAATATGCTCACAATAAACCGATCGGGTATATCACCGTAACCCTTTCCCAAACAAGACTTCATGTTTTTATGTCCCTGATAGAAAAGGTATAGGAAAACATTGAGAGAAAAGAGGAAATTGCTGATCATCAGCAATTTGTCATTTCCCCTCAATGTTTTCGATGCTATAACATACACATTTCCTACTTTTAAAATCAATTATTTTGATGTCTGCAACTTCTTTCATATTGGAGAAGTCTAAAATGTTGTTGTTCGGAAAAAGGTTGATTTCGTTCACTGATTGAACAACTGACGAGCGATCATGCTCCATTGGCTTACAAAAACATCGTCACGGGTCATTGACTTTAACTCTTTTTCTAACAATGTCTTGTTTTTGATGTCATCATTAAATAAAAGAGCGTCTTCGGAAAGTTCTTAATTCATTTATTTTTTCTATGCTACATGTATCAGATACCGGGGGCCCGTGATGCATTGTGAAACATTATTTATTTATTTATTCATTTATTTATTTATTTTATTTATTTATTTATTTATTTATTTATTTATTTATTTATTTATTTATTTATCTATTTATTTATTTATTTATTTATTTAATTGAGCAGTCCACAATGCCTTACCTTGGTAAGGGGTTAAACAGAGGACAAAAGTAACAAGATATGTACCCGTTTTACTTTTTTTTTATTTTTTTCAGCTCGATTATTCTCAACTTTCAACTTTCTTTGGTGTATTCAGTAAGACAACTGTATGGATAGCTCATGATAAATGACCTGGCAGAACATCCCTAGCTAATAGCTAGAGATGTTCAGCCAGGTCATTTATCGTGAGCTATATTGGCCATACTAGGTTATACTGAACGCCATTGGAAACGCACCAAAGAAAATTTATCTACAATTCTTCGTTTCCTACAGTGCTTACTTTTAAGAACGCTTAAATACATTTCAACCGAAGTTGTACATATAGTACAGAGATGGACATTTTCATCATAGAAAGTTTTGTTTCAAGTAAGCTCAGTTGAAAATACTACCAAAAGCATAAGTGTTGCGTTTTTTGCGGATTTAAGTAGGCTATACATTCATCTAAATAATACACATACTGACTGACAAAAGAAACGCCTCATTACTATTACAATGTCATGTCCGATTTTTCAGTAAATCTGATTTGAAATCACAAAAAAAAAAAATCAATTTGTAAATTTGATTATCTGTTATTGAAAAATGACGTTATAAAAATGTTACAGTTTAGAAAAGATAAACTTGAAACAAACACAGTTACTGTAAAACAGTTATTTGGCCACCACAGTACCGACAATTCGTAGCAACGTCGATCCTAGGTAACGTCATAAACCAGAAACACACATGACTTTGACAAGGGGATTTATCTTCTTTTACAGGCGTTGCATGAGGTCTTGTTGAACTTGACCGATTGGTAAACACTTGCCAATCTTCAAACATGAGACGTAAAACTGTCTGGTGTACTGTTGTGTGTGTGTGTGTGTTTTTTTTTTTTTTTTTTTTTTTTTTTTTTTTTTTCATTCCTGGAGGAACGAAATTCTGCTATTGAGAGTTTTTACCCCTTTTGATGAGGACATGATTTTAAGCCATTTCCAAAAAGACCTTGTTTAGACGTCCGAAGTGGTGAAAACATTAAGACAACAGAAGAAAATGATAATGACCAACATATTGATTAAAAAGAAACAATTAATTCGAAAGAGAATTTTCGGCCTTTTCACGGACATTTATTTGTGACTTTTCCCATAGACATATATCCGTTCTTAGGGCTAAAATATCTTGTCCGTTTCGGGTTTTTTGTAAGCCTTACCAGACGACAAAATTGGGGTGCCTCAATTTGAAAGCTACTGCAGACGACATAATGGATGGTGATAAAAGCATCGCCAGTTTAAAGAATAGCAAAGAAAATATTGAGGAAAATGGGAAAATAATGATTATTAGCATTCTCTTCTTTTGTCTCAATGTTTTACAATGCCTTTCAGATTATGGGCGTCAAAACCAGGTATTGTTTCGGAAAAGGTTAAAGACTGTCAAAAACAAAAGCTGTTTTATGTCCCTTGCAGACAAAACTTTAGGAAATTATTGATTCGAAAGAAGAAAATCTGATATCCCACATTTTGTCCTTTGACGAAATATATTTACGACGACTAGACGATTCCAATGTCAATAATTTTTGTGCTAAAAATTGACTGGGTTAATGTTTATGTTTTGACAAACCGTCCATGTTGTAATGAAACCTCGTAACTATGGCTTGAAACAAGCCGCAGTTACGAGATGATGTAACAACACCCACAAAATACAATTGTTTGTCCGAAATTACATCAACGCTTACTGGATAAAATCTTTCCCTATTAGTGGAAATCTATCAGATGACACGCAAAGCCCGACTTCGATTTGAAGCTATAGCTTTGAGCCATTGTTGGGAACCAGTGAATTTATTAGATTCACCCCAGCCTGTGTCAGCCTATCAAGATCTTTGTTTACATCGACACTGATTTGTATGCTGTTTTTAACCGGACGTAGCCTAATGGTTCGTCCTCCTGACCACAGTTCGGAAGGCCAGACTAGTGCTGTTGAAATGACGTCAAATAGGTCGAGCCAATTGACCAAACACCGACTGTCAATCAAAAACATCGATTAGCCAATGGACGATCAGAAAAATGTCATGCTCAAATAGTTCTTCGTTGCACGTGTTATTGTATCGATTTAACGACTGACAATCAAAACAATTGACATGCCAATGGCAAAGAATTTTGTGCTAACAATAGACTAGGTTTACTTACCATTATGTTTTGATAAACCGTAGGTGTTGTTATAAAATCTCGTAACTACGGCTTAAATCAAGCCGCAGTTACGAGATTTTATAACAACACATACGAAATACTATTTTGTTTGTCCGAATTTACGTCACGATTAACTGAATAGAAACATTCCCTATTAACGATCACATCCCCATTGTTTGTCTTAAATTCTATGTTGGGCGGAGCGATCTGTCGATTGGCGTTTGGTCAATAATAGGCCTAATTATAGTGTTGGAGCCAAAGCCAGGCGATCGCTTCAAGATAGTCTGAAACGGAATCGGCCATAAAAGGTATATTACATTTTTGAGAATTATGGAAGCCCTGGAGAGTCATTTTGCATTTTAAATTTTGACTCTCTACTTTTGACTTTCGACTTTTTGAAAATGGAAGCACTGGGTCATTTTTTTGCATTTTGAGTTTTGACTCTCTACTTTTGACTTTCGACTTTTTGTAAATGGAAGCCCTGAAGGGTCATTTTTTGCATTTTGAGTTTTGACTCTCTACTTTTGACTTTCGACTTTTTGAAAATGGAAGCACTGAAGGGTCATTTTTGCATTTTGAGCTTTGACTCTCTACTTTTGACTTTCGACTGTTTGAAAATGGAAGCACTGAAGGGTCATTTTTGCATTTTGACTTTTGATTCTCTATTTTTGACTTTCGACTTTTCGAAAATGGAAGCACTGAAGGGTCATTTTGCATTTTGAGTTTTGACTCTCTACAGGGCGTGTAGGCAAAGTCGAAAGTCAAAAGTAGAGAGTCAAAACTCAAAATACAAAATGACCCTTCAGTGCTTCCATTTTCAAAAAGTCGAAAGTCAAAAGTAGAGAGTCAAAAATCAAAATGCAAAAATGACCCAGTGATTCCATTTTCAAAAAGTCGAAAGTCAAAAGTAGAGAGTCAAAATTTAAAATGCAAAATGACCCTCCAGGGCTTCCATAGTATGAGAATAGATGTTTTGCATATCATTTTTTTTTATTTATTCTAAAAAAAATCTAATATCACAAAAATAATTTAACAATATATCATATGTATTTACATTAATGGACTACATTATATACTTGTAAATATACAGTAGGAAACATTTTTCAAAGAAGAAAAGATCTAGAAAACTAGAGGAAAAGTCTTCTTTGTCTCTAAATATGCAGACTTTTTTACATTAATTTTGACAATCAAATCAGAATTCCATGCAGACTTAATGTTACTTAACTTGTCTGTCAAAAAATGTAAAACATTAATTTTAAATTATTCTAAATCAAAAGCTTCTATCAAAGATGTTGAAAAGGTGGAGTTGCGCGCACACCCAAAATATCGAATTCATTGGTTACATTACTTTCTTCCTTCACATCAATGCTTTCTAAATGTGTCAAAATCAGGACTTGTTTTTTGACAAAGTTTATATAAAATATGCGGGTTATTCAAATTTGATATCAAATCAGTTGTTTTTAACTTTCTAATGTTACTTAATACGTCAAATGCTCCTTCGATCAGTGAACCATACTTATATTACACATACTAAATTACTAAGTTACTAACATTTAAGATACTTTTTCAAGCAAAGTCACGTACGATATTCTGACCATGAACTTGATACTTTAAGCACTGCATTAAGTTCACTGGTGGTGAACTCGGACAAAGCGAGGACCATTTTTCATGAACACAAGGTACAGATACTTCATTGCACATCCATATTTTTGTAAACAATACACGTGGCATTTTCTTTTACTTCTCTTTCCGTCTTTTTTTTAAAGGGTGCACTCAAATGGAAGTTACTAAGGTATGTAGATATGATTTATGATACGCACGAAAATATCAGTTTTATCGATCATTATTTTCAAATGGTATAAACGGATTGCAAGTGCACAAAGCGCATATTGAGATCATGTGGGTTGATCTTAATCGCCCGAACGAAATGGTACGATATCTCTGTTTATGTTTATCTATTTGCATTGCAAGTAAAAACAAAAGACATACAAATATACAAATAAAGGCTGTAAATGGCAGTTTTCGGTGTCATGTCATTGAAAATCATTGTGCGGTTTCTTCGTGACAACGTTACAGCATGTTTGCGATGTTATCTTTTCCAGCTACGGTGTTTTATGAGCACATGTTTGATAAATTAATCGATTGCACTGGACTCAACGGCACATTTAAACATTTATTCGGTAATATCGCACTGATTTGAGCATCTAACCATAGATTTCCGGCATCAAATTCGAGCACCAGGTATCATCATCATCATCATCATTTTTATCGTTACCTTGGAGTTTCACCGGTAAGATTTTCGTTATGCCTTCTTAAATTTGGTACAGATGGAGAATAAGCTATTAAATGAGAACAAGATGGATCTTGATCAGACAGTGCACATGCAAAGTCTGATCTGGATCCATGTTGGTTGCAAAAGCCTATCAATAGGAAGAACACATGAATAAGAGATATCGGTTATGGCAATCAATTGTGTGCTGAAATAGACTTGGTTACTGTTCTGTTTTTATAAACTGTTGGTACATGTATTGGTATAAAATGTCGTAACTACAGCTTCAAACAAGCTCTAGTTGCGACGTTTTACATTTACATGTACGGAATGCCATCGTTTGTCCGAAATTAATCAGTTTTCTCGATAAAATTGACCCCTATTCAAAGACGAAGCAATGAAATACATTATGTATTTCCGAAACAGTTTCCCCCAATTAGAAAGGTTTGGAAAAACATTGAATCAAAAGAAGAATAGATCTATACTGAAAATAATTTGGCTCCTTTTTTCTTAATATTTTTCTTTCATATTTTCTTATTTAGTACACACATTTTAACTTCTCAACATATAAAATCGATGTATTTTGACATCTAGAGCAGTCAGCTAGACAAATTGGCGGAATGGTAGAAAAACGGACGGACGGGCAAACGAAGCACTATCTATATGGTGGTCATTACTGAAAGCCTTCTAATTCTGGGCTGCAATACCAAATAGGCCTATTGTTTTGGAAATGATTATTGTATACCATTAATTAAGTCTTTGAAAAAGAATAAATTATATCTACTATATATAGACCTAGTGACGTTTTTTCGGACAAACACTAGTGCTTCGTCGGTGTAAATCTAAAACGTCACAAACTCAACTTAATTGAAGCTGTAGTTACGGGATTTTATAACAACACCTACGATTTATCCATATTTAACCGAAACCCCATTCTATTGTTAGGACAAAAGTCATTGCAATTCGAACAGCCATTGAAAATGTTCACGCTATCATAAAAAAGCCGTACAAGTCCCCTTCAAAAAACGTTAACTACGATTTTCACATCGTAAAAAAACTTCTACTCCAAAAATTGTAATACCAACTTCAGAATCAGTCAGAGAAATAAAATAACAAAATGTACAATAGCCTCTAAGTGTCTCACCGATTCGTCCATATTGATTTTGGCGGATAAACACTTGCAAATCGTTGTGTACATGCTCAAACTAGTAAAACTGGTTTTTAAACGCGCATTTAAACATGAAGTATCTGTACCTTGTGTTCATGAAAAATGTTCCTCGCTTTGTCCGAGTTCACCACCAGTGAAGTTAACCCTCTCCAAAAAGACAAACATTAGATTGTACCAATTTCCGAGCTACTGTAAAAAAACAAAATGGATGTTAATAACGATGAGATTTGTGTTTAATTAGCCACCGAAACTATTGAGACGAAAAAGAAAATGCTAGTTACCCACAAAATTTTCATCTTTTGTCTAAATGTTTTCCGCGGCTTTAAAATGAACATTTAAACACTGAAATTTTTTATGCAAAAGGGGAAATGCTGGCTATCGGTATATTTTTTTCTTTTCTTGCCTCAATGTTTGCCAAAGCTATAACACATGATGCATCAATGGGCGCAACATTTGAGAAAGGGCAACTCAATGTCACCCACGATACCATGACCTTGAACTTGATACTTAAAGCACTACATTACAAATATAGTAATAAATCCTCTTACATAAAATACATTAACTTCATCAAAGAGAAGAATATGAGCCACGGTCTATTAACTATAGTTTTATTCTACCGAAACTAAGTGGCTATAAAAGCCGACAATTTATATGACGACAACTGCGCTAAAATATTAGACTTACAAAATAATACGAATTGTATCCGAAATATGAATACCGGTACATATTAACCAATTCCCAAATTTTAACGAACATAAGATAAAGGCTTTTAAAATCATTGCGGGAAATGAAAAGATTGCTTGTGACAAGCCATTCTCTCGTTTCCCGAAATGGTATTTATCAAGTACATGTATGACCAAAATGTTAAATTTCATTCGCTCGAAATTATCATCTGCATCATATTTGAATTTTTACCAGTCAATAATTGTTGCCGTCTGTAACATATTTGAATTTTGATCAATCTAAAATTGTTGCCGTCTGGCAAATGGCAAAAAATAGTGTCAACCCAATTTCAATATACATATCACTTGTATCAGGCGGAATGTAATCCGCATCTTAAAATTTAAGCGCACTCTTCACCAAATATATGTGAACTCGTCTTTGGAGCAACAAAATACAGCATTTTCAATTAGTAACTAAAATTCCTGAATGAGAATCTCACTTCTTTTTCTTTTTCCCACCACCTTTCTTTTCTTTTCCACCTTTAGCTGCTTTACCCTTATCTTTACCTTTGCCTTTCTCTTTATCACCTTTACCAGCTTTCCCATTGGCTTTTGCAGCACTGTCTTTGCTTCCCTTACTAACGGACGAAACGGGTCTCGTTAGACCGAGTGTTGTCTTAGATTTCTCCATTGGAATGTCTCCATTTTTATCTTTCAAAACAGTTACAGTATCTTTTAATTGCAGTTGAGTCTGCTCATTTGGTACATAAACGTCGACTTTGACTCTTTCTGCGTCAGTCAGAGATAAAACAGTCTTTTCTCTGGCCCGTTCTGGCATCGTATTGGCTCGTTCTAGTTTCTCTGACTCCGCCCCTTCCTCTGTATCTGGTTGGTCTTTAGCGTCTCCCGGAAGTTTGCCGTTGGTTTCCGGCTTTCCACCTTTCTTCTTGCCTTTCTCTCCGCCTTTCTTGGCTGGTTTTCCTTTAGGACCTTTAGCTCCGGCTTTACCCTTTGGTACCGGTTTCTTGCTCGCTACAGCTGGTTCAGGTTCGGCTGGAAAGTAAGATAGGTATATTAAGTGTCCGTTGTTTTAATACGAGTAAGAACTCATCAATAGGGAACGATTTTATCCAGTTGACCGTGACGTAATTTCGGATAAACAATAGTATTTCAATATGTGTTGTTATAAACGTGAGAAAAAACTGTCATTCTGTTCTCAGAGTATTTTGAGGCATCGTAGAAAAACACCGTTACGGGGTCCGATAGGCCGTGATTATTCCAAGTATAAGGTGAAATCTATGTATGTAACGTCGGGTCTGGTTTAAGGCTTACTGCACTATACATGCTCGGACCCAGATCGATGTGTGTGTGCAAGTGTGTGTGTGTGTGTGTGTGTGTGGGGGGGGGCTGGGAGTCCACCGCCTTCGAAGTTGTAGAGAAGACTTATCAGAATGATTTTTAAGATTGGATTTTTTCATGCAGTAATGCATTCGCCCTCACCCCTCACCTGCTCTCTCTGGTAAAATTGTCTGGTTCCGTGCATTATATATTATAGCGGAGTACACTCTTGGCTCACCAAGATCGGACCAGCGTGCCAATGGTCCAAAGGGCAGACCCGAGGTTATGATAGACTTTGTTCCCAACAATATGTTTTTTGTAATCTTTACTTACATCCATTAACTATTTCAAACTTTATAACCATATAAATCCTATATCATTACGTTTTTATTGACACATACATTATCCAAATTGTGAGATTATTAAAGCAAAAAATTTAGACGATGCAATAAATCTGTCGTCAACTTGCAAAGAAAGTCATCTTGTTTTACCGAGTGATTGATGATTTCGATTCAGACGAAAAAAAGTAATTTTGGTAAAAATATAATTTTTGTAAAACATAACACATAAAATGTGGAAACAGAATGGAAAAAAGATAGGTGCCAACTCTTTCTTCTCTTGTGAAAAAGATGCTTTTGCAGACGACAAAACGGATGTTATGTCGATAAAAAAGAAAATTGCGTAAAGTGCAGTAAAGAAAACAATGAAACAAAAGGAGAAATGCTAATAATCGGTAGTTTCTTTTTTGAATTTGTTCAAATGCTTTCCCGACACATTTCAGGTTGAAACGCCAGAACCATAGCTTTCTTGTGAAAGGGTTAGAATAATGTCTTGTTAAATATACATTTTCAAAATGTCATAAAATCGTAAAAAATTATTCTAACTTCATTTTTCTACTCTAAACCGTAGTTTGTAGGTATTCATTTAAATTGACTCGATGAAACAAATTCCAATTCCAATGAGTTCCGATAAGATTGGGTTTAATTAACCCTTTCCGAAACAATACCTAGTTTTGACGTTCCTAAGAAAATAGGACTGGGAAAACATTGAGACAAAAGAAGAAACTGCTGATAACCAGCAGTTTCTCCTTTTGTCTCAAAATTTTCTGTGCTATATTGTATAAAAATTGTCCGATTCATGACCGATAAACAAAATATTAGACTGGTACCCGGCAAACGTTGTTGAGGGTATTCCCATCGGAAATCTATTTTTAGCACACGAAAGCGGGAAAACCGTTCGCTATTCGTTCCCCCAGCTTGTTATCTTTGTAAGTTAGCAACAGTTTTTGCTACATTATTCAACAAATTCAAATATATCTAATTCATATTTCGATTAAAAATTAAACAAGGCCGTCGAACTCTAGATGACTTAACAAGCATAAAGTACAAATTTAAGTTATCAATGCATATCATTGCTCAAGGTTTTAGATTTTCAAGGTTTTGCTCAACAGACATAGACCAGTACAAGATAGCAGATATTCCAAGTTATTATTAACTAATTGTTTTAAATCTTTCCCAAATAAGACCTGGTTTTGACATCCTATATAGAAAAGGCTTGAGGAAACATTTAGACAAAAGAAGAAAATGCTGATAACCAGCATTTTCTTCTTTTGTCTCAATATTTTCCATGCTATATTGCACACAAATCCAAGCTTTTTTGACATTAATTTTCTCATCTACAACAACTTTCAAATTAGATCACCCTGGGGCCTGTTTAATCAAAACATTTAAGACATATTTTTGTCTAACCGATGATTTACGACAAGTTTAGGACAAGAAACGCGTGTCGCCAATCTATCAAGACCTGTGTTATGCACATGTTGTTTTAAGCAATATTTAAGACATCGGTAAGTCAAAAACACGTCTTTTTGATGAAACAGGCCCCTGATGTTTTGCTGTTTGAGAAAGGGTTTAGTATTTGACCAGTCCTACCTGTTTTGGGAGGTTCATCAATCGCTTTGGGCTGGTTATCACCTGTACCAGCGCAGCATACTAGGAACGGCCAACCCGTCTTCTGTAAGATATAAAATAGTCCTGGTATATATACTCAGTTCCAAAAGAAAGTTTGCACTTTTAAATTTTTGATATCTTGAAAACTATACCATCTACCGCAAGGAAAGTTTGTACGACACATCTCAAGACTATTGACAAACGATACATTGATGAAGAAATCACATAACTCTCACGAATTTTCAGCTTGTTTACCATATTGCATTTTTAGTGTTTTACTTATGCCTCACGTGCTGGATGAGTCATCGATCCGAAATTAAACATACTGCAATCCTTTTGGCATACCTTGACATACAATCAAATTTGAATTACTTTTGCACATATCGCATTAGCGGGAAACGAGTTACAAATAACGTCGGTGAACAAGACCGAAGGTGGTAAAAACAAAAGTCCACAACAAATTAGAATTTGTACGGTATTTATGTTCTAATAGCAAGTGTCCATTTGTATGGTATCTTAAAGGCATACAAATTCGTTGAAGAACGTTGTTGCACCGTTCGACGACAATTTACTAGACTGCTAACGTAGCAATAACTAACGTTGCCGCACACGTAATGTCTACAGGAAAGTCCAAATTTTAACCTTGAAATGGTTTAGAAGGCATGATTAAACCCTACAACGGCATATAAGCATGTAACTCTTTCCACAGAAGAAGCTGTGCGGAGTGCAAATCTCAACACCATCAACACAATAATGATCTGGCTGCGTTTATGCAGTATGGGCAATTTTTTCGACATCTGTTTTGATGCCAAATTTGTTTAAGGTCTTATCTGAAGTATGGTGTCACTTTTACACCCTAAATTGCCATAAACTTTGTGAAAATTAAGGTAAAAGCAAAATGCGAAAGTGCTCACTTTCTTTTGGAACTGAGTGTATTATCTGACAATGAATTGAAGTATGGCCATTCAGACAATTGAGTCAAATGTGGAATTTAACACACAATTTATCAATACATTTTCTGAAATGAAAGAACATAGACTTATACATTAAGATTAACCCATTACCACTCACTGACTCTTTTTGACTCCCCACGAGAAATTGGCTTGGGAAAACATTGTGGAAAATGAAGAAATTGCTTGTAAAAAGCAATTTCTTCATTTCCCACAATATTTCCTAAACAAAAATACCAAATAATGAAACAGCCCAATCACTTTAAACTGTCGTCTGCAACATCTATCAATTTGGACAAGTCAAAAATTTGTCGTTTGGTAATGGCTTAAGATGCTGATGGCTCCATCAACAAAATCCAAAGTCGGCATTTCTCGCCAAGTTCGTTGCTATCAGTATCGACTTATCAAAACATTCGGACATCCTCGGATCTTATCGGTTCTCATGTTGCAAATAGCCTCGTGCGTCGTGAAAGCAAAACATTGTAACAATCAACCTTATACTTCTCTTTCTAGCCTGAGACGCTCCGGTGCCTCGCAAGACTACATGTACCAATGCTCGGACTACAACTACATTGTTCTTAGTCTGATCTTACACTTACTTTATCTTCAGGTTTATGCAAGCTGGACGGCATACTAACAAATGTTGGCATCTTTCCTCCTGCTATGAAAGACTTCTCCTTTCCATCTTTCGGTATTGGAGTGCTTGTGAATTGAGGTCCAGGTTGTTTTCCAAGTGGCTTAGCTTTCTTGCTGTCCTTAGGCGTCTCCGCTCGTGTTTCGTCTTCGACTGTATTAAATGAAGTAGGTATAGCCATGGGCGAGTAAAACAACATAAAGGCAGATTTCAAAATGTAGCTCGGGCCGTTGTCTATTTCACATTCGGACAATTCAACACCGAAATTCCAGCCCTAAAGTTTCTACTCCAAAGTGACCTTTTTACGAAAAAGGCGAATGAAGAATTTGAATGAGTAAATCCACAATCCTCCTGAATTTGACGTCCTTAATAATAAACGGGTTAGCAAGACATAGAGAAAAGCAGCATTTTCTGTTTTGCCTTGATATTTTCTGTATTAGATCTACATTTTGAACAAAGTATATCTTAATCAACTTATAATATATTATGTCGTCTGCAGCAGCTTTCTAACTGAACAAACCTGAAAGTTTGTTGTTTTTGAAAGGGTAAATCGCTACGTATCGCTGGGTTGTCAACAAAAAAAAAAACGTCGCAACTAGTGAACTAAAGCTTGTTTGAAGCTATAGTTATGAGGTTTTTGTTGAAAGGCGACCAATTTTCTTACCGTCCGTGACCGCTATTTCTTCTGTCTTCTCCTCCTTCTCTTTCTTCCCTTTCTTTTCTTCTTTAGCAGGTTTGTCTCCCTTTCCTCCCTTTTTACCTCCCTTGCCTTTCCCTCCCTTTGCAGCTGCTCCCTTTTTGGCACCTTTCTTGTCTGCAGCGCCTTTCTTTTTGGATGGTGGTGGCGTCTTTGATGCCTCAACAACTGTTTTAATGAAACAAAGATGCTGGCGATACATTTAGATATATTGAGCATTTCTGCACATGTGCATGCAAACAAAAACCCGCATGATCGACGAAAAAACAGTAACATCAACATATAACTTTTCAACAAAAACCTTATAATTGCAGCTTAAAACAAGCTGCAGTTACGATCTGTTTGTTGCAAAGCATCAATAAAACATCTAAATTTTACTATAAACACTGATATTTTAAAGCAATGTATCTCACAAAAGAAAAATGTTGTTTGAATAGAAATTAATTCAACTACTAGTAATCGCGTGATAATCTAAATCTATCAGATTACAAATCTAAAGATGATTAAAAGTGTGGTATTTTTATTGAAATAACAATTAATTTAGAAACTTAATCAAAATTATACTGCTGCAATAATCTTACCTGGCACGGGTTCTTTTTCCGGTTCTGATTCTTTTTCCTTTGGCCAACAGGGTAACCGGGCTAACTGAAAAACGAAACATCGAATGACAGCATACTCATGTACATCTAAATTCCTTCTTAATTTGATCAACGAGATGTTTTAAACTTTCTAAGAGCAAAAAAAATGAAACTGCAATCATTAGCATTGGACTTTGATTAATAGTGCTTATACTTTTTTTTTGCAGTGGCGATACATGTAAATAAAAAGTGGTCAAAACATGCACATGTATTATAACATAATGTATAATTCTTATTTGATGTTGATTGTCGACATACAACTCAATCTGTTTCAACCAATAGGTTGAGCATTTCAAACAATGATGCCTTCCAAAATGTATATACATAAACATTACACGTATATTATTAAAGTGACATTTCACATTTAGATCTATTTCATTTTTCAAAAGTATGTCTTTGTGCAAAGATTGTTTATTCTAATGCACAGAAACGCTATCAGTTTTTTGAAGTTGTTATCTATAAGCGAAAAATACGCCTTCAAAGTTGGGACAGAAATGACAAATTCTATATAAATCTGAACTGTTGTCCACAACAATTTGTTTAATTTTAGCACAAAAATATATATTTCTTGTAAACGGTTCAATATTTTGGCTTGAAATTTTCAGAATTTTCATAAGAAAATATGTTCTTTCAGATAAAATAAAAGTAAAATTTGTGTAAAAATTATTCTGAAATGTCACTTTAAAGGTGTTTATTTTGGTAGACATTCTCCTGAGCCGCAACCAATTATTCAATACCACATATCAAATATGTAAAACGTGCATATAATTTTACAAGTAAATAGTGAATACTATATCATTTCTTACTAAAGCTTTGACGGGACTCTCTTCCTCTTTCTTCTCTTCATCTCCTGGCATCACGTTTATAAGCGTAACATTGCTTTTCTCCCTATCTAATCCCCTCGGGGACCGTTTTGATGCCGTGGTTTTCTCACGGCTTATACCCCTCTCTGACTTGGGTTCGAGCCCAATACTGGTCACTGAGGCTCGACCGTCTACCAGAGACTTGTCTAGCCTGGTCCCTTCCCGACTTAACGTTGTTCTCTCACGTTTTCTGTTAGCACGTGATGTCTCGTTGACGGTGGACACTCTGGCAGCTTCTTTATCTAGAGTAAACGTAATGTAACAGATACATTGTTCATACATACTACTTATTATTGCAATGTGACTATATGTTTGAGAGACTTGGCGATGTCCTGACTAATACATAAAAATGAACAGAATAGGAGTATATAATTCGCCAATTGAAACTTATCTAGTCTAGTTCCTTCCTGATTTAATGTTGTTCTCTAAGTGTTACTGGCACGTGTCGTCTCGTTGACGGTAGGTAGCCCCTTTAGCTGATTCTTTTAACCCTTTCCCAAATGGCAAAATCTTGAGGTGATCCACTTCAAAAACTGCCATAAATGACAAAATGGATGTTATTAAAGATAGGATTTGTGTAAAATATGGCACAGAAAATATTGAGACAAAAGGAGAAACTGCTGGTTATCAGCAGTTTCTTCTTTTGTTTCAATGTTTTCCCAAACCATTTCTTCCTTGGACGTCAAAACCAGGTCTTGTTTGGGAAAGGGTTAACTAAAATTTCTAATATATGCAGGTATACACACATTACACATCATGATCTAATTTTGTTAGGAGCATTAGTAACAGGCGGGACCATGTCAAGAAAAATAGACGAAACGGCAACAATATTTACAACTGCAATAATATAATGGGTGCAGTGATGATTTTAAAAATACTTCACAACCACAGTTGCCCCAAGGTAATCTGATGTTTATGAACAAACCTGTAAGCTCTAAACACATGTTATTGTAGAGACGCACGTGTAAATTGTCTCGTCAATATTACGTCAAAATACTGATTATCATCGATATGGTATCGTTTTGATCTGTAAATCCTATGATTAGTATTGATATAGTTTTGATTGTTTGGCGGGAATCAGAATATTGTGGAACCACTATACAGCTTGTTTAATATAAATATGATTCTATTTTCACCACAATGAAAAATTTCAGCAAACTTACCTAGCAGTATAGGTTTGGCAGATTCGTTGACTTTGTTGTTCTTATTCCTCTTTTTCTTCCTCACACAGTAGATGATAATAATAACGATTACTATTATCAGTATCAAGGCTACAACTATACCGATGATCAACCCAATATTGCTACCACTCGACTCCGATGTAGGTGCTGAATGGAAGTAAGAGAGACATTTGAATTATTCCTTAGATAAAATGCTTTGACTTAAAACCATCGCATGATAAGTATTTCAAAGAAATATTAGTTTACTTTCTGTGGTCTATATCTAAATATGTAGATCTAAGGCTAAATCAAAATTTGTCAAATATTAAACAAGTCTATAATGAGAACACATTAATTGAAGAAACAACACACTATTGTGTGCACGAGTTCAAACCTGACTATCAAAGCTGATGTGGCGTTGACAATAATTTTCAAATGTTAACATTTCAACTAGAATTATTTCAAGTTAAGTATGAATTGAAATGTACTTGTTGTACATATTAAGTAGTATCTTACCACAGTCAACTGAAAATAAACAAAAAGGAACAATGATAATTCATGATATCGTTGAGACAAGATTACATTAAGATGAATGATTGAAAAAGGGAGAGGAGAGGATTTAAACCCGCTTGCATTTATAGTTGAATTTATGTCAACGTATTGATCATTCTAAAAGTTAACTACATGCAATTGGTATCAATATTTCCTGACGTTTCAGTAAAATTAAATGGAAGTACGATGCCTTACTGAACAGTCTTGACGTTATGAAACATGTATGTAAGGATTTATGATAATGCTTTGAAAAACCCTTTCGAACGATTCTAACAAGAGACTAATCCTAGTAGAACATCTAGCAGAACAAAAACATTATTAGAATAGGAACTTCGCTTCCCTTGTGGCAACCCAATTAATACCAACCATATTTAGCGCCTACTGTAACTAGATGACCAATGGCAGACACACCATCTGGCCCAGTAGGAATCACACCGGGAGTCTGGGTCGCCGTACAGTTGTTTGGGGATACTGCTACACTCACGCCATTTGAACACTACAATGACAAAAACAAAAACATAGATCGTCACTTCTAATATAACGTGAATCTGCAGCTTTAAAGAAGCTGTTGATACGAGATTTTTTTGTTGAAAAGCACCAAAATACCAGCCGGGACCTCATATATGTTCCCTATTATATAAATAGATGTCCAATGGCTGACACCCCGTCCAGTCCGGTCGGAATGACACCGGGAGTTTGTGAAGCCGTACAGTTGTTAGGGCAACCGCTACACTCACTCAATTTTAACACTGCAAAATTCATCAACTTTTATATAGATCTGTATTTGCCTATTTGTCAGGACACAAACTAGCATCAGTTGTACTAACGTTTCAAACTCCACACAGCGACAATGCCTTACATTATCACTGCAGGCATATAAATCACGTGACCATGGTGAATGTCACGTGATATCGTAAAGATGGCGAAAATTTATTTATATTTCTGAAATCATTTTTTTAAATCCAATTATATTTTTTATTTGGATTCATATCTGACACCTCATATTCTTAAAACATCACTTTAGCATGTTTACTTTTTAAAATAAAAATCAAAATAAAAAAATTCAATTACCTGAAATCTTGGTAACTCAAGCTGTGCCGGCAGAGATCTCCCCAATCCAAATTCAGGGGAGATAACTGCGAAGGAGATTGCTAACGTTTTACACTCCTTTGTTGAAATTAGCGGGAAATCATTCAACTAAAGCACTCGATCAAGAACAACACGCGGTAATATAATTATATCCTATGATTGCTTGAAAATATAACGAATGGGTTTTTTAAGTCACAGCTTAACATTATCATTTTTTTTTTTAGAAATTATATTCTACTTGAATTATGTTAAACTAAAATTGTTGAATACGTACCAGACAAGCAAACCGTCTTGCAGTAGCAGTGAGTGTACTATCTTGGTTATAAACTGACACACATTGTCCCACACTAGCAACACACCAAAGTTTCCCTTGTGCTGTAATAGATATAATACATGCTTCATGTACTGAACACGAATGTGTTATATCAAGAAGGCAAGCATACAGTATTGCTGCTTCAGAAAGAGTAGTGTCTTGATAACATACGGATATGCATTGTGCCAATCCAAATACCGAAAATGAAGAAAAAAGATAAAACAATGTTAACTAGATACATATTTATCAAAATGGTAGATTCAAGATCATTAAGCAAACTATCTCGGATCACATATGACGAGCAAGTGATTCTTAAATGGCGTATAACTCGCAGATGTCTTTCTTATAAATAACAAAATATTAATTTTCTAAGTGAGCTTTGGTTAGTATGTGTAGGCCTACGTCAAAGTGGAGAAAATGGTCAAAGTTTAAGGTCTAATTAATATTTAAGCGTAATGGATATCAAAAATATGTTTTGAACTTCAAAATCCTACACGTAAAAGCTATTTCTTGAGAGCACGTGGTATAGTTAAACGTCATTTCCGTCGTGTTTGAGCACACGTCCCACATATCCTCAGAATTTGCGCATGCGTACGTGCTGGTGTCATTGTATACATAATCAGCAGAAAACAGAAACTGTGTTGGGCATGGAATCTGGGCAGCAGACTCAACACCTGCGAATAAAAATGAAATACATTTGTGGTAGGATCTTGAAGATTGAGGATCACGTAAGGATTTTGAGCCCATCATGGTTCCAGATCAGCCTGCGTATACGTGCAGTTTGGTCTAGAAAAGTAATGTTATTAAATAGCTTCACATGACCTGTAACAACCGTACCAGGACAGCATGGGTCGTGGTCAGATCCACATGGACACGGATTGGTCTTGCAATCTGACTGTCTCAGATGATGCAAAGGCTAGATAGCATTTAGAGGTAAAGTTATATTCGTTTTTTTTCTTTTGACCGTTTAGAGATAATTGTCTCTTGTGGTCTCACATGCGTAAATGTGACACTATACAAAATAAACTCATGCATCTGGTTGTGTTCCCTAACTTGAAAAACTTCTACTGATTTCATTTGAAAGTCTTGATAATACTCTAACAAGATAATGGTTTTAAAAGTGACATACATGTACTCGTACTAACAAAACTTACCACTTTTAACGAGTACATGGAACTCCTGTGACGGCACATCCGCGGTAGAGTCACAAATCTTCGACATGGAAGTTAGTGTGTCTGTGCCGCTGAATTTTAGTCGTTCGTATCCTCCGTTACTTTCCTGAACTGGAATGTGAAATAGATATCCAGTTAAATTTCCAAACGTAAATCAATTTGAAAAAAGGAAACAATACAGCATGCAGTCGATCTGACGGACGTCAGTGTGATTGTATCGCTAAATTTTAATTGTTCTTAATTTCTGCTGCTTTCTTGGCCTGAAATGGCACTGTTTTTCACCCTATAATATATTATTCTGGAATATCAAATTGATATATTAGAATAATACGTTCGTAAGTGTCGATTTTATTGGTAACAATAACAATCTTATAATTCAAAATTATCACAATAATATTGAAATAAGTAGAAACAATATTGATTCTGCTGTACGTATTACTGAAATGAAAGTGTTTATTAACCAAAGGACCCTTGTTGGTCATAACTTAAGAAACATCTTTCTGCTTCATTTTACATGTAATACAGAGTTTAGTATTGTTTATTGTATGAGTGTCTAAGCCGAATGTGTTCATCTCACGAGTAAACCTCTACTATTAGAGAGTGAACTCGAAGCCCCTTGGTCGCATACCTTAGTTTCAAATTAGTACTCACTGTTTTTCAGATAATAAGTATAGGACACGTCCGTAACTTTTGTCAACTGTAAACAGGCGTACACGAAGAATGTCAAAGATGAATAGGATAACTGGTTAGTAGCTCTGAAAAATAAATGTAAGTAATTGTTAGCCAGGACAGGATTTATATGTATTTTTTTATTCATTTTTATATACAGATTATCACACATGGGCATTTCGAGAAGTCAATGGATCGAGTTCAGATTACATAGACCTTTTTGGGTATGATACATGTAAGTACGAACGCAATGGCTCATATATCACATCATTTAAGGATTTTTAAGATGGCCGCCGAAATGTCAACTTTGTTGTATAATTTCTTATTTAGATATCTACATATTGTTTCATTTATTATCTCTTTTTTCATGGGTCTGGACTTGCTTCATAGCATTGTTCCAAATGGGTATTTGTAGTTATGACTTTTAACCATGTTAACTTTCGGTCAATAATTTTGTTGTTGTTGTTGTTGTTGTTGTTTTTTGTTACAAATTAAAGCATTTCTGATGAAAAATATTGACACAAATGTTACCAATTATAATCAGGATGATGACGAAGTACTAAAAGCACCACTTACTTCATGACAATGTGTGTATCACTCGAATTATCAATGCATTCCCAAGAGTTGAAAGTTTGAGACCTAATGTTGGCCAGCCAGCCGGTCAGGGTGGTTGTGCCGAATGTGACATCACCGCGAGTACTGTCGTGCCATGACGAACTAATAAACGCAGACTGCCATGTACATTGACCTGGTAGAAATATAACTAGTTGTGGTTACAAATTAAGACTCTTTCAATAAGGAAGCAAAAACATTAAATAACAAAGCCAACGAATGATTCTTGTATTGATTATATTCAATTTGATCATTTAAATAAAAGGGGTCCATGCCAGTAAGTCAGGTATAACATTCAGGAAATACATACTATGTGGATTTGCCAACCTTTATTGTTAGATAATTTCTAGCTGGAAAAACTTGATATCAGCGTAAAAATGCCTTACTTTTTGGCGCTAGATAATGGAATATACCACAGAACGATACATAATCTGACTGTCCCGGTGTTGTTCTTAATCATGATACCATGCTATATATATAGTATGACCCCTTTAACATTCCCACCCAAAACCAGTAATTTAGAAAATTTGGCAAACGTGGTTTATCTTTGTAAAATGGTACATAATTATTGTGATCGAGTTTATTTACTTTATTTTCTAAACCAATTCATTTTTTCATTATAACTAAAGAAAATATAACGAACCTGTGACTGTGCTGATAATGCCCAAAATGATGATGAAACTTCGTATGGTCATCTTTCTTTGAAGAGTGTCGTTTCCGTCGTTTAAAAAATCTTATTATTATTTATTTCGGTAAAAGAATGAAAACAATGAGAGATAAATGGTCGCCATATTGTTTAACTTTCGTCGACATGGTATTTTAAAAACAATAGAAAAATGACTTGTCTGTAATTGATACTTTTCAATATCCTTTACTAAATTCTTTATGTTTAACCATTGACTGCTTAGTGCTTTTCCGTCCAATGCATGTTTTAACGTCCCTAATATGAATAGTTTGTTGGAAATATTGAGAGAAAAGAAGAAAATGCCGAGCCTTTTCTCCTTCCTCCGCATTTGTTTCGGTGCTATAATGTATACACAATGTCTACATTTGACACATTTTTCTTAAAAAGACATCTCTAGTAGAGAAAATGCAATCGGAATCACCTTTTTTCCTTTTCTGTTCATTCTTCAAACCAAAGTCAAAATGGTCATGAATTTATGATACTTTTTTGAAGATTTTCTGACTATTGGGAAATCATTGATTTTTTTGCGTGATTTTTCCGCCGTGACGTTTTTTAAGTGAACCATGACGCAAAGTCAGTTTATTGAATATACACTCACCCGAACTTCTAAACGGCCACCTCATTCTTTCACCTATAAATCTAAATCTCTGATGAACACTTATGTTGTTTTGTTTCTTTGTAAAATACATTCATTTTTGAAAAATATGACAAAGTTTCACGAAGCTGAGTTCGAAATTAATGAAATGGTGACGTTTAGAAGTGCACTACCCCATAAATGAAAATTCGCATATCGCAACTTAATATCCCATGTGATCTTTGTGTGCATTTATCATGGCTAAGAATCCTATTCTCGTGGATAATATGCATTCTTGAAGATACTGTAGGGTATGGTACGGTGCGGAAATACCAGGTTTGCCGAGTCAGGTCTTCTAAATCATTTACTTTGGCAGTGCTCGAATCCGTCTGTTTAACACGTCGAAGACGTGAATCTTGATTAATCACGATGTCCAATGTCCAATCCATTTTCCGATAACATAGGGGATGTTTAGTACAGTTTAGGCTTCAAAATATGTTTCACAGTGCTAAGATGTTGACATTTCGTTGACGATGCGGCCTAGGATCGCTTTTATTAAAGTGCCTCATAGCCGTTTGTAGTGGATTGGGTAGCTGGGATTACCTAAATTTCGTCTATCGTTATTTGTACATGCATGGAATTATTTCTAAAAATTGCTTAATGAAGCTGTCCATATTGTTGACGAATAGTAGTCCTTAAGTTTGGCCGTCGTCGTGTTTTATGAACACTTCCGGTACGCATGCACTCATCCTAAATTTGCTTATTTGTGAAAAAGCCACAAATATCAGATTCGATCCATCGACAAACAATAGAAAAGATATGTTTACCCATGAAACAAAAGAAATCGAATGATTGCATCAAGATTTTGTTAGAAAAGGAAATTATCAAATGGACCTTTCTGACTGGGGCCCCAACATCAAACATTCCGAAGGTCATTTCTAGCGTTTTGATAAAAAGTCTTGTCATGTTAAATGTTTTTCTGACTGGGCTATCCATATTGAAAAATTATCAAAACAGAATCGATATTTATCACGTAATTAAAAATACGCACGTGCAATTTTAACGTTTCGATCAAAATGACGTCACGTGCTTCTTTTTTGACGTGACACTACTATTCATTGTTCGAAAAGATAGAATATGACTTCATTAAGTACAAAAAGCAAACACACAATCCAAGTGAATTGATATGATTTATTTATTCAAAAAATAAAAGTGGCCGTTTAGAAGTTTGGGTGAGTGTATATTATTTTTTAACTGATTTTGCCAGTGTAGGTTGATGAAACGTCGGTGTTATAATATTGTTACTACAGCTTCTATTCACCCAAAGTGTAGTTACGATGTTTTCGAATTACATCGACGAAATAACGTCACGGTTTACTTAATAAAATCAATGCTTGTTCAGACGCATCATTAGTCTTTCGGATGAGACTTTGAACTGAGGTCCCGTCTCAATATGACATTGGCAGTTGAAAGGGACGTAAACCTCCAAAAATCAAAATCTGAGGGATCATATTTCAATATTTTTTTTTCAATAATTTTTTTGAAACAGTGAAGTTATTGGTTACAAGTGTACATTCTTGAACCCTTTCCCGAACTAAACTTGGGTTTGACGTTCCTGCTAGATTAGGATAGAGAAAGTATTTAAACGAAAGAAAATGTTGACAGCCTGCATTTTCTCCTTTTGTCTCGATATCTTCTTTGCTATATGTACACAAATCCTGTCTTTATCGTCGAAAGTTTTGTTGTCTGCAGTAGCTTTCTCATTAGTCTACCCTAATATTTTGTCGCACAGGGAAGACTTAAATGAAACTCAATACCATGCAGTGGCGGATCCAGGATTTCTGTGAGGGGGGGGGGGGGGGGGTTCGGATTATATGCAAATAGGGGGTTCGTTTTTCAAGTGTTTCACAATTTTGACTGAAATTCTGCATGAAAATGAAATAATCAGGCTACAGAGAGGGGTTCGTTCGAACCCCCACCCCCTGGATACGCCACTGCCATTTACGAGTAGAGCCGAGTCCTGAAAAGAGCTTTGCAGAGCGGCGCATATACGCCCGAGAGGGGCTTGTCAGTAAAATTGGCTATTTTTTCAATTCAAGGGCAGATAATTCAAACATGAAAATCTATCAAAATTTTGTTTGCACAACAAGACACCAGATATTCATTGTGGCTAGTTTGATTAAATTCTGGTTGAAACTGTAGGAGTTCCACACAGGAGAAAATGTACATTTTTGATAAAATGGGCATTTTCCCTTAAATTCAAGAGCAGATAATTCAAGAACGCAAACAGTTATCTAAATTCCGTAAGCGGTGTGTACAACTAGACACCATGTAGATTTATTGTGGCAAGTTTGATTAAATTCCTATCAAAACTGTAGGAGTTCCGCACACAAGAAATTGCTAACGGACGGACAGACAGACGAGCGGGGCCATAACATAATACGACCCTTCGGGCGTATAATAAATCAAACAGCCAACTTTCTGACATAATCCTGACCATAGGCTAACAGGACATCTTTTCCACCGATTATTTTTTTTACACGCGTATTGTATTGTACAAATCGTCGCTTTTTAACGAAAACCTCGTAAGTGCGACTTGTTTTAAGCTGCAGTTAAAGGGACATTTCATTCCAATTTCAATTTTTGAAAGTATGTCTTGATGCCAAGATAGGTTATTCTAATGAGTATAAATACTATTAGTTTTTTACGTTGTTGCCAGTGTTGTCCACAACAATTTGTTCAATTTTAACACAAAAATATAAATTTCTCGTAAGCGGCGCAATATTTTGGCTTGAAATTTTCAGAATTTTCATAAGGAAATATGCTCTTTCAGATAAAAATAAAAGTAATATTTATGACAAAATATTCTGAACTGTCACTTTAAGAGGTTTTTGTTGAAAAGCGACGATTTGTACTTATACATTGTAATTATAAAACAAGATGGTCACGAGGACCATAATTATATCGTTCACCTTAGAGGATAAAATGTATTTGATGTATTTAAAAGTCTCTCCCCAGACCGAAAACGTCTGATCAATTTTTGTTGCAAAATGACAATTCGGAGAATCTAGGTAAAGAGCCATGCACTCACGATACATGTATGCAAAACTTCGATTTAGGATCTCTGACAAACGATTTTCAGACGATTTATCGATGCGATATTTCATTCTTTGTCTCTATAGGAATCCCCAAATGAAGCCAACAAAGCAACGTACGGGGACTATGATAAACTTACCGGTATTACAATGTACGTACTTCACATGTGCTTACATATACGGTGTATCGTTTGGGTCAAACGTGGTTATTTGTCCTCCAATAATTTTAGTTAGAGGTATGATAATTTCTGTCGGACGAACATCATATTCGCTGGACGAATATTATTGATCGTCGGACAAATATTAATTTACGTCCGACGAATAATGTATACTTTCTATCCTTCTGGAACGCATTGAATTAAGACATTGGCATAGACCAAGCATAATGTAAAACTGTTTTATAATATGACAAGCAATTTCTTCATTTTTCAAATTGTTTCTAACCAAAAATGTAAAGATTTCTAAAATTTCATCAACTTCAAATGTCATCTGCATTTACCCAACTTGAAATTGTCGTTTTTCGTAGTGCAGCCTAATAAAACTTTACCCGAACAATATGTGCAAAATCATGTTCGGATGTTCCTAATCGAAATAGGTTCACAAGAGTACGAGGGGTTACGTTCAAAACATGTAGATGAACGAACAGCCGGTAGACGGAGAAGATTTTACCAATGAGCGTCCACCTTCAGTGGGGTGTGAAAAATGTCACTTTACGTCATTTCTGCTCCGAGTGAAATAAACAACGACATAACATCTAAAAGCTGTATATTTTGTAAAATGGTTAATTTATAAACAACAACAACAACAACAACAATAGAATATCACAGTCATTTCACCTGAAACTTTACAAAAACTAGATTCGCTAGAGCGCATGTTCGCTCCAAGGGCCAGAATTTCTAGTGCACAATAAAGAAGGAATATCAGAAATCGTTAATGATCAGCAAATTCATCTTTTCTTTCAATCTTTTCACAAACCTTTTCTCTCAGAAGCATGTGGAAGTTTTAAGATCTTCATACTTGGAACTTGGAAATATAATAATTGGGATAAGGTTTGGTCAAACGACTATTTGTTATCTGATCCAAATTCATGTCATGATGATGCTGGCAACAATTTCAAGATAATTGGATTTTACATTTTTTTTGTCTTTTCATGTAGATCTAGAATACATTGTAGGACATGAAGAAATTGCTTGTTACAAGCAATTTCTTCATTTTCCACAATATTTTCTCAAGCATCTTTTGCATCATACAGTGTCAATTTGTAGGAACGTGATAAATATCAAACTTCCACATCGGATACATCATTTTCTATATCAGTAACAGTAGCCTCGACAAAACTAGGGGATGGCGTCCTTGACCGTTTATGATGAGGAACTTCCAAACCTTTGTTACCCATTTCCACAAAATCCTTGCCCCTTTTCTTCATTTTTGAGGCAATAGTGTCATTATACAGCGTCGACCCCGATCGTTTATCTGTGAAGGCACTTGACTCTTTATTAGCAGCCATTGCTGCTTTCTTTGCTTCTCTGCGTTGTCTTTTAGCAGCTGCAGCTTGCTCTTTCTTAATATCCTCGTCATTTCTTGGTGTCAGTATTTGTTGTGGGAGCGGGCTGTCTCCTCGACTTACATCTTGAGATACTAAAATACTAGACGGACTTAAAGTACTGATTCTTTGTTCACTCAGATATGATAAATTTGAACTCCTCTTATAATCTTTATTTGGCGTAATCGGTACAAAAGAACTAGATTCATCAAGTCTTAGTGTTGGTATGTCAGTAAATTCACCAGGTTTATCTTTCTGGTTTCTCGGCGAGACAATCTGTTGAGGTAGGGGACTACTTCTAGGATCCATAGCTATACTTGTACTCTTGAATGAGGATAACCCTGAATTCTCCGACAGGTATGAAGGTGATGTGACACTTCTTGGATGTCTACCTGCACCAAGTTTCCGACTGGTCATTAGTGCAGGGGAGGGTGTGAGGGTGATATCTGTATCCAGGTTGTGTTTGGAGAATGCAAGAGGAGCTTTAGATGATGCTCGGCTCATTCCTCGCTTGTCCATCACATGATGTTGGTGACTTGTAGGTGCTCGAGATGGGGAGAATTTGTCAGCGTCGTGAAGGATCCAATTAGGCTGGTCAGCTGGAAAGAAAACAAGAATTGTTACTCAGAGCTACAAATAAGAGGATGGTGATGGCTTTTCAAAATCAAATACTTCACTAAGTGTTCAACAAATCTGATGTTGTGGTTACTCATTAGAATTGTCACATTGAAGGTCAGGGTTTAAAAAAATTTTGTAATGCGCTAACAATGTTACGATTATCACACAGTGCTCATTTCTGCTAAGATCACTTGGGATACAATTTGAAAAATCTGTTTTAACCAGGTTATTCATGTCTTTAAAAGAAAAAGTGAAGTCATACACACAAACAAGAATTGGACAATAAAGCTCGCCCTTGAGATGCCCATGTGTGAAATATCAAGGTTGTATGTGTAATAGGACATGAGATACAGGCCAGGTTAAAGTTTTTTAAAAGTAAGTCAAACTCCAAGGTTAAGGCCACAAGGTCCAAGGTCATGGTCAAATGTGACCGATGTATGTAGGTTGTGTCCATGTGTGAAATATCAAGGCTGTATGTGTTAAATGACATTAGATACAGGTCAAGTTAAAGGTTTATAAAGTAGGTCAAATTCCAAGGTCAAGGTCACAAGGTCTAAGGTCATGGTCAAATATGAAAGGTCTTAGTCAGAGGTGTCCATGTGTGAAATATCAAGACTACATGTGTAATAGGACATGAGATATAGGCCGGGTTAAAATTTTTTAAAAGTAAGTCAAGCTCCAAGGTCACAAGGTCCAAGGTCATGGTCAAATGTGAACAATGTATGTAGGAGGTGTCCAAGTGTGAAATATCAAGGCTGTATGTGTAAAAGGACATGAAATATAAGCCAAGTTAAAGTTTTAAAAGTAGGTCAAGCTCCAAGGTCACAAGGTCAAAGCCAAATGTGAACAGTGATGGTAGGAGGCATCCATGTGTGAAATATCAAGGCTGTATGTGTAATAGGGCATAATATATAGGCCAGGTTAAAGTTTTTTTAGGCCAGGTTAAAGTTTTTTAAAAGGTCAACCTCCAAGGTCAAGGTCAAAGTCATAGGCCAAATGTGAACGGTGTTGGTAGGAGGCATCCATGTGTGAAATATCAAGGCTGAATGTGTAATAGGGCATAAGATATAGGCCAGGTTAAAGTATTTTTAGGCTAGGTTAAAGTTTTGTAATAGAAGGTCAAACTCCAAGGTCAAGGTCTCATAAAAGGTCTTGGTTAGAGGTACCCACAGGTGAAATATGACCGACGTATCTCTAATAGGGCATGAGATATGGTCCAGGTTAAAGTTTTTGCGGACACTGATGCCGACATCTGGGGGTATGACAATAGCTCTTCCAAGACTATCGTCCCGGGCGAGCTAAGAAAAGTGACTATGTCTATCATGTTACACTGCAGATATGCTTTAATTAAGACCATTCCAAAGTGAACAAATACCCAAAACACACACTAGCGCATTGTCACTGAAAAAATGCTATTTACTTTAAAGGATTCTTGAGTAAATGCATAGAAACAGATTTTAAACAAAGTCCAGTTGTGACAATAACACACCTCCTTATATCAAGGGCAACAACTGTGTAAAGTTTCATGATCCTATGATAAATGGTTCTTGAGTAAGAGCACAGAAACGAATCTTAAACAAAGTCCGATTTTGACCTTGACCTTTGTTCTATATGGCCCTAAAACAATAGGACTCCTCCTTGGGTCAAGGGCAACAATTTTGTAATGCTTCATGATCCTAGGTCAAATTGGTCTTGTTGAGCACAGAAAAGAAAAGGTCCAAAGATGGACGGACATGCAGATGGATGCACTAACGGACAGACAGATATGGTGAAACAAATATAGCCCCCTCTACCTTGTAGGTGGGGGTAAAAAAGGGAGTATGGAGTCTGATAGGTTCTTATATGTGTAACACAGAAATAATGCTTACCTGAATAATGGCTAGCTTTTGAGCCTCCCAACCCCTTGTAGAGCTTTCTGTACCTCCAGGCAATAACAGCAAATATAATGGCGAGAATGGCAGCAATGGCAAATAGGACTCCAAGACCAACGGCAGCTCCATTGTTCTGATTCTCACAATCTGTATTGCTGCCAACGACACTAGCATCTGCATAGAAATAAACAAATAAAACTTTTATTATATATAAGAAATGCAAAAAAAGAACCTTATTACAGTAATTTGTCTCGCAGGAACAAATGCTATACCTTTAAAAGGTTTGTGATATCAACAAGAGCCATCAATGATGAATTATGCTCTCCAAGTTCGTTTGTCACAAAAAAAACAACAACAATGTTTACACAGGAAGTTCACAGATTTTTCTACGACATGGCTTCAAACTGAAACCTGTGAAGTAGCATCACTAGAAATTCATATCCAGGGCTCAGTGCAAAACTATTGTAACTACATATTTTCAAGAAATTCACTTTTTTGCATTTTCTGGATCTTAAGGAAACAATACATCATGTGTTCTAATATAAGGTTTCTAATCTGTATACCTTAAAAGATATTTGAATTTTAAAAACATTTTTTCCTCTTTAACTTTGAGAAAGTCAATAAGTTTTTTCCCTCTCCTGTAAAATTTTACAAAATGTAGTTACAATAGTTTTGCACCAAGACCTCGGACTATATACATGTAGATTTTAATCCAATTTGACTCAGTTGTTGTGGACAAATTACTACTGACAGACAGAAGGATGAACAGACAAAGCAGCAGCACTACTGGATATTGTTGGTGTGTCTGCAAAACCTTGTAACTCCAGCTTGATTAAATATTTTGCATTAACATCAATGATGTTAACCTATTACCACACAATGACTCTTTTTGACTCCCCACAAAATAGTGGCAATGGAAAACATCATGGGAAATAAAGAAATTGCTTGTGACAAGCAATTTCTTCATTTCCCACAATGTTTTCCATCCAAACAGACCTAAAAATTAAAAACTCAATTCACTTTAAATTGTCGTCTGCATGATCTTTCAATTTGGAATGCCCAAAAATTTTGTCGTTTGGTAATGGGTTAATTAAAACTTACCACATGTTGGTGGTGCCATCTCCCAGGTTCCGCTCTCTGTACATCTAGTAGACACAGCACCAGTCATACTATAACCCTCTGAACATGTAAATATGACAGACGTTGTCCACCCATCTGATGTTATGTCGTAACTCATTCCTTTAGTAATGTTTAGGGCTGGGCATGGGACTGAAATTGGAGTAATAGAGACAGCTGTATAATACAGAGGTCAATCCAGAGTAAGTTCGGGGGGGGGGGGGGGGTCAAACAGACCCCCTCTGCAGCAAGATTATTTCATTTTCAAGTACAAAATTCAAAGTAAATTCATTGCATCTAGTTTTACAACTTCATTACAGTTTCAATTGGAATGAAATATAAACAGTATGTTTTGTTATGAATTCTAAAATGCCATTACTTATTGACAAATTTTCCAATTATGCATTCATATTTTTGTAGTTTTGGTGCATCAAATTAAGCATATATTTACCACAACTTGGTTGCGAGTCATCCCATGAGCCATTCTGTAAGCATGTTAGATTCCGTCTGTGTGAGATGGTATAACCACTATCACATTGATACATGGCCACTGTTGATACACCATCAGTGTGCAAAGTTCTGTTTAAACCAGTAGTGAGGGACAGTGTCACACATTCAGCTGTAAGGTATACCACAAAGTGAAATAGAAAAGCAAGATATTGAAGTTCTAATTGAACAAGTGATCACTTCTTTGATACACTTCCTGCTAAACAAAAGCTTTAATTTCTCCGAAAATTCCTTATCTTACAATCTGATTAAAATCCCCTGTTCACAACAGTTGTCCATTGATACCAAACCTTGCCTTACTTACCAAAAGCTTATCACAAAATAGGTCAAACTCCAAGGTTAAGGTCACTATCCCATATAAAATGTCTTGGCAGGAGGTTTCCATTTGTGACTTTTTGAGGTTCCATCTCATATAATGTTTAATGAATTGAATGTACCTTTCACACAAAATGAACTATTTACAGCAATAAAACAGTTAAGTAATAATAAGTCTGCTGGCCCAGATCTGTTCATTAATGAATTTTTCATTCATGGGAAAGATAGCCTTTCACCATCTCTCCTAGCCCTTTTTAATAAAATTTTTGAATTAGGATATTTTCCCGAATCTTGGTCAGAAGGTTTTGTAATTCCGCTTCATAAAAAAGGGAGCCTAAATGACGTAAACAATTATCGCGGAATAACTCTTCTAAGCACATTAGGCAAACTGTTTACCCGTATTCTTAACAACAGGCTTTGCGATTGGGCTGAGTTATACAGCGTTTATATAGAAGCGGAAGGTGGGTTTAGGAAAAATATGGGCACAACAGATAACATTTTTGTATTGCATGGTATAATTAATCATATGATAAATCATGGCAAACAATTGTTTTGTGCGTTTATAGACTTTAGCAAAGCGTTCGATTTTATATCTAGAGAAAACTTATGGATGAAATTAATTAAATTGGGTTTAAGGGGAAACATTCTTAATATAATCAAATCTATATATAGTAATGTCAAGTCACCTGTTAAATTTTTGAACCAATTAAGTGATAGCTTCGAAAGCACCCTGGGTGTCAGACAAGGGGAATGTTTGTCTCCATTTTTATTTTTAATGTTTATCAATGATATTGAAGAGATATTTATCAAAAATAAACAAAATGGCATTGACATGTACATGTTCAAACTGTTTTTGATATTATATGCTGATGACATTGTCATTTTTGCAAATAGTGCAAATGAACTACAGCTTAATTTAAATCTTTTACAAAACTATTGTGAGAGATGGAAATTATCAGTCAATACTCTAAAAACCAAAGTTGTTATATTCAGAAAGGGTGGTAGACTTCCTAACAATATTTCTTTTAGCTATAACGGACACAATGTTGAAATTGTAGATACATTTGTATATCTAGGTATTGTTTTTTCATCTGGGGGTTCCTTTTCAAATGCCCAAAGCACGTTGGCAGGTCAGTCATTAAAGGCTATTTTCAAACTAAATAAATATTTACAGAGATTTACAAATGTAACAATAAGACACAAATTATCACTTTTTGATAAGCTAGTTTTACCAATACTTAACTACGGAAGCGAAGTATGGGGTTTTCATAACGCACCGGCAGTGGAAAAGGTACACTTACAATTCTGCAAACGAATTTTAGGGGTAAAAAAGAGTTGTCAAAATGATTTCATATATGGAGAGTTAGGTCGAGTACCACTTCAAAATTATAGACTTTACAACATTATCAAATTCTGGACCAAAATTATCTTATCTGACGACAAGAAATTAATAAAAGTAACATATAACACATTATTACAAGACATCACTGAAAAGCCAAATAGTAAAAATTGGTGTTCATTGTGTAGGGATTTGTTTAATTCTTTAGGATTTTCGGATGTTTGGCATTTTCAAACATTTGGTAACGCTAAAATATTCCTCCATTTAGCAAAACAGAGAATTCAAGACCAGTTTTATCAGAATTGGACGAGTCGCTTAAATAATTCGACTAGAGCTATTTTTTATAAAAACATTGCTAGTTTTAAGTTTCAAACATATCTTGATGTAATAAATAATGTTAAAGTAAGAACGAGTTTATCCCAGCTCCGTGTCTCATCACATAGATTATCTGTTGAGACTGGGAGATGGAATAGACCTGTCAGTACGCCTTTTGATGAACGCAAATGTTCTGTTTGTAACATTCTAGAAGATGAATATCATTTTGTTTTACAATGTCAACTCTACTGCAATATTAGAAAGCAATTTATTCCAAAATATTACTGGAAAGCGCCAAACATGCAGAAATTTATAGCTCTGCTCACTACAGATAACAAAAATTTATTGAAAATGCTGGGAAAGTATGTAAATAAAGCGTTTATCTTAAGAAATGAGGTTGTTTATAGAAGAATATAAGTTATAGATGTGCTGTATGTAAATTGATAATAATAATGATTAAAACATGTTCTCCCTTTTCAAAAAGACCTTTCATTCTTACCTATACACATGCACGTACCATTTATTGTCTTTGAGTCTGATTAATTAAGTCGTCTGCAAAACAGCTGCATAAAATTTGAAATCAAACAATCCTAAATATTGTCGTTTTGGAAAGGGCTGATTTTAAATGTATTGTAAATTTGATGAAATTGTTCTTGTGTTATACCAAAATGATGTTCTTATAAAAAGTATACAATTGGTTCATTTCTTCTGATTAATATTTTGGAAAAGGCTGTGGAAATGAGGAGTACGCCAATCAATGGCGTCTCTCCCTTTTCAAGAGCATTTTTTTTTATTCTATCTTTGAGAATTTAAATTTATAGAGTCGGATTGATAATTTCGTCTGCACCAAGTTTGCATAAAATTTGAGATTAAACAATCTTAAATTGGTCATTTGGAAAGGTTAAAGTATATAGTAAGTTTTGTGTAATAGTTTGTTCTAACGTTGTTCCAAAATTTTGTTTTAATAATTTAAAGTAGGTTGTATAATTGTTGTTAAAATTTTGAAAATGTTGAGGAAACTGAAGAAAAACGCTTATTACTGGCGCCTTCTTCCCTTTCAACAACATATTTCACTAAAACAAAGAAAATTTATATCCTTAGAGACGGATTAACTTTGAAGTCTGTTCAGAATTGAAATAGGACGACCCAATGTAAAGATGTCGTTTTGAAAAAGATACAACTTACGATATATATTTGATGTAACTGGTTCTAACGATGTCCAAAATTCATGTTGACAATTTAAAATGGAATGTTTCATTGATGTTAGGATTTTGAAGAGGTTGAAGAAATGAAGAAAACGCTGATTACTGGCATTTTCTGCCTTTCCTTGTACAACATCTTTACCATATCAAGGAAAATTTATATTCTTAAGATGGCTTAATTCTGTCATCTGCTTAAACTTTGAAATCGTTCTATATTACTTATTGTAGCAATTGAATACAGTATATAATACACATTATAAAACACATTCTCTATTTTCAATACTTAAACTCACATCAACCCATTTATCTGTCTTGTTATTTCGTTTCAACAAGATAGATAGCAATGGACTGGTGTGAGTATTCTTTGCTTCAAAACATTTTAGCTTGTTTACTGGCTATATTTACTGTTCGCCATATTGTAGGGTTGTCCCAATAAATCGTAGACACATTAAATAACTTGCCTTATTAACGTCGCATAATGTTTATTTTCCGTATGAACATTGTTCGTCCATTTTTGAATTAATTTTCTTTCATTAGCTGTTCATATATCTCCTTTATATCCAGTTCTACCCGATTATTTTAATCGCGTAGTGGTCGCGCGGCGCACGGGAAAAATATTGCCTTTCACGCTTGTCGTTCCTGATTAACTGTCGTGATAAAAGAAATCTCGTTTCTATTTTCAGTCAAAAAAGTTACACAACCAGATCGAGTAAATTATGTTTTGTAATTGTGCCAAATTTCAAAGCATTGGCGTTATTTGTTTTCGAAGTAAGATGTTTTAAAAGAGAACGAATAACAATTTCGTTGACGTAAAAAGACGACGTTGCTGAAAATTGCGGCGCACCGTATAATTGTCCATTCTGCGATGTGGAGAGCAGTATGGCACCTTGAATCTTTAATGAAGATGAAAGGAATTAAAATACATTGTCACGTGTCTATAGCACATGTATGGACAATTTTTTTGAAAGTCTCAAAAAGACATTTCAATATTGTCCCCGATGAAGGCCAATATTGTGTAGAAAAACGGGCGTGAAATAGTAAAAAGAAGTCACTGATTAGAATAAACGGAAAACGCACAAGAGTATGGCAAATAAAACCGACTTTGAGATGTAAAATACATTTGATCGAATTAATTTGATAATTATTTATTTTAAAATTACTTGAAAAATCAAGAGTATCTCGGATATAGGCACAAAGTTAAATCATAAGGCAAGAAAATGCAATTCGGTTTCCCGTTAAAATGAGACGTGAATACAACATGACGTTGTGACGTGTGCCGCGGGTCGGTGCATGCCTTTGCAAAAAATTCTATATATTCAGTATAAGGTGAGCATTTAACTTGATTTTTTGTCAAAGTGGCGTCAAAAAGTGTGGGCTTAAACTATGGAAAAATTAGAAATATCTGTGGAGTGGTTTTTTATTTATCGACGTTGTCTACGATTTATGGGGACAACCCTCGTATTCTGTTGTAAATTTATATGCCTCATGGGTCTATGACCTTCTGGTTTGAATAAAAGATATCACCATATAGTTAAGAGGATAAAGTGTTAACATACTCAGCTGATTATGATGTCATTAGGGCTGCAAAAATTATATTAGCTCAGAACATGATACTAACAACAATTTGGATCAGCTCCTGACCACCATGACCCATCTGTAGAGCATGTACGGCTGGAAGGTCCATTTAAACTGTACCCTATGTTACATGTATATGTAGCTGTCATTCCATCACTTGATATAGTCAACACTGCATTGGAAACTGGTGCTGGTGGATCACATTCTGTCAAAGATGCATATTATTATATAGTATTACAAGATTTAGAAATTTTAAACTAAGAGGTTCTTGCAGATGGCAAAAAAAATCTTACTTTCTGTATTTAATTTCTATTTATTAAGACAGAACATGCCTATAAGTTTTATGGACAGCCCAAACCTTGTTGTAACAAAAATTTAAAAACATGATTTTGTTAGTCTTCATTGTCTGATGACCTTGACCTCTGTAACAAGAGGGCCGATGGCCCTAGGTCGCTGACCTGAGATGGGTTTTTATAACAGATCAGATTTCTTACAGGTAATGCAATAAAGGGTCAAAGATCATATGAATGCCGCTATGCGATTTCAAACCATAGAAAACCCCAAAAAATACCTAAATGCAATATCATATGTAACTCAAATATGAAATTTCATCCAATTCGGCTATGTGGTTATGGAGAAATTGCTTTGGACAGATGGAATTAAAATAAAACATACAGACTGACAAACAAACAGAAATTTACAAATTCACCTAGATCTATGACCTTGAACCTACCTAAATATATATTTCAAATAGAACATCATGATAAAGAACACATTTACCCATACATTTTTTCAAATCCATGCATAAATGTAGATGCTATGCCCCTGATAAGCAGATTTTTACAAGAAGTCCCCTTTTTCTGTGACAAAGTTTTGAATAGCAAAGAAAAGTTCCTCTTATCAATATCATAAGTATTGCAAATATTAAGTTTTGTCAAATTTGGCTCTGCGGTTATTGAGAAATTGCTTCTGACAGATTTCGTGTAATTTCTCTTTTTCTGTTGCCATGGCAACCAGAGTTTTTTTTTATCAATTGCAATTCTGGTAGCAATTTTTTAAATGTGACCTAAGGAATATTTCTGCCTAGTTTGGTGGAAATTAGCCTGTTAGTTTAGGAGGAGATATCATTCAACGATGTCATTGAGATTTGGTGGAAAATCTCCTTTTCTGTTGCCATGGCTACCAGAGCATTTAATGGATTTCAATTCTTTTAGCAATTTTTAAAAGGAACCTCCTAAGAAATATTTCTGCCAAGTTTGGTTGAAATTGGCCAAGTAATTTAGGAGGAGATGTTGTTCAAAGAAATTATTGAGAATTAGTCAAATTTCTTCTTTTCTGGTGCCATGGCAACCAGAGTTTTTAGTCAATTTCAATTCTATTAGCAATTCTAAAAGAGGACTTCCTAAGGAATATTTTTGCCAAGTTTGGTTGAAATTGGTCAGGTAGTTTAGGAGAAGATATCACTCAAAGATAGTATTGAGATTCATTCAAACTTCTCCTTTTCTGTTGCCATGGTAACCAGAGTTCTTTTTTTATAATTTCAATTCTTTTATTAATTCTGAAAGGGAGTCATCTAAGGAATATTCATATCAAGTTTGGTTGAAATTGGCCAGGTAGTTTAGGAGGAGATGTCGTTCAAAAGATAGTATTGAGATTCAGTCAAATTTCACCTTTTCTGTTTCCATGGCAACCAGAGTTTTTTTTATGGATTTCAATTCTTTTAGCAATTCTGAAAGGAGGTCACCTAAGGAACATTCCTGCCAAGTTTGGTTGAAATTGGCCAAGTAGTTTAGGAGATGTTGTTCAAAAGAAAGTATTGAGATTCAGTCAAATTTCTTCTTTTCTGGTGCCATGGCAACCAGAGTATTTTATGGATTTCAATTCTTTTAGCAATTCTGAAAGGGGGTCACCTAAGGAACATTCCTGCCAAGTTTGGTTGAAATTGGCCAAGTAGTTCAGGAGAAGATGTCGCTCAAAGATAGTATTGAGATTCAGTCAAATTTCACTTTTTCTGGTGCCATGGCAACCAGAGTATTTTATGGATTTCAATTCTTTTAGCAATTCTAAAAGGGGGTCACCTAAGGAACATTCCTGCCAAGTTTGGTTGAAATTGGCCAAGTAGTTAAGGAGAAGATGTCGTTCAAAGATAGTATTGAGATTCAGTCGAATTTCTCCTTTTCTGGTGCCATGGCAACCAGAGATTTTTATGGATTTCAATTCTTTTAGCAATTCTGAAAGGGGGTCACCTAAGGAACATTCCTGCCAAGATTGGTTGAAATTGGCCCAGTAGTTTAGGAGGAGATGTCATTTAAAGAAATTGTTGACGGACGCTGGACGCTGGACAAAAGGTGATCACAATAGCTCACTTGAGCACCTTGTGCTCAGGTGAGCTAAAAATCACAAAGTCACGAAGAAAAAAACTTGTACAGTATGAAAGCCCTATATTTGATTGTTCAAAAGTTATAGCATGTGTAAATATATGTGTAAATGTTTGTACAGACAAACACAGGAGACCATCAGAGGCCAAAGATCTATCCATATGGCAACACAAGAATGGAAAATCTTTGGCATATGCTTCCTTTCCCTTCAGGTAATTTTGAAGAAAACTTTTATTAGCTTTTCATCAACAAGCAAGTATTTGTCATAGATCATAATAGCAAGGATTTACAAAACAGTTACCACAATTGGGTGTGTTAAGATTCCATGACCCATCTGCCCTACATTCAAGATCTGTAGATCCATTTAGCGTAAATCCATATGGACACGAGAATGTAGCCCTTGTTACTTCACCATCACTAGTCAGGGTTAGGTTTACACCATTAATTTGTGATAAACTATCACATACCACTGAAAGTACAAAATATACATATATGCAGGGCTCCACGTTTACCTCCCCCCACCCCACCCCCCCCGCGAGCCGCCTTTGCTTACCCCCCATCACCCCCCACCCCCGCCCATGCACTAGAACCAAAATCGGACACCCCCAACACACACATCAATTTTGATATCTTTCCCGTTTAAATACAACAAGTCAGGCTACCATCTTTTCCATGTTTCAATTCCCGATGATCAAACTAAATTGTGAAGTGTAACATACACGAAAACTAGAGACAAATTTCTACTTTCACTTTGTTAAAACGCCCTAACTGAATTAGGCACTTTTGGCCGTTTCTTCTTTGTTATTTAAGGAATGACAAATAATGTATTCATTCTTACATGAAATAATGAAATCGCTGTAAGGTGACATCTGAAGTTTTTTCCTATCTTATTTTTTTAAACACGCGGAGTGTTTGATATGTTCCCCAGCTTTAAAACATCACGTGATCCGATATAGGTCAAACAAATCCAATAACCTCCCTCGTGTAAATCGTATAAATTTACGTCATAGATCGCATTTATGTCATGCAATTTTGTAGCTCAAGTGTAAGTGGATTATTATGTTCAAATGAAGAAAAAAATATTAATTGAAGAAGAAACGAAGGAATAAACCAAGTATGTAATTTACGTCTGCTACTATCGCCAGAAATCTCGCAAATGACACGCTATGTAGATAGATCTACGAAAGTGTTTCATAGAGCTTTCTTTTTCTCTTTTGTATTTGTGAATGTACCATCCACTCTGGATAAATAGAATCTAGTGGATTATCTGCGTATGTTCTGTGGATGATTCTTCAACTTCCACAACAAATTGCGGGAAGGTTTAAGTTTGCAGACTTCAACTGAAGCCTCGAAACGTCATCCCTCGTAATCAAGCACCTGCTTGGTGTCTCGCGTGCAGTTTGTAAACAAACCATCGTAATTGTTGCCTTATTTGGAAAAAGGGGTAAGGTCACGTGATCAATTCGAAGTTGGGAGAATAGAAATTTCAAAGGAAAAATTCACAGAACCGTGTGTGGCTTGACTGGTACCCGTTGTATGACGATGTATAAACTATAGTGGCATCTGAGACGGGAACCAGTCTGTGTTTGGCAAGAGCTTAATCCGAGATCAGTCATCCGTGAAACTTCAGGTTACTGTAAGCATGCCTGCGGGTTAATTATCGGTTTCTGTCACCTCCTTATCTCGGGGTAAAGTGTAAAACCCTTGATTTTGTTACTTTTCACGTTGATTTTTATGAATTGTGGAAAAATTTTGGACCGATTTTTTCAGTAAATTTGATGATTTCAATCGGTCTCAGAAGTCAAAATCGAGTCCAGACCGACAATTTGTCGGATTTCTGGAGCTCTGCATATATGCATAACATATTTGAAAGTCTATACAAACTCGCACAGACATGTGAATGTGGCCCTAGTCAATTTCCAATCACAAGTTAAAGTTTTCATTGTTTCAAAGTGACAATACAGATGTGCTGAGGCTACAAGAAGCATCAAGTGTTCATTTGACTTGGAACTTTTTGATAATTGGTTACATTGTAAAGTTGGTAAAACAAGACAAGTTTGTGAAACACAAATGCCCCCCCCCCCCCCCCCCCCCCCCCCCAAAAAGGCCAAGTTTTCGGACAGACAGATGGACAATTAGACAGAGGAACAGAAAAACAGACATGGGTAAAATAATAAGCCCCCAATCTTTTGATACAGGGGCATAAAAATATGCATTCAAAGGTAAAGACATAAAACAAAAAGCTTCAAACCATATCATCACATATTGTGTAAGGTTACCAAAGTTACAAGTTATGATTTTCTGTCACTATGGTAACTAGGCTACTCACCACAAGTTGGTGTTGTAACATTCCATGTACCATCAGATCTACATGACATCACACCATCTCCACTTAAGGTGTATTCAACATTACAAGTTATCATTGCCATGGTAACAGTTCCATCAGTTGTCATGGTAACAGAAGATCCAGGTATGGTTGGTAAGGTGGCACATGTCACTGAAGAACAAATATAACAGATAACAAGAGCTGTCACTGTAAGATGACAATGCCCCCGACACCGCTTTGATTTTAAATTATGGCCAATCTATGTTCAAGGTCAAGGTCATCCAGGGGTCAAGGTCACCAAAGTATGTGCCTACAGAAAGGTAATGTACCAAAGAATGTTGTGGTAAAGTATGAAGCCAATATGTTAAGTAATAAGGAAGTTATGGCCAATGTTAAAGTTTTTGGACGGAATGACGGACAGACGGACAGACGGACGGACGGACAAGTCAAATTTATGATGCCTCCCTATCGGGGGCATAAAAACAATCTTCAGCTGAATAATGCTAATTAGCATATGGAAATCTTTTATTCATTCACAAAATACATAAGAGTAAAAGTTTATTTTCTATAAAGGAAACATGTTCCTTCCTTATCAAGCATTTGAGTATTTTAAAATGTACAACTTGGCAATCCTTTTACAGTAAAATTATGCTTAGAAATTATAAGAATGGAAACTACCGGTGACAACAAATTAAGAATTGGTTTGAAAGATTCAATACAGTTGGTGAAATTTCATATTATTGCAGGATAGAGAGAACATACCGCAAGTAGGCTGGTTGACAGATGAAGTATTGACTGTACAATCTAGTTCAGTAACACCATTCAGTGTATATCCTGATGAACATGAGTAGGTAGCTGTTGTTCCATCTGCTGATATGGTCATGTTTCCATTACTGAGGCCTTCAAATATCTCACAGTCTGAAGAAGAAGAAAGTCACAGAGAATTCTTCTTAAAGTGTACCTTTTATATTTTATAACAACTGCCATTTCTTAATACATGTATTAATGGGGCCAGTCATACAAGTAGACGTTAACTAACGCTATTACCAATCAAAGTCATCCATGTTTAACAATATTTAATTCTGTGTTAAGGAGCCAACTGTCATATGTGGCCAATTTTGGTTGGTCCCTTGGCTGGCTGCATACGGCAGTTTTGACTGTACCAAAATTTGCTTTTCTCCTATAACAATAATGTTGTTTAATACTGTGCTTAAACATGAGAATATTCTCAGCAATAAAGGACAGTGGCACTGAAATTTGTGCTAAAAATAGACTTGGTTTACTGTATTTAATGTATTTATAAACCGTCAGTGTTGATATAAAATCTCGTAACTATGGCTTGAATCAAGCCGTAGTTATGAGATTTTATAACAACACATACGAAATACTATTGTTTGTCCAAATTTACACCACGGCTAACTGGATAAAATCACTCCCTAGTCTTGTATACAGAAGATTTTTCTTGATAAAAACTTTACTTACCACAAGCAGGTGGTGATTTGTTCCAAGTTCCATTACTGTTACATATCAATATATCATCACTAGTCAGTATATATCCAGCTTCACATGTAAATGTTGCTATAGTAACCGATCCATCTGTTGTCATGGTGAAGCCTCCATTTTGGAGAGCAGACAAAGTAACGCAGGGGACTGTAATAAAACATTACATTTGATGCATTTGAGAATTAGAGTCATTACAAGTATGAAATTGTCCAACCCTTGTGAAAATCTTGATTTTTACCCACACCTGCCTTGCATTTTGTTTTAAGTGCATAGAAATATTTAAATATTTCATGTAAATGAAAATAGAGTAAGCTGAAAAATATTCTTAAGCACATGAAACTAATACGAGGTGTGTCCATAAAATACGTAGACAGGTCCAGAATAATAAGAAATAATTGCATGATCTATTTAAAATTTACGCCAGCGTGTGCAGAATTTTAATATGAATATGTGTACCAATTTTTATGAAAATACACGCAACAGCTACAAAAATACACATGGAACAAACAAGTAAAAAACCATACACGGGGCACTTTGACGTGGTTTACGACGTCGACGTTACAACTTTTCAAAGTACTCTCCACCCGCGTTCACGCACTTCCTATGTCTGTCCACCCATTTGGTATACGTTTCGCAGAACCACTCTTTCTTGTATGACCCTACAGAGGAGCGAACAAAGTACCCATACTTTAGTTCGTCTAAGTCGGCAAAACGTTTGCCTCTCAGATCCAAATTTAATCGTGGAAAAACTGCAAAGTCCATAGGCGCACAGTCTGATTCGACGCACCTCCTCAACACCCCGATCGCTTCGCCTAGGTCTTCCCCGTCTAGTCTGGTCACAAATATCTTCCAATCTATCCGTAAACCGTCTATGCCATTTAACCCTTTCCCGAACAGCACAATTTTAGAGTGATCCACTTCCAAAACTGCCACAAATGACAAAATGGATGTTGTTTAAGATATGATTTGTGTAAAATATGGCACAGAAAATATTGAGACAAAAGGAGAAACTGCTGGTTATCAGCAGTTTCTTCTTTTGTTTCAATGTTTTCCCACGCCATATCTATTAGGGACGTCAAAACCAGGTCTTGTTTGGGAAAGGGTTAAACAATAGCGCTCTAGACACGTCAGCCTTGCCTCGCTGCATAAACTTGAATGTTTCCGTTTGTGTCATGTTCGCACCGACACAGAATTTAATAACGGCGCGTTTTTCTTCCGTCATAGCAACCGGTTGTTTATTGCTTATAACGTCTCATGGCAAGTCATTGACGTTCAAAACTTCCGGTAAAACGTCAAATGACGTCACTGCTGAAGTGAGTGTATTTCCCTCGTATTTTTTTAAAAAATCTTTCGACAAAAGACTAGTTTTATGTCTTTTTATTTTCAAATATCTGAAGTGCCCCGTGGTAGCATTATGCTGTTGCTATGGTGACGGTTTTGCTTGTACGTACTTTCGAAAACAATATAAAATGTAGCAGAAGTATTTAAGAATAAATGGATCTTTAAATTGATAGTGTTTTGGGATCGATAAAACTACTATTTGGTGGAAAACTTTGGTTGTCTACGTATTTTATGGACATACCTCGTACAAGGCTCAAACAATCCTGCCATGACATATGTATCCTGTTTCACTTTTTTTCATGAAAAGGTGATATTTTGACAAAAACAGAACCTTTGATAAACATAATTTTTTACTCTCAAGTTTATTGTTTTTTTACAAGGTAGAGTTGCATTTTGCAAATAATGGGAAATATACCATGTGCACAATTTCATTATACATTGTTTTGTACCATATTTGGGACCATATTTCACATTTATGAAACATGGATTTTTTTTGTGTCAGTCTTGTATGGGAGGAGATTTGGTACAATGGTAATTTGCTGGATCCCTGCCATTCCATGCTTTTTGATGAGAAGGTCTCATTTTGATATGACCTAAGCTGTTGAATGAGATGTAAAACTACATTCAGTCAATCAATCAATCCATTTTTTGTACAGAGAAAAAATGTAAGCCATCATAGAGAGATGTATCAACTGTGAATGTCAAACATACCACAGATGGGCTCATTGAACGACCAGACTCCACTTTCATTACACACAGCTTGACTTTCGCCATACAGTGTAGACCCCACATCACATGTAAATGACACTGAGGATGTTGTGCCATTAGATTGTACGCTTATAGATCCATTCTCAGGGGCACTTAGGCTTGTGCACTGTTCTGCAAAAGAAATTACAACAATTTAAAAGCATATAGATTTAATTTCTATACTGCTTGTCAAGTGTAAAACTGTTTTAATAACAAATTTTAACAAAGTTGTGATTGAGAAATGCCATAGCCCCAAAAACAACATTTTTTTGAAAAAGTTTTATTCGAAATCTTTTATTTGACCTTGACCTTCACACTTGTAAAGTTCCCACTAAGTACCAATTGTTACAAACACAGAGCTGGGTGAATATCTAACAAGCAATATTGGAAAAAGGTCAGTGGACATGAGAGTAGGATTTTATTCTGTGTTACTATATAGTAATCATCCTATCAACAGGAATTAGAGCTGTGCACACAATGCACATATCTTTCGGAAAAAAAACCCTTCACAAATAACATTATTCAATGGTACATAATCATGTACTTACACAATAATTGGCGGATGTAATGACACAGGTTGAGAATCACTGTACTACTTACGACATGTAGGAAAGTTGCCACTCCATGTTCCATCCTCATTACAAACCAGACTAAAGGACCCTACAATATTATACCCTGCTTCACAAGTAAAACCAACAGTGGATGACGTCCAAAAGAATTAACCCTTTCCCAAATGACACAATCTTAGGATTGTTCAGTTTGAAAAGTCATGCAGATAACAAAAAAGATGGTAAAAGAGATAGGATTTATGTACAATATAGTTCAGACAATAATGATGCGAAAGAAGAAAATGCTGATCATCAGCATTTTCTTCTTTTACCTCAGTACTTTCCCAAGGCTTTTCTATTAGGGACGTCAAAACTAGGTCTTATTTGGTAATGAATTAATGTACTACTTACGACATGTAGGAAAGTTGCCACTCCATGTTCCATTCTCATTACAAACAAGACTGAAGGACCCCACTATATTATATCCCGCTTCACAAGTAAAACCAGCTGTGGATGTTGTCCCATTGAGTGACAGGCTTACAGAACTTGCACTGTCTGTAACAATCTCCTCACAGGCCACTTTAAGAATTAAAACAACTTATAGTTTGTTAATTTGTAAAACAGATTAGCTAGAAAAAATGAAATAAAGCAACAACAAGAAGTTAATCTTTAGAAAACATGGTTATTGTCAAGGGACATTGCTCTTTCCAAGGCAGCTTGTGCCTGTTCACATAGTTATGGTGAGCTTATGAAAGACCAAAATCCTTTAACCCATTACCAAATGACAAAAATTCGACTTGTCGGAATTCAAAGATGTTGCAGACGGCAACTAAAAATGAATGAAAAAGTATTTTTTGTTAATAATTTTGTGTGGAAAATATTGTGGGAAATGGAGAAATTGCTTGTTGCAAGCAATTTCTTCATTTTCCACAATGTTTGCCTTAGCCAGTGTATTGTGGGGAGTCAAAAAGAGTCACTGTGTGGTAATGGATTAAATATTTCTTTCAAAATTCATAAAACTAGATGCAAGCTGAAAGATTGTTCTAACATCAAAATGCACAGGCTACGAATTGTAATTGATGCAATGGTTTCTTCCCAACTACCACTGGACATGGCAATAAGTCGAAAACATTTGAGCCAGGATCTGGAAAAACGTCCTTTATGGCATTTGAGAACAACCTGGATCCAGACCAGCCTGTGCATACGCACAGTCTGATCAGGATCCATGTTGTTCTCTAATAGCTTCTTTGTGACCTGTAGCAACCATAGAAGAGCAGCATCAGTGTATGCCAGTATTTGCTTAGGCAGAGGCTGGTCTTGAAACATGGATGTCTAAAATGCTATAAGGGAGGTTTTTCCAGATCCCGGCTCATTTGTACATGAATAAGTACCATTGCCAACTCACCACATGTTGGTTCTCCTCCAGTCCAGCCAGCACCTTGACTATCACATGTTCTAACATTGGAACCGCTCATTGTGTATCCCATATTACAACTGTATGTTAAGGTAAAGCCGTCATTTGATACTATATAGCTACCATTTACTGGAATACTTGGTAGGTCACATTCTGCAAGTGTCAATAGAGAAATCATCAATTCAACCCTTTACTAAATAAAACAATTTAGAGTTTAGACCAGTCCAATTTGAAAAGAAATGAGAATAACAATTAGACATAAAAGAAATACATTGTGATTTATCTTAATCTGAACAGGTCCCTAGAATTTAAAGACTTTCTATTCTCCCATTCATTGATTATGGTCTCAAAAAGATCATATAAATTTGTATGTGTCTTTCTAGATAAGAGAATCCTTACAATATTTCAGGAATGAGGGTGTGCAGGGGATCGATGCTACCTGGACTGATTTAGATTACAGACTTTCCAGAGCTTTAGTTACAACATAAAAAATGTTGCACCACTTACTGCATACAGGTTCAGTGCTGCTCCATTGACCAGTTGTGTTACAAGTTACCATAGTAACCCCATCCACATAGAAACCATTAGTACATGTAAACAAGGCTGATGATGTCAGGCCATCTGTTGTCATGGTAACATTTCCAGCATCAGGGATGGATAGTGTATCACATTGAACTGAAATATTATCATGTTGATGAAGGTAAATCAATGGTTAAATAAAATATTTTTGGCAAAGTCAAGCAATATGCAGATTTAGCTGTATCTAACACCAAACTTGATAATAATAATGCATAGTGCTATCTTATATACTCACAAACTTCAATCAAGGCGTACATTAACTGACAATCAATAGAGCTGTTAACCCATTACCACACAGTGACTCCTTTTGACTCCCCACAAGATAATGGCTTTTGAAAACATCGTGGAAAATGAAGAAATTGCTTGTAACAAGCAATTTCTTCACTTCCCACAATGTTTTCTACCCAAAAAGCTATAGAATTTCAAAATTTCTCCAAATTAAAATGTCGTCTGCAACTTCTTTCAAATTGGACTAGATCTACCCCAAAATTTTGTCGTTTGGTAATGGGTTAAAGATAGTGGAAGCACTCTGAACAAATCTGATTTTCAAACTCTTGAAAATAAAGGTAACTGAACAAAAGGATGAAAACATAACACAGCTCAACTATGGTCATGCTGATCCCGAACATTCCAGTCACTTTGGCAGGCAGAATAGAACAAGACCAGCCTGCACATAAGTGCAGTCTGGCCTTGTTCTCTACTGCCTGCATCTTTTACTTTATCATGACAGGGATTACGAAAAATATAAATAAACCACTCACCACATGTAGGCAGGTTAAAGTCCCATGTTCCATCACTTTTACAAGTCAGTGTGTTTGTTCCCACCATTGTAAATCCCACAATACATGTTATATGTGCCACTGTGACTGAGTCTACAGAGGTTATGTTGATGTTGGCTCCAACTGGGTAGCTCAGGGTCTGGCAGGATGCTGTAAACAGAAATGACAGACATGTGAAACAGAATAAAATTGGAACAAGATGTACTTGTGAAACGCAAATGTTTTAATGTTAGCTTTCCATCTAAAGTCTTGGACAGGTAGACATAAAAGCAACTTGCCATAACAAGCAGTATAGTAGCATCTTAATAATGTCTAAGCAAGCCTGCATCTTTCTGCCTCAACATTTGCTTAATTGAACACAAATCCTATCTTAATTATAAGCATAAACTCTGTGTTCTGCAACAGCTTTTTTTTTATTGGAAAGTGCTTACAGGTTAGGAAAGGATCAAAGTTCTATAAAATTCTATGCTGGGAAGACTAAACAGGCCAATAGATAATGATAAAACAAATGTTACCACAAGCAGGTGTAGAGATGTTCCATGCACCATAACTTCTACATGTTCTTGTGTTATCAGCCATTATTGTGTACCCTAGGTCACATTTCAGGGTCGCAAAGGACATTGTATCATGTGTTGTCATACTTACAGAAAACAAATCTTACCACAAGCAGGAGTAGAGATGTCCCATGTCCCATCACTTCTACATGTCAGTGTTGCATCACCAACAATTGTGTACCCTAGGTCACATTTCAGGGTCGCCAAGGTTGTTGTGTTATCTGTTGTCATAGTAACTGTGGATCCTACAGGCAGGGCTAGGCTTTCACAGGACACTGTAATAGTAATTTGAGTTTGATTACAACATTCTAAAGAATGTGTAATTTATTTGAATAAAGATGTTCATATAACAACTTAACTTCAAAAAAACCTAAACTTTAGTTTGAATAAAGCTGAATAGTTACAGTAAAAAAGCCACAAGTATTCATTTCTTGCAAACAGACAATGCTAAGATTAATTTCTACTTGGCACTTGTACACCTAGTCAATTGTATTTCATAACTACCAAAATTGTTTCCATCTTTCTTTCTGAAAGCAGCATTTTGAATACACAAAAAACACAATACATTACAACTTACCACAAGTAGGAGTTGCATATGTAGATGAAGCTGTCCCACATGTTAGATCAGGATCACCATTCAAGGAATATCCAGAATCACAACTATAGGATGCCACTGTACCATTGTCCAACAAGTTAATGTTACCATTCACAAGCTGGGTGAAGTCATCACAGACTGGAAAACAATTACACAAAGTATGAATGAAGCATATAAAAATAGATCTATTCGATCATCCTAGATATGAAATTCATCTTTGACAATGATCATAGTTTACAAAATATCCATAATATTCTAGAACATGTGGTAGCATTGATAAAAATGTCCCATTTATGCCTTTATATAAAGTTATAGCAGACAATTCTTTTTACACAATTCAAGATATGTTTGTGTAACACTAAGGGAAGGTCCTAGTATGGACTTTAGAATTTTTTTTAGATGATTTTCATATTTTGTGTTTATTGACAACTATTACATTGGAAAAGTCTTCCCATTACATTTGGACTCATGAGTATGAAAATAGAGTATTGCTTAAGCCAAATTACTGGTATTATTCAAAACTTACAGCATGTAGGTAGGCTATGTGACCACTGTCCAGTAGTAACACAATATATCACACTTTCTCCTAGAACACTGTATCCAGATATACACGAAAATGTTGCCATGGTAACTGTGCTGTTTGAGGACAACTGCACAGCTCCGTTGTGAGGTGGGTCAAGGGTGGGACAGGACACTAGAGGCACAAAACAATGAAATAAATATCATTCATGTATGTAATTTCAAGAGAATAATATGATAATTTTCTGAATTTCGAGTTGAATAACAGAAAGGTTACAACTTCAGTCAATGTCACATCAATCAGCACATGTCAAGTCAGTAGTTCCAAGTAGAACATTCCCTTCTACATATATATTTTGCACTGATAAAGAAGGGCACAATTTTTACACTGATTTACCCATTACCAGACAACAAAATTTTGGGGTAGTCAAATTAAAAGATGCCGAAGACATTTTCAGTGTGATGAAATTTTGATTTTTGTTTTAACTTTTTGGGCAGAAAACATTGTTGGAAATGAAGAAATTGCTTGTCACAAGCAATTTCTTCATTTTCCGCAATGTTTTCCAAAGCCTTTATCTTGTGAGGTGTCAAAGAGCGTCACTGCGTAGTAATGGGTTAAAGATCTTGCACCACAAAAAAATCTTACCACAGCTTGGTTCTGTATTAGTCCATGATCCATTATTAGAACATGTAGACTCTGCAGACCCAAGGAGACTGCTTCCCTCTGAACACTGGTACACAACACTGGTTGTTGCTCCATCTGATTGTAGGGTGAAGGAACCGTTGTTAGGTGGTGTTAGGTCTGGGCACAGTTCTGAAGATTGAAAGCAAGTTTTGTGAAAAGTGTGCCATGCATCAGTATTTATAAGTATTTGAAATGCACTATTTGATATAAATAACTACTATTTCTACCATTATAAGATCTTTTAAATATAGATTTACCAAGCCTGATGTTGTATAACCAACATCACATGTAAACTCAGCCAATTTTGTTATGCCATTGGAAGTATACAATACAGTGTGATTTTTTCATCAATTTACCACAAGTTGGCACAAATCCACTCCAAGTACCATTCTCATTACATGTTAGATTTACAAATCCTGATATTGTATAACCAACATCACATGTAAACTGAGCTAGTGTTGTTGTACCATTGGAAGTATACAATACAGACAACACAGTGAGATTTTATAATCAACTCACCACAAAATGACACAGACCCACTCAAAGTAAAAGTACCATTTACATTGCATGCTAGATTCATTAAGCATGATATTGTATAACCAACATCACATGTAAACTCAGCCAACATTGTTGTACCATTGGAAGTATACAACAAGAGTGCCATGGTCACAATATACGCCACCACTTATAAAACTTGAGACAAAAAAATGACATTGACAAAGATTTATAAATATTCACTCAAAAACCTGTTAAAGTGACATTTCAGAATTTTTTGTCATAAATTTTACTTTTATTTTTATCTGAAAGAGCATATTTCCTTATGAAAATTCTGAAAACTTCAAGTCAAAATATTGCGCCGTTTACGAGAAATTTATATTTTTGTGTTAAAATTGAACAAATTGTTGTGGACAACAGTTCGGATTTATATGCAATTTATCGATTATGTCTCAACTTTAAATGTGTGTTTCTCGCTTATTGGCAACAACTTAAAAAAACTAATAGTATTTATACTCATTAGAATAACCAATCTTGGCATCAAGACATACTTTAAAAAATTGAAATTGGAATGAAATGTCCCTTTAAAAGTTGTGTTCACAAAAAGGTTTTTATAAATATCCAGTAAAAAACCTGGAAGGAATTGCGTTCACGAGGCTGAAATATCATTAAGCCCCAGAGACTAAGATTAAAGGGGGCATAACTCAGGCAAAAACCAATGAACCATAAAATCCTTACTTCATGCACATCTACCAATTAAGGAAATAACATCTACCAAGTTTCATTAAAATCCAGTCAGAATCTTAGGAGGAGTTGCATTGACAAGGCTGCAATTTCAATCAGCCCCAGAGACTAAGTTTTAAGGGGGCATAACTCTGGAAAAAATCAATGAACCATAAAATCCTTCCTACATGCACATCTACTAATTGAGGTAATAACATAGACCAAGTGTCATTAAGATCCAGCAAGAAACTTGGGAGGAGTTGCATTGACAAGGCTGCAATTACAATAAGCCCCAGAGACTAAGTTTTAAAGGGGCATAACTCTGGAAAAAATCAATGAACCATAAAATTCTTCCTTCATGCACATCTACCAATTGAGGTAATAACATTGACCAAGTGTATTTAAGATCCAGCCACAAACTTAGGAGGAGTTGTGTTGACAAGCCTGCAATTTCAATAAGCCCCAGAGACTAAGTTTTAAGGGGCATAACTCTCGCAGAAATCAAAATCCTTCCTTCATGCACATCTACCAATTGAGGTGATAACATTGACCAAGTTTCATTAAGATCCATCCAGAAACTTAGGAGGAGTTGCGTTGACAAGGCTGCAATTTCAATAAGCCCCAGAGACTAAGGTTTTAAGGGGCATAACTCTGGCAAAAAACAACGAACCATTAAATCCTTCCTTCATGCACATCTACTAATTGAGGTAATAACATTGAGTAAGTTTCAAGAAGATCCAGCCAGAAACTTAGGAGGAGTTGCGTTGACAAGAAAAGTGGACGGACGTACGGACGGACGGACAGACGGAGAAGATGATGCCAATATACGTCCGCCTCCGGCGGCGTGGACGGACGGATGGACTGACGGATGGACGGACGGACAGACAGAGAAGATGACGCCAATATACGTCCGCCTCCGGCGGCGTATAAAAAGGAAAAAAAATCATTGAGATTCTATAATCAACTCACCACAAGTTGGCACAAATCCACTCCAAGTACCATTCTCATTACATGTTAGATTTACAAATCCTGATATTGTATAACCCACATCACATGTAAACAAAGCCAATGTTGTTGTGCCATTAGTAGAATATGTCACAGAACTGTTGGCTGAGGCAGTGATATCTGTACATTTTGCTGCAAATAGAGACATAGATCCTTGAATAACAAGTTTTCTGTCTGTCTAGTGATTTTCTATGAGGAAAAACAACTGATAAAGTAAAAAAAAATGACAATGAAAACTTCAATAAAGTTCATCAGTACACATATCGTCAGTGTTATTGCAAAACCTCATAACTCCAGCTTGATTAATAGCAATAACAGTCTAGACCATGCCATCTTTAACTTTGTTAAATTTATTTCTTGGTTTTGATAAAATGTAGAAGAAGCTTAGACAAATTTGCTGAAATTATCTCAAGTTGGGTGGCGACAAATTAGTGATTACAATTATTTGGGTAAAACTTCAAGACTTATAATGCTTCAAGACCAAAACTTACTACAAGTTGGTGGACTACTATCCCATCCATTTCCATTTGGATCACAAGTCAAGGTAACTGAACCTGCCAGGCTGTATCCCATATAACAGCTGAATGTTGCTGTAAATCCTCCATCAGTCAGGCCATATGTACCATTCTGTGGCTGGGATGGTGCTGAACATACTGTATGGAGAGAAAGAATATAAGAACTATGTGATGTAACATAGGTCAAGGTCATGCAACAGAAAAGTAATGAACATTAAAAGGATTATAAAAGAGAACAACATTGATCTTGATCAGACTGCATGTCTATGCAGGCTGATCAAGATAATTGTTGGTCTCAAATGTATATTTTCAGATCCTTACTTATTTATGCTGTATATTACAAAGGTCAAGGTAACTGAACCTGCCAGGCTGTATCCCATATAACAGCTGAATGTTGCTGTAAACCCTCCATCTGTCAGGCCATATGTACCATTCTGTGGGTGGGATGGTGCTGAATATACTGTATGGAGAGAAAATATCAAATATCATGATTCAGAATGGTCAGTATCAAACACAGAGTTTGTAAAGAGGATGATACTATAGCCCTTTCCCAAACAGCAAAATTCTTTGGCCATTCACTTCAAAAACTGCCACAAGTGACAAAATGGAAGTTTTTACAGACAGGATTTGTGTAAAATTTGACATAGAAAATATAGATACAAAAGGAGAAACTGCTGGTTATCAGCAGTTTTTTCTTTTGTTTCAATATTTTCCCAAACTTCTTTTATTACATACGTCAAAACCAGGTCTTGTTTTGGAAAGGGATAGAAGAACATGGATCTTGATTAGACCGCATATTGCCGCTTTTCAACAAACACCTCATAACTACAGATTGTTTTAAGTTGTAGTTACAAGGCTTTTGTTGAAAGGCATCAATTTGTATATTTTCTGTACTACCATGTATACAAATACATTTTTCTATTCTCAATGGCTTTAGAAGTGGTAGTCTAAAAATGTCATGTGGGAGAGGGTAAGCCACATGGTAATTTCATAACATGCTTATAATAGAAACTATACATACCACAAATTGGTTGGTCACTGCTCCAATTTGCCTGTTTTTTTAAACATTCTGATGTTATGCTCCCATTAATATAGTATCTGGCCATGCAAGTATATGTTGCCACGCTAACTGAACAATCTGTAGTCTATGTAGCATATAATCAAAATCACTTTTATACATACTACAAATAGGTAGATCACTGCTCCAATTCACCTGTATTAAACATTCTGATGTTGTGCTCCAATTTATATAATACCAGGCTACACACAAATAGGTTGCCAAGGTAACTACACCATCTGTTTTCATGGTAACAATGAATCTGAATCACACTACCTACCACAAAAGCAGGGATCATTGCAATAATATCCTTTGTAAAACATTCTGATGTTGTGCTCCCATTTACACAGTACCAATATACACAAGTATTTGTTGCTATGGTAACTACACCATTCTGTTGTCATGGTAACATTGGAATATAATGGCTTGACCTACCACAAACTGGAGGATCACTGCTCCAATTTCCCTGTGTTAAACAATCTGATGTTGTGCTCCCATTTACATAGTATCCAGCTACACAAGTATAGGTTGCCATGGTAACTATGCCATCTGTTGTCATGGTAACATTACCAGCTGAAGGTGGAGTCAGTACAGGACACTTTACTATTCAAATGGAAAAGATAAAAACAAAAATGATAACATGTAAGTCAAGAGACAATACATTCTTAAAGGATGGGTTGCAATAAGGGGTCAAAAAATAGATTTTCTTTAAATTTCGTGGATTGATAGGGTTACATAATATCTTTAATTTGTATGTGTAAAAAATCTGGTTTCGGCTTATTTTTCGAGATATGGGTAAATAAAGTGGGTGGGGTAAGATGGACTGAAACACAGTAGGGGTCATTCTAAGTCGCATATCTTTCTTATTCTTTGCCCAAGATGCGTGAAAATTTGTATGCATGTTTTATGATATATGCGTTAACCATTTATGGGCTTATATTTGATATTCCATGTATATCTTTTCCGTAATACTCATTCTTCTTTCTTTCGAAGAATTACGCTATTTTTTAACGACCAACTTTACCAAACTATCTCCACACGTTTTATTTGAAATCCGATTTCTATGAAACTTAATAGATATATTGTCCAGATATTAATGTAACTTTGTGTGAAATTGGAAAGAAAAGGTTGGCCCGTTGTTGAGATATTTGACCTTGACCTTCAAAATGACTTCAAAACTCGGGAAATACCAAAATGTGATAGTTAAAGCGCCTATTTTATTCATAAGGATTAGAAACATGGTTTCTTTTTATTGTTCCTAATGAGTTTCGTAGCAATATTTACTTTTTTGTATCGTAGAACCCATTCGGAAGAATGGGAAAGAAAAGAAATTCTTTTTACTTCTCAGTTTTCTTATCAAACTAAATATTGCACATGAAACATGTCTACGCGGAAAGCGCTGTGATTAATATTACTACTGCAGATGAGTGAAATTAAATATTAGCATTATGTTTAGATTGCTAGAACTACCAAAGCTTTATATGTAACTTGAATTGTCTAAGAGTTTGTATTCATTCACTCATCTCATGATGGACAAGAATTATCAATTAATGCTAGGAGAAATTAATCTTTTTCAGATTGTACTTCTTATGTGGTTATAAAGAAGACGCATTGTGAATGATTTTACTAAATGACCAAATGGCCTTACAATTAATTAACTTAAGCTAAATATTTATATAACGTTATATAATATCAACAAAAAGAAAGTAATGTTAAATGTATAGACAGGCCTTAAACAAATATCTGTCTATCAATGATTTCATTAGATGAAATGATCGGGTAACTCTGAGAGGTGACCAAGTGACCAAATTATAGTGATTATATCAATTTTAACGGTAAAATCATACAATAAAACCCCCAATCATGTGTGAAATGCATTCTTTTATGAATGGGCTGTCACATGCCATTCAACCCTAACCATTTTCCCAACAATGCGTAGTTTTAATGGACATTCCCGAATTTGATGTTATTTTGAAGGTCAAGGTCAAATATCTCAACAACGGGCCAACGCTTTTCTTTCAAATTTCACACAAAGTTACATTAATATCTGGATTATACATCTGTAAAGTTTCATAAGAATCGTACTTCAAATAAAACGTGTGGAGATAGTTTGGTAAAGTTGGTCGTTAAAATATAGCGAAATTTGGCGAAAGAAAGAAGAATGAATATTACGGAAAAGATATAAATGGAATATCTAATGTAAGCCCAGAAATGTTTAACGCATATATCACAAGACATGCATACAAATTTTCACGCATCTGGGGCTAAAGATGAGAAAGATAAGTGACTTAGAATTACCCCTACTGTGTTTCAGTCCATCTTACCCCACCCACTTCATTTACCCATATCTCGGAAAATAAGCCGAAACCAGATTTTTTACACATACAAATTAAAGATATTATGTAACCCTATCAATCCACAAAATTTAAAGAAAATCTATTTTTTGACCCCTTATTGCAACCCATCCTTTCAATTGTTCTTTAAAAGTATAAAACAGTTTCACATCAATAAGTATGATAAAATAAAATGTTTATGTTCTCAGACATCCATGGATAAGATGTTCAAATATCCAGACTTAAAGAATATTGATTGTCTGTAACACATTTAAAATTGAAACACTCAAAATTTTGCTATTTTGGAGAAAGGGTTAATCAAGCAAATTTTTATTTGTCTCATCAAGGACAGAACTTTGTATTTATAAAACAAAACGAAAAACCATTTACCACAAGTTGGTACTACATAATCCCAGGTTCCATCTGCCCTACAGGTCAAGGTCATAGCTCCAGATAGACTAGAACCAACATCACAAGTTATGGTTGCTGTAGTAACTGAGTTCTCTGATGTCAAGTTGATAGTGCTATAAGCTGGCTGACTCAGTGGATCACAAGTTACTGCAAGGAAATGTATCAGAAACAAACAAAATGTGTTTATTTACCGTAAATATCTATTGTTGCTCACAGAATAAACTCTTTAACTGTTTTAAATCACTAGAGGCTAAAATTCAACACTGAAGTGAATGTGACATTAAATTTCACTTCATTCTTTGATGATAAAATGATGAGGAATGTGTCGAAATAAGCATTTGTAGGAAAAATCAAAATACATTCTTAATTATAAGTATGTGTACTTCACAATTTCATCTAGCATAACTAGCTTAAAATACGAGGGTTGTTCGGGAAGTTCGTAGAATTTTTTTATAGGGCAAGTTATAATCGCGGTATAATAAAATTGAATGTACGTGCACAAATTTCAGATTTTATTCTATCAATTCCCTAAATATTTTACCCGTATCTTTAAAATCAAAACTTTCCTAACAGAAATAAAACAGTATGTAAGTCATACCCGGAGCACGCCGACGTCATAAGTAACGTCAAGCGTCATTTAACTCAAACGAACGTCGCACTTTCTCCATTTAGTCACCCGCAAGGTCGACGCATTTCCTATGCCTGCATATCCACTTAGTGAACGTTTTTTTGTTTTTTTTTGTACCATTCCTCCGAAAACGACGACACTGCTGCTTGGGCTTGTTTATTGGGGTCGTCAGCCGAATTAACCCGTATACTGCGTAACTAAGCGTTGAACTGTTTTCTTGCATTTTTTTGGACCAAAGCCTTTTTTGGTCGAGGGTAACGCGGATTTTTTCCACACCAATAACATGCGATTGCATGCAGTTTCCGGGTCAAAGTGGTACAACGAGGTCTCATTCGTAGTGATAATCCTGTCTAAAATGCATTTCTCTCTGTTTCGTAGCAGGTAAAAACCTCCTGAATATCGCACCCGGCATCCCTTTTCACTTTCCTTAAGCAATCAGTAAACCCAACAAGCACTTACTTTAGACATGCCCAGTTCATCTGTAAATATCCCATGCACCGTCGATACTAAAACATTGAATTTATCATTTAATTCCTGACAGTAATTCTCCTATCATAATTTACCGTGTCTTTCACTTGATCCCTAACTGAACACTCTAGGCCGGCCGGTTGACCAGATCTAGGATCATCATTAATACAATCACTCCAGCTTTTAAAACGCGCGTGACACTTATACATAGCAGCTGGGCTGCATTTTTTATACTTTCCTGTATATTTGAACGCGTTCAGTGTTTCAGTTGGTGATATTTCTAGCGTGACACAAAATTTTACAACACTTCGCAATTTGACGTCGCCGGTTGACGTCATCTCTTCCGGTCAGCGATTTTCTGATATCTTCTCTAAAACCGTGTAACTGCTTTGAAAGACCTTATAACATTATGAAATTTGCAGGAAACGACGTCATGATGACTTATTCTCGTTTGACGTTTATGCGAAATTTTGATGCGAATAGAAAGTATAAAATATACAATGTAAAATCTGTTATATAATGTTATACAGTGTTAAGAAATGGACTGCTCCGGTATCCCGATATTGTGTTGCTACGGTTACCGCTATCTTCGATTATTGTTGATATTTTCCAAAAATCTTTTGGAATTGTAGTGAATTTATGTTTAAGTATCTATACCTCGATATTTGCCTTTATATAACGAAAAATATGGATTTTAGATCAAAATTCTACGAACTTTCCGAACAACCCTCGTATAGCAGTATGATATGCAGTAAAATCTCACCACAAGTAGGCAGATTAATGTCCCAAGTTCCATCACTTCTACAAGTGAACACACTCTCTCCAACAAGTGTATATCCATTACTACAGGCTACAGTAGCGCTGGTTGTTATATTGTCTGTTGTCATGGTTACAGTCAATCCAGCACTGGCTGGTAGACTCTCACAGGTAACTGTAATATTTAGCAGTAAGCATAATTTGGTAAAGACATGATAATAGAGATTACAAGCATTTCCTGATTTTTTTAAAACCAGTGTTGATTATTCAATATCATTTGACACCTTTACTGGCATTAACTCTTTGATTGCCATAGGCAAGTTTTCTCAACTCTTAATTTAACTTAACATTGAGAATAAATTTTATGATAAAAAGCTTTGATGGTATTAATGAAGATGACCCTTACTACTTTTGATTTTCAGAAGAAAAAATGATATTCTTGTTGGAGAAATTGTGAAAAATCCCTTACTACAAGTAGGAGGTGTATAGTTAGTGGTTGTAGTCCCACACTGTACAGTAGCATCTCCATTAAGAGTGTAGCCAGCTTCACATGTGTATACTGCTACTGTACCATTGTTGGTGGTCTCTAGGTTACCATTCAGGGGGTCAGCAAACTCATCACATACTAGAAAGAGGGAAACGGTAATAGATATTGTTTTCATTAGAATATATGAATAATGATCTTTAGTTTAGATTTTTGACACATATGAACATCTTACAGGTCATGGACTGACATGAAAGCCTCAAGAAATTTGCTATCTTGCATGGTCTATTTATCTTGGCAGTTGAACACAGGAATTACTGAAAATATTTTACATCAATATGGTAATTATATGTGACAATGATCAAGGTTTTGTACCAGTTATGTAAATACGCTACAAACTTGCTAATGTGGTGCTATGGTAACTAAATATTTCACTTACCGTATTTCACCTTATAGACGCGCCCTCCCTAATAGACGCGCCCCCACTATATTTACAATCTCGGAAGCCATGGGACACCCCTCCCACCTTCACCCGACCTTACCTTGACTGTAAAGTAGACGGTAATGACAAATTCCAAACTCAAACTCCACCAAACTTCATCTTTGTGATGATCATACTTGTGGAAAAACGCTTTATCTCAACAAGTAAAACGTCTTATAATAGGGAATACGGCTCGGGTAATTGATTGAATAATTCAATTATGGTTATCCCTCTCTAGGTAGAATTGAAATGCATCCGGCCCCGGTACAAGCATTGATAAACTTTCCTTTATCATTCCCCTTGCAGAGTGAGCGTTTATGCAGTTTATTTCAAAGCCCCATAAGAGGTCGCGTTTGATTTGTAAATTAAGAAGTGGAAAGCGAATTGATAGTACGCACACAAATGAAAAATAAATCATTTTTGCCGAAAATGAATTAATGAATATGGACAGATACCACGGGAAGTATGTTTTATTATTTTGTAAAGTGAAGAAGAAATCAAAACATTCCGAAAACGAAAGTAGAACACACCCGCCTTTTCGAGACAAAGGACTAGACTGGCAGGTAACTGTAGACTGGATGACAGTTACGTCGCTTCGTCTCCGCCGATTTATACATGTACCCGGTGTGTATTTATAAGATACAACGTCATCTGCTGATAAAGTGACATATCTTGATCGATAATTTACGGTAGGTTGATTTTCTACATTCAGCGAAGCACTTTAAAATTCAGTAAAAGTGGTACGAAATAAACGCGCCTCCACGGCGTTTTGCATCGCGCCAGGGCGCGTCTATTAGGTGAAATACGGTAAGTATGGTCTTTGACCACTATATGGGTTTTTCTACAATTTCTGTAATAGAGACCTCACCAACTACACTGTAACTGTAACCTTGGTTACATGTTGCTATAGTAACTAAATATCTTACAACAATATGGCGTTGTTTGTGACCATAGTCCAGATTCCGTACATGTAATTGTGACCTCACCAACTACACTGTAACCTTGGTTACAAATCAAGGTTGCTATGGTAACTGTTCCACTGGATGATACAGTAAATTGGCCATTGTCTGTAACATCTAGAGACGGACATCCAACTGTTGAGAGAAATACCAAGTAAGAGTAGATCTATCAATCAAGATGTAATCTGTGTGTGACATAAAATTGATGTTTACAATGATCAAAAAGATTAAGTTTGATTGTTGAAGGACAACAACTTATGTTTGCTTTCAAATTTCTTTTCTACATCAATTATTAAAGGATGGGTTGCAATAAGGGGTCAAAAAATAGATTTTCTTTAAATTTTGTGGATTGATAGGGTTACATAATATCTTTAATTTGTATGTGTAAAAAATCTAGTTTCGGCTTATTTTCTGAGATATGGGTAAATAAAGTGGGTGGGGTAAGATGGACTGAAACACAGTAGGGGTCATTCTAAGTCGCTTATCTTTCTTATTTTTAGCCCCAGATGCGTGAAAATTTGTATGCGTGTCTTGCGATATATGCGTTAAACATTTATGGGCTTACATTTGATATTCCATATATATCTTTTCCGTAATATCCATTCTTCTTTCTTTTGAAGAATTTTGCTATTTTTTAACGACCAACTTTACCAAACTATCTCCACACGTTTTATTTGAAACCCGTTTTTTATGAAACTTTACAGATGTGTTGTCCAGATATTAATACAACTTTGTGTAAAATTTGAAAGAAAAGCGTTGGCTCGTTGTTGAGATATTTGACCTTGACCTTCAAAATAACATCAAATTCGGGAAAGTCCGTTAAAACTACGCATTGTTGGGAAAATGGTTAGGGTTGAATGGCATGTGACAGCCCATTCATAAAATAATGCATTTCACACATGATTGGAGTTTTTATTGTATGATTTTACCGTTAAAATTGATATACTCAATATAATAAACTTGGTCACCTCTCAGAGAGTTACCCGGTTATTTCATCTAATGAAATCATTGTTAGACAGATATTTGTTTAAGGCCTGTCTATACATTTAACATTATTTTCTTTTCGTTGATATTATATAACGTTATATAAATATTTAGCTTAAGTTAACTAATTGTAAGCACATATGGTCATTTAGTAAAATCATTCACAATGCGTCTTCATTATAACCATATAAGAAAAACAATCTGAAAATGATCAGTTTTCTCGTATCAAATTGATAATTCTTGTCCATCATGAGATGAGTGAATATAAACTCTTAGACAATTCAAGTTGCATATAAAGCTTTGGTAGTTCTAGCAATCTTAACATAACGCTAATATTTAATTTCACTCACCTGTGGTTGTAATATTAATCACAGCGGTTTCCACGTAGACGTGTTTCATGTGCAATATTTAGTTTGATAAGAAAACTGAGAAGTAAAAAGAATTTCTTTTCTTTCCCATTCTTCCGAATGGGTTGTGCGACACAAAAAATTAAATATTGCTACAAAACTCATTAGGAACAATAAAAAGAAACCATGCTTCCAATCCTTATGAATAAAATTGGCGCTTTAAATATCACATTTTGGCATTTTCCGAGTTTTGAAGTCATTTTGAAGGTCAAGGTCAAATATCTCAAAAACAGACCTACGCTTTTCTTTCAAATTTCACACAAAGTTACATTAATATCTGGACAACACATCTTTAAAGTTTCATAGAAATTGGGTTTCAAATAAAACGTGTGGAGATAGTTTGGTAAAGTTGGTCGTTAAAAAATAGCGAAATTTGGCGAAAGAAAGAAGAATGGGTATTACGGAAAAGATATATATGGAATATCAAATGTAAGCCCATAAATGTTTAACGCATATATCACAAGACACGCATACATATTTTCACGCATCTGGGGCTAAAAATAAGAAAGATAAGCGACTTAGAATGACCCCTACTGTGTTTCAGTCCATCTTACCCCACCCACTTTATTTACCCATATCTCGAAAAATAAGCCGAAACCAGATTTTTTACACATACAAATTAAAGATATTATGTAACCCTATCAATCCACGAAATTTAAAGAAAATCTATTTTTTGACCCCTTATTGCAACCCATCCTTTATTGGTGTTTTAAGTACAAAACATACATTGTCAAAATACAGTAGCTTAAATGTGCAAGAATATATACAAGAACATACCACAGGAAGGTTGAGTGGAGTTCCATGTACCATTAGACAGACAATATGACAACATCTCTCCATTCAATGTGTATCCCACATCACACATATACTGTATATAGGTCACTAATCCATTTGTATCATACTGTATACTGCCATTAGTGGGGGATGTAATATTCTCACATAGTTCTGTGTAAAAGAAAATAAGATATATTACAAATACAATACAGCAAAGTATCCCAAGTCACACATATACTTACAATGTTTGTAAAATGAAATACTTGTTGATTCTATTCTCATTTAATAAATATTCATGTTTGATATAATACAAGACAAAGTATATTATTGCTGGTCAATTAATACTAATCAATTAGCTTATTACCACTAAGACCCCCCCTCCCCCCCCCCCCCCCCCCACACACACACATAAAACAGCCACCGGAAGTTGTCCTTTGATGACAATTATGGCCGATCACAGTTTGTTGCCATTACACGTGGGATGCTATGCTCGGCATCGGGTCAGAGCCTCGATCTGGCATAAAGAAACTGGCTGATGTGTTGCTATTTTTAGTAACAGATTGGAACCGTTTTCGTGTGTATATAATGTTAATTTTCCATAAACCCATTGTTTGCCATCGGAAGCGCCTCATAGGTATGGACTAAAACGATAATTGAAAGGGATCAATTAGGACAGCATCACATATCTTAACTACATGTTCCATTTTATTCCACTTTGACTTTCAGTGGAGCCATGTAAATTTTGTAGTCTTGGAAAAGTGTTAATTTTTGTATCTGGTAATAAATCAATGTTAATTGTTATCCTACCACAAATAGGTTCTGTGAAATCCCATGTTCCATCAGCAAGACAGGTAATCACTGTAGGTCCATCTATAGAGTAACCTTGGTTACAGGTGAAGGTTGCTATGGTAACCTCACCATCTGTTGTCAAGGACAATGTACCATCTGTATAGGTTTGTAGGTCAACACATTTAGCTGTAGAATGTAAAATGGAATAGTTTAGGAATGTAGTAAATTTTGAAGGAAAACATAATTATTCAGTATGTTACATGTATGTAAATTGGATTTCTTTTTTCAAACAAGACAGTAAAATACATGTCTACTTATCACCTAACTATAACACCTGCAACAGTTGTATCTCCCATCCATGTATTGTATCGCAAATTTAACTTGCCTTTCACAAGTTCTAATAGCTATGCCTAACTAGAACACTTCAAACAATTTGGTACATTTCCTTAGGCATCTGTAACCCATGTATCACAAGAATGACTTTCATCTCTGTAAATTTGATTATTTTTCCTAAGTAGGGCAGTAAGGAATATGTGATAGCCACCAATGCTTCTCAAATAACCATACCAAACTAGAACAATAATTTCAACTTCAACTTTTTCATCCATAAAATCAATTCTGATTACTGTTGGCTAGCGCTGTCTAAAGCAGCTGTTAGGTCTAAAAAGTAAAATTGTTAGTTGTGATGTTAAATGTGCAATAAAAGAAGATAAAAGATAAAGAGTGCATAGTCTTAAGATCTACTTAAAGAGGGTGGGTGTATAAAAAGAAGAGCATTATAAAACTTGCCAGTAAAATATGGGGGAAGATCTAAGATGAAACTAAAGGATATTAAGTTGTTTAAAAATATGTGATAAGACTAGCCTTAAAAATAAAAACTCTACTTACAACGATAAAAACAGGGCTTGTGGATTAATTAAAAGATAATGTGTCCAACTTGCCAACAAAAATGGGCAAAGTAGGACTCGACTGGACACATAGTGGGAGACTGTTCCATAACCTTATAGTTCTGGGGAAAAATGAAGAGGCATGGTAATTTGAGCTGGAATGTGGAATGTTGTACAGTAAGTTTCTTGTTGGGGAGAGATGGTGGTGTTCTACTGCAACTGAGTTTGACCTAATCTTATAAAACATGATCAGAGATGCTATGTTCCTTCGTTGTTCTAATGTTTTCCAATTGAGGGTCTTGACCATATTTGTTACGCTGCTTGTGTGGTTGTAATCATTTAGAACATAGCGTGCGGCCGACCTTTGCACCATCTCTATCTTATGGTTTAGGTATTTCTGCTAGGGACACCAGACTGTGGAACAGTATTCGACTTGAGGGCGAACATACGTTTTGTAAGCTGCTTCCTTGACCCGTGCGTTATTTGTTTTGACATTTCTTTTTATGAACCTGAGAGTTTGGTTTGCTTTTGATGTGATTGTGTTAATGTGTGGGGCCCAGTTGAGGTCCTTACTAATGTTTACTCCAAGATATTTGGCTTGGTTAGCGGATTTTAATTCTGTATTATGTAATTTGTAGGGGAACAGGAATGGCTTTCGTTTCCTGTGGATTCGAAGGACCTCACATTTATCAGGATTGAACTCCATAACCCAATCCTTTTTCCAGAGTTCTAGAGATTTCAGATCTTGGTGTAGTTTTTCTGCACATGATAAGGAGGAGATTGTGAGATAGACTATAGTATCATTTGCAAATAACCAAACCCTACTTTTGACACTCTCAGGCAGGTCATTAATATATGCGAGAAAAAGGCAGGGGCCCAGGACTGAGCCCTGGGGGACCCCTGACAAGACGGGTAACCTGGTGGAGCAATTTCCTTCAACTAGTACTTGTTGGGATCTATTACAAAGGAATGATTTGACCCAGCCAGTAACTTTGGAGTCGAGACCAAGGTGATGGAGTTTGTGTACTAGTTTATGGTGATCAACCTTATCGAAAGCTTTACTGAAGTCCATAACTATGACATCAGTTTGTTGACCTTGGTTAAGGGACTCTGCAATTTCTTGGGTGAAGCCGAGCAGTTGGGTCTCACAACTATGTTTTGACCTAAAGCCATGTTGTTTTGGGCTAAGAATGTTGTGGGTATCGAAATAGGACATTATGTTGGAGACCAGAATATGTTCCATAAGTTTGGAGGCGATACAGGTCAGGGATATTGGGCGGTAGTTACTGGCTTTTGATTTATCACCTTTCTTGTAGACGGGTGAGATGATGGCATGGCGCCAGTCATCAGGGACAATACCAGAGTCAAGATAATTTTGAAAGATGTACGTTAACACTGGGGCAATTTCTGCATGGAGCTCTTTAAGGAGTCTCGGAGATAGCTCATCGGGTCCGGAAGCCTTACTTGGGTTTAGACCAGTCAATAATTTGTCGACACCAGCTAAGGTTATTTTGATGGGAGACATGCGAGGGTAGGGGAGATTTGATATAGCACTCTTTGCAAGTTGGGCAAATCTGAGTGGTTGGGGCCTGGAGAAGACAGATTCAAACTGCCTGTTCAAAATATTTGCCTTGGCTTTGGGGTCAGTGTGTGTGACTCCTTCACTTTGTAGAGGGGCAATTCCACTATTTTCTGTTTTGTTGTGTTTGATGAAGGAGTAAAAAATTTTCTTTTGACCTGAGGATGAGCTGTCTGAGAATATTACTGTGTCCAGGTAAGACCAATAGGTATTTCTTATTTTGTTTTGGATGGTTTTCTTGATGTTTTTGAAAGATGTGACTTTGTCGGGATGCACAGCACGTGACCTTTTGATGTTTCTATATAATTTGTTTCTTTTTCGGATGAGTTTTATAATATCTTGTGAGATCCAGGGTAGGTCTTGTCTTGTTTTGCTTGTGCCAGATGGTATGTATTTTGTGCTGAGTCTATTTAATTCAGACTTTAGACTGAGCCAGGCTGAATTTGGGTTTGTGTGTTGTTTTGCAAAGAAGCTTTGACTAAAGGATAATAGATCTTTTTTGAAGTTTGCCCAGTCTGCACATTTGTATGACCTTATTTGTCTCTTTGGTTGTATGGGGCGACCCCTCTTTATGTTTATTTCATGATGGACAATATCATGGTCAGATGACCCAAGGCTTGGTAACACCCCAGTTACACATACGATGAGACTTAAATCGGTCCTTAATCGGTGAATTATTTCTCTCATGTGATCGGTTGTCATCGGTGTCAGAATTTCAGACTTTATGTGTAACAGGGTGTCGGCGATAAATAGCTTATTGATCGGTAAAATACAAAGTAGATCGGTTGTCCGTAGGCGACAAATAGCTGGCCAGTAGGAGCTTGGTCGGTGATGATCGCTTATTTGCTTAATTTACCATCGGCTGTCGTCGCTTTTACAACGGTTGTCAATCGGGCAGTCGGTGATTGATCGGTGATTGATCGGTGTTCGACCAGAGGTCTATCGCTTTCCATCGGATACAATCGGTGATCCGTATGTGTTCACCGGTCAAAGATCGGTGATGTTGGCGATGAATAGCTGGCAAATCTTTGTTCAGCAGACTGCCGTCGGTTTTTTCATTAAAATGACACATAAGCCATTTAAACCGATAAATTTTAGTTCTGTGTATGATATAATGAATGTTGGAAGGGCAATCCAGCAGTTTGGTCTATTGCTGCAACAGCAAGCTTTCTTAAACCTCGGACATGGCATTCACTTGGGCCCCCGAGGCGGAAATGGTCGCCGCCACAGGAGACAAAGAAGATGGTGGACGAATTAGTAATGGCTAACGCCAAAAAAGACTTTAGTTTGGGCAATACAACACTATCCTAGCCGAACTCAGAGAGTGTGACATCAGTGCGTTCCAAAACTATCTGAGGTAGAATCCCCATAATGCGCCATTTTGAAATCTAAGACACCAAAAGGACATGTAATAATTTTTCAGTTAAAATTTTTATATATTCGTTATCTTGGACTGCAGCACAAACTAAGCTCGCAGAACAAGGGCGAAAAGCATTTCTTTCTATAAGACAGCTCCAAAAGTCATTCGGTTTTTTTTCGCATTCTGGTGCTTTTAAACTGTTTGACAGCATGATAGCTCCTATTCTAACTTCCGGGGCTGAAATTTGGGGTACAACCTATAGCGAAGCTACGGAAAAAGCGCAATTAGAATTTTGCAGATATTTTATGGGTATTAACCCTACAAGTAATAATACATTGTAGTATGATTCTTGGCGATTGTGGGCGTCTTCCGATATATGTTATATATTATATTACATGAAATGTATTAAATTTTGGTGTCATTTACTACATATGCCGAACAATAGAAATGCTTTAAATTTGTATAAAATGATTAGGTCATTTGATGAAACAAATAGATATACATGGACAACCAAAGTAAAAAATATTTTGTTTAGGTATGGCTTTGGATACGTTTGGATCGCACAAGATATAGGGGACGAAAACCAATTTTTACGTATGTTTAAACAACGAGTGATGGACTACGTGAGACAAGACTGGAACAACGACATTAACAATTCTACACGATGTGACACCTGCAGGCATTTTAAATCTGTTTTAGAGCCTGAAAAATATTTAATGTTGGACATACCGTTTAAGCACAGAAAAGCATTAGCGCATTTCCGTTGTTCTAATCATGAATTAAACATTGAACTGGGAAGACATTTTGGTTTAAATAGAGAGGATTGAATTAGCATGCATTGTTCCATATCAAGCGACATTGTTAAAACAGAAGATGAATATCATGCATTCTATGGGTGTGAACAATTTAAAGACACGATGTTTAATTATTTATATAGTTGGTATAATGCTCGTAGGAATCGAGCAGCTTTCAACAGCTTATTGGGAAATACTAATCCTACAACTGTTAAAATCACAGCAATTTATATAATGAAACTGATAGAGAAGATTGATTGTCGTTAAGGGGCAGTTGATTATAATGTATCTGTTTGTTGTACTGTTGTACAAAATGTTGTATTTTGGGCCGGTGGCCTTTTTCTACAATACAATGTATTGTATTCATAAAGAATGGATACTCGGCTGGAAAATACCTCATCTTTTCCCATCGCTAATAGATATTTGTCAATCGGTTGCTTATCACTGACCGATCGGCGATATCGGTTATATATAGCTTGTCAATCGCTTATTCGTTTAAAATTTTCACCGATCGAGAATTTTAAACAGTTTAAAAATCTCGATCGGTTAGTTTTAACCGATGAAACTCATCTTTTCCAAATAGTTTGTGGTGAGTGACAAATCGTCTGCCAATCGGAGACGTCAGTTGTATATCGGTTTTGGTCGGTTCCGTCCTTACCTGGATAAAACAAACAACCGATCTATCACCGATTGTCATGTGTAACTGCCCCTTAAGGTTTGTGTGCTGTGAACGATGGAGGGGTTGTTTGTGAGGAAGAGGTCTAGGATATTTTTATCTCTAGTTGGAGTTTTAAACATTTGCTCTAGATTTAGGTGGGTGAGTTTTTCACAGAATGTGTCGTAGAGAGTTTTAAATTTGCATGATGGGTAAGGTGATTGTGTTTCCCAGTCCATACTTGGGAGGTTGAAATCTCCAAAGATCCATGTATGGCTATTTTTTGGTATCTTTGAGATGGATGACCATAATTCTTGAAGTGAGTGCTCATCAGATTCATGAGGTTTATAGTATGCTGCAATGTAGATGTCCTTTATGCCCTTGACACAGATTTTTGACCATACTATGTTGCAGTCTGTTTTGAGGTGTGGTTGTTCTTGACTGATGAGCGTGTTGTTTATGGCAAACAACACGCCTCCACCTTTCTGGTGTAACCGATCGTCACGATAGATGTTAAAGTTCAATGTGCTAGGGAATATTTCAGCAGTGTTGACCTCAGGCGTTAGCCAAGTTTCCGTTAAGCATATGATGTCTGGCTTAGTTTGATTGATGACTTGATGTAGTTCTGCAATTTTGTTACGGATCGATCTACAATTAATGTTTAATATGGATATTCGTTGGGATCTTTTTAGTGGGGGTTGTTGTTTTGTGTGTTCCTGTGTGGTAGATTTTGGCGTGGATGTGGCCCTAGGTGGGTTTGCTGAGTTTGTGGGTTGTGGTGACAACAAGATTTGGGATATGTTCTCGAGTATGGATGATGTTTCTAAGTCAGATATGTTTGGTGAGTTTGGTTTGGACAAGCAATATGGCAGTCCATCACTTCCTTGTCCTTGCCAAACAGCAGTTGAGTTATCGATGGTATTAAGGGTGACAGATAAGTGGGTGGAGGAGTTATTTCTGTTACAACAGGTACATTTCCATTCAAAACTAGCGGGCAGGCCTTCATAAGTATCACAGCCGATGCCCTGGCAGGCTATATGAAACCATTGGCTACAATCATCACATGATATGGCATTGGATGTCCAGGTGACCTCTTGGCTACAAGTACCACATGGGTAAGCAGGTCCTGGATTAGTTTCTATGTCAGGAGTTTGGGTTGCTAGTAAGCAGTGGATAAAAATTAGGTAACAAGTACCTTTGGAAGAGTATTTGCTTCTAGGAGGGTTTTTAAAAAGTTTCTGCAGGGATAAAAATAATGTTAAATGTCTTGGGACCACCTTCCCTGGGGCTTGTACAAATACGAAGAGAGCCTTTTTGTGCTTTTCCTGGTGGGTTTGGATCCCGCTAAGTCTAGCCATGGTTATAACGAGAAAAATAAACATTAGTGTGGCTTGCAAATTCATGATTTACCTTGGAAGACGGGAAAACAAAATTTAACGGAAGTTTATGATAATGGCGGAAGTGGATAAAATGGCCGACAATAACCATGGAGACAATGAAGCCAGACTAACAAATTTCTCTTAGTCCAGTAAATCTGGGGTTTTAAGTACAGTGATGTTACTAGTTGTTAGTATGGGGCCTTTATACGCTTAAAATGATTCACTGATGGTAGAATCTACTTACAATAAGATTAGAAATGTTAAAATTGTGCAGAGTAGAAAACGGAAATGTGAGCTGCTCTGACGCATGCGCCATTACACATTCTAAAGAGAGGGTATATTTTGAAGCCACCAATTCTGACTTTTATCATTACATTTCCTTCTCTGAGACTGTATTACTTCTGCCTAACTTGAACAATTACAACAGTGAGGTATCATTTCCAGCCATCCACTCCCATTTGTATCACAAGTTTGACTTGCCTCTCTAAATTTGATTCATATAACTAACTAGAGTACTTACAACAGTTAGGTGTAATTCCCAACCATCCACTTCCACCTGTATCACAAGTTTGACTTGCCCCTCCGTTCATACTATATCCAGAGTTACATGTATGAGTTAGGACTGTTCCATTATCTGAGATAGTGTAGTTACCATTGGCTATTGTACTGGGTGGGGTACATTCTGAAATGTCGAGTTTCAATTTTTGATCAAGAATCACAACATTCTGTGAGCACATTTGTAACTATAAGCTGTCATATAACTGCTTAGTAAATCCATTTATCATAATTTTAAAATTTGAAAATACAAATTGAAAATTTGCAAATCAAAATGATAATTACAAACATAACAATTGATGAAAACAGACCGCCTGAAAGATGTTTTGAAAAAAAAAATAGTTTATCAGGTTTCTGGGGAACATTTAGAAATTGCTCAGTAGTTTTTAAACAATAGAAAGTTTATGAAAACTTTACATACTACAAATTGGTGTATCCTGGTCCCACACTCCAGTGGATAGACATGTAAGAATACTGGTACCATCTAGATAATATCCATTTACACAGCTGTATGTGGCATTTGTTAATTGTCCATCTGTAGTTATATTCAAATCACCACTGGATGGCCTGGCAAGACTTGGACACAAAACTGGTGTAAAAGAAAAAAATAAAATCAGTCCCTTCTGTCAATGTTTCAAAGCATCAGCAGTTATTCAGGTGAAAAATCCAATGTGTATATTAACCCTTTCCCAAACGGCAAAATTTGAAGGTGAACCACTTAAAAAACTGCCAAAAAATGACAAAATGGAAGCTATTAAAGATTGAATTTAGGTAAAAAAATGGCATAGAAAATATTGATACAAAAGGAGAAACTGCTGGTCATCAGCAGTTTCTTCTTTTGTTTCAATGTTTTCCTATGCCTTTTCTATTAGAGATGTCAAAAGCAGGTCTTGTTTGGGAAAGGGTTAATCAAACGGAATAGTCTAAGAGGCACAACAAACAAGTCTGGTAATAGCTGTATAGTTGATTGTGCTATTTCTTTCCTCGTTTTTGTTTATTGTTTAACATACAATTAAGCTTTATTTTTGACCTGGTATTCCTTTGAAATGGGTGCAGTGATTCTGCCATCTGCAATATCTTTCAATTTTTCCTTGCCTTTGGATTTTTCAACATAGAAAGAGATATTGAATTCTATTTAACATAATTAACCTAAAATGAAACATTTACCACAAGTTGGTACTACATAATCCCAGGTTCCATCTGCTCTACAGGTCAAGGTCATAGCTCCAGATAGACTAGAACCCACATCACATGTTATAGTTGCTATGGTAACTGAACTTTCTGATGTCAAGTTTATAGAACTATAAGCTGGCTGACTCAGTGGATCACAAGATACTGCAAGGAAATGTATCAGAAAACATACAAAATGTGGTCATACATCATACATATCTGACAAAATTGATAATAATTGTCAACCATTGTAAATCATACAATTAACCATTTCCCAAACAAGACCTGAGGCACGTTTTTTAGAGCGAGATTTTTTAAGATTTCTTAAGATATTTTTGATACATCGTTTTTGAGACTGAGATTATAAGGATGTGTTCCGAATGTTCCATACTTCATACAAATGACGTCATCATGACGTCATTTGTATGAAATATGGATCATTCAGAACTCCGCGGTTCATGAATCATGGAGCATTCGGAACAACTCGGTCAATTCACTTTGATATAGATTCTACAGAATTTACCGAGGGGTTCCAAAAGAAGAATAGAGCAATGGCGGCTCCCAGTGATTGTCCTAAAAATCTTGCTCAAGAGAGCGCTTTGTCCTAAAACATCTTAAGAAATCTCAAGTTATCTTAAAAAAATCTCGCTCTAAAAAACGCACCTCTGGTTTCGACGTCCCTAAAGGAAAAGGCTTATGAAAACATTGAGAATAAAGAAGAAACTGCTGCTAATCAGCAGTTTCTCCTTTTGTCTCAATATTTTCAATGCCATATTTTACACAAATCCCATCTTTAATGACATCCATTTTGTCATTTGTGGCAGTTTTGGAGGCGGATCACCCTAAAACTTTGCTGTTTGGGAAAGGGTTAAAACAGTACCAGGATACATAGGCTTGAAATTTTAGTGCTTTAAGGCACAAAGAAAGGATTTCATTACACAAAATTTTAAAAGGTCACATACAAATGGACTTTAAATTTAGAGACTTTACTGAATTTCAATTAAAGCCTTGTCACTTAATTAAAAGTAAAACCTCACCACAAGTAGGCAGATTAATGTCCCAAGTTCCATCACTTCTACAAGTGAACACACTCTCTCCAACAAGTGTATATCCATTACTACAGGCTACAGTAGCGCTGGTTGTTATATTGTCTGTTGTCATGGTTACTGTCAACCCTGCACTGGCTGGTAAACTCTCACAGGTAGCTGTAGATATTGAGCAGTAAGCATAATTTGGTAAAGACATGATACTAGAGTTTACAAGCATTTCCTGATTTTTTAAAACCAGTGTTGATTATTCAATATCATTTGACACCTTTACTGGCATTAACTCTTTGACTGGCATAGGCGAGTTTTCTCAACTCTTAATTTAACTTAACATTGAGAATAAATCTTATGATAAAAAGCTTTGATGGTATTAATGATGATGACCCTTACTACTTATTTTCTGATTTTCAAAAGAAAGAAATCACATTTTTGTTGAAGAAATTCTTTAAAATGTTGCAATTAATTATAAAATTTAAAAAAAAACCTTACTACAAGTAGGGGGTGTATAGTGGGTGGTTGTAGTCCCACACTGTACAGTAGCATCTCCATTAAGAGTATATCCAGCTTCACATGTGTATACTGCTACTGTACCATTGTTGGTTGTCTCTAGGTTACCATTCAGGGGGTCAACAAACTCATCACATACTAGAAAGAGGAAAACATTTTCATTAGAATATATGAATATGAACATCTTACAGGTCATAGACTAACATAAAAGTCTGAAGAATCCTGCTATCTGGCATATTTATCTTGACAGTTGAACACCGGAATTACATAAACTATTTTAACCAATATAGTAATTATATGTGACAATGATCAAGATTTTTAACCAGTTATGTAAATACACTGCAAACTTGCTAATGTGTTGCTATGGTAACTTAATATCTCACATAAGAATTGTCTTTAACCAAAGTCTGGTTTTGTACAAGTTATGAAAATATAACTGAATATCTTACAACAATATGGCGTTGTCTGTGACCATAGTCCAGCTTCCGTACATGTAATTTTGACCTCACCAACTACACTGTAACCTTGGTTACATGTCAAGGTTGCTATGGTAACTGCTCCATTGGACGATAAAGTAAATTGGCCATTGTCTGTAACGTCTAATGATGGACATCCAACTGTTGTGAGAAATACCAAGTAAGATTATCAATTAAGATGTAATCTGTGTGTGACATAAAAACTGATGTTTACAACGACTTTTTAAGAGTTTGATCGTTGAAGGACAACTTATGTTTGCTTTGAAATTTCTTTCATACATCAATTTTTAACTTTATTGGTGTTTTAAAAACAAACCAAACTTCATTAAAATACACCACCATGAATATGCAAGAAAATATATATAAGAACATACCACAGGAAGGTTGAGTGGAGTTCCATGTACCATTAGACAGACAATATGACAACATCTCTCCATTCAATGTGTAACCAAGGTCACACATATACTGTATATAGGTCACTAAACCATCTGTGCCATACTGTATACTCCCATTAGTGGGGGATGTAATATTCTCACATAGTTCTGTGTAAAACAAAACAAAACATGTTACATATACTATACAGCAATGTCTCCTCATCCAACACTTATCCCAAATCACACATATACTTACAATGTTCGTAATATAAATCACTCGTTTATTCTATTTTCATTAGATCAATGCTCATGTTTAAAATCATACATGACAAAAATCTCAAATTACTGGTTTTGATATTTAAAATGACCTTGTTTAGGAGAACAACATTATTAATCTTAATTGCATGCTCCATTTCATTCAAGTGTGTTTGTATGGAACCCTATATAGTTTTTCATCTTGAAAAAGGGTTAAAGTTTTAATGCGATACAGTTCTTGGTATCCTACCACAAATAGGTTCTGTAAAATCCCATGTTCCATCAGCAAGACAGGTAATCACTATATGTCCATCTATAGAGTAACCTTGGTTACAGGTGTAGGTTGCTATGGTAACTTCACCATCTGTTGTCAAGGACAATGTTCCATCTGTAGAATTTTGTAGGTCAGCGCATTTAGCTGCAAAGGAATGAAAAACATAGATGTTTCAAGGCAAGTTATCCTTATGCAAACTGTACAAATGCTAAAGTAAAATGGAATTTTTTACAAAGTTTATTTAAGAAAATGAGCAAAAAATTCCATGGTCATGAGAAATGATGACCATCTGCCTAAAACTTTCAATAATTAGGTTTTTCAAGAGATTCATTCTCATTTGTATCACATAGTTGACTTGACACTCTGTAATTTAAGTAATTGTGCCTACCTTGAACATTCATAAATACTTACAACACTTGTGTGTATTACCCCGCCATCCATCCACACTTGTATTACAAGTTTGACTTACTTCTCTGAAAATTAGATTCATTTGCCTAACTAGAGTACTAACAACAGTTAGGTGTATTTCCCAGCCAGCCACTATCACCTGCATTACAAGTTGAATTTGCCTATCTGTAAATTTGATTTATGTAACTAACTAGAGTACTTACAACAGTTAGGTGTAATTCCCAGCCATCCACTTCCACCTGTATCACAAGTCTGACTTGCCCCTCCATTCATACTATATCCAGAGTTACATGTATGAGTAAGGACTGTTCCATTGTCAGAGATAGTGTAGTTACCATTGTCTATTGTACTGGGTGGGGTACATTCTAAAATGTTAAGATTAATTATTTTATCTATAACTACAGCATTTTGTAAGCTAATTTTAAAAGTGTTCGCTGACTGGTAAAATTAAACCCTTCCTCGGACAAGAATACCTTTCTAATAAGCAAATGGAAAAGTTACATTATTTTTAAAACATGAACAGTGTTCTTATTTCGTCTTTCAAATGTCTTTTCCGATCTTTCCCTAAGACGAAATTTGAAAAAAACGTTATGTTGGGCCGTATGATATCACGCTGTGGCAAGTCTGAGATTTCTGAAACAGTTTAGACATGACTTTTCTGTCATAGATTGACATTCCACAAAACATTTAGATGTTTCTCGATATATTCTATTGTCACTGCTTTTTGACAGAAAAGTTGCACATTTCACCTGTGATTGTAGGTGGAGTCAAGTCATAATATAACATCACACTGTAGCAATTTACTGAAATGATCATACTTATTTTTTTCAAAAATCGATACTTCTCAATCCAAGTACCGATGTAACTAGAACTGTCACAAAGCGGACAAATACCCCCCACTAAAGCCTTGTCACTGAAAAAGAGCTATAGGTCAAAAGGTTCTTTAGTTGGAGCACAGTTTTAAACAAAGTCCAATTGTGACCTTTGACCTTTATGACCCCAAAACAATAGGGCACCTCCTTGGGTTATGGGCAACAACTGTGTAAAGTTTCATGATCCTATTCCTAGGTCAACCGGTTCTTGAGCATGGAAACAGATTTTAAATAAAGTCAAATTGTGACCTTGACCTTTGACCTTCATGACTCAAAACCAAAGGGCACCTCCTTGGGTCATGGGAAACAACTGTGTAAAGTTTCATGATCCTAGGTCAACCAGCTCTTGACCTAGAGCATGTAACATGTTTTAAACAAAGTCCAATTGCAACCTTGACCTTTGACCTTTATGACCAAACAAGAAGGCCTGTATCGCTCCACTGGCTTTTGGACATTTAGACTATGAACTTCTTCAAAGAATACAATAGAGGTATATTCAAAGAAGATTCATGCTACACCAGAATGAAATCCAATAAGTGATTAAGGAGCAGAAATGTTTTTAAAATTTTCTTAAAATTACACTGTTTCATAAAGCGAAAAAAAAAAGCCTAGCCCACAACGGCCAAGCTTTTTATCCAATCGTGAAGGAATTTGGAAGAGATTCATGCAAGGAAGATTCCTGTGAAGTTCGGTTGAAATTGGCAATGTAGTTTTGGAGAAGAAGATTGTTTAACAATTTTTTGAAAATTCAATTTAATTAAATTTATTAAAATTTAAGTTCTTCACGGAAATTATTTGTTTAAGGAATTTAGAGAAGATAAATGCAAGGAAGATTTGTGTGAAGTTTGGTTAAAATTGGTCCAGTAGTTTTGGAAAAGAATATTTTTCGAAAATTTAATTCAGATTAATGCAAGGAACATTTCTGCAAAGTTTGGTTGAAATTGGTCCAGCAGTTTTGGAGAAGAAGAATTTTTAAAGATTTTTCGAAAATTTAATTTAATTAAATTAATTGAAATTTAAGTTCTACATAGAATTTATTCTTTTGAAGGAATTAAGAAGAGATTACAACTAACAACTTTTATTACTGTTTTTAGCAAAATCTGGATTCAGAGTATATTATCTGATATGAAATCAGCTATTGTTGCTTGAATTTTAGTAAACAAGAACAACTCTTATCACTGTTTTGACCAAAATCTGGATTCAGATGATGATATCTGATAGGAAATCAGCTTGTGTGGCTAGAATATAAACAAGTACTTACAAATCTCATTACTGTTTTGACCAAAATCTGGATTCAGAGTACGATATCTGATAAACAAGATGTATTCGTGAAACACCAATGTCCCCAAAATGGCCATTTTTCTAAAATGTTAACTTTTTGTGTGAAGGGTTGATAAGGGTTAATATATGACATTGAGAAAGGTCAAATTGCAAGGAACAGATAGATATCATTGAAAGGAAGTTGCATACCAAATTTGAGCTTTGTAGGTCAAACACTTTTGCAGGAAAGGCCAATGTTGTTTTTGGACAGACAGATGGACAGACGGACTGACAGACCCAGGGACAAATGGACAGACATACAGACATGATTAAAGCAATAAGCCCCCCCCCCTTTTTATGATAGGGGGCATTAAAATTAGCTACAGTGGCTAGAATTTTAGAACTCTTATTACTGTTTTTACCAAAATCTGGATTCAGAGTATGATATCTGATAGGAAATCAGCTACCGTTGATAGAATCTTAGGAGACTACAACAATCTGTTTTGACCAAAATCTGGATTCAGAGTATGATATCTGATAGACAATCAGCAACTGTGGCTAGAATTTTAGTAAACAAGAATTAACAACTCTTATTACTGTTTCTACCAAAATCTGAATTCAGAGTATGATATCTGATAGGAAATCAGCTACCATGGATAGAATTTTAGTAAACAAGAACTAACAACTCTTATTACTGGTTTTACCAAAATCTGGATTCAGAGTATGAAATCTGATAGGAAATCGAATACTGCGCCAAGAATTTTAGTAAACAAGAACTTACAACTCATATTACTGTTTTGACCAAAATCTGGATTCAGAGTATGATATCTGATAGGAAATCAGCTACTGTGAATAGTAATTAAATAAACAAGAGATGTTTGTAAAACATATATGCCCCCTCAAGGTCCTACATTTGATGTAGGTCAAAGTCAAAGGTCAAGTTAACAAGGTCCAAGGTCATGGTCAAATATGAAAGGTCTTGGTAGGAGGTGTCTATGTGTGAAATATCAAAGCTGTATATGTAAAAGTAAAATGAAACATAGGCCAGGTTAAAGTTTTTAAAAGTAGGCCAAATGCCAAGGTCAAGGTCTTGGTCAAATGTGAAAGGTCTTGGTTGGAGGTGTCCATGTGTGAAATATCAAGGCTGTAGGTGTAAAAGGACATGATATATATGCCTGGTTTCACTCTTTTTAAAAGTAGTTCAAACTCCAAGGTCAAGGTTGCAATATTCAAGGTCATAGTCAAATGTGAAAGGTCTTGGTAGGAGGTGTCTATGTGTGAAATATCAAGGCTGTAGGTGTAATAGGACATAAGATAAAGGCTAGGTTAAAGATTTCTAAAAGTATGTAAAAAATCAAAGGTCAAGGTCACACAGGCGAAGGTCATGGTCAAATATGAAAGGTCTTGGTAGGAGGTGTCCATGTGTAAAATATTGAGACTGTATAAGTAACAGGACATGAGATATAGGCCTAGTTTAAGTTTTTCAAAAGTAGGTCAAACTCCAAGGTCAAGGTCCAAGGTCATGGTCAAAAGTGAAATATCTTGGTTGGAATTGACCATGTTTGAAATATCAAGGCTGTATATGTAAAATGACATGAAATATAGGCCAGGTTAATGTATTATTAAAGTAGGTCAAACACCAAGGTCAAGGTCACAAGGTCCAAGGTCATGGTCAAATGTGAAAGGTCTTGGTTGTAGGTGTCCATGTGTCAAATATCAAGGCTGTATGTGTAAAAGGAACTGATATATCGGCTAGGTTAAAGTTTTTTTTAAAGTAGGTCAAAGTCAAAGGTCAGGGTCACAAGGTCCAATGTCATGGTCAAATGTGAAAGGTCTTGGTAAGATGTGTCCATGTGTGAAATACCAAGGCTGTATGTGTAATAGCACATAAGATATAAGGCCCAGTTTATTTTTTTTAAAAGTAGGTCAAACTCCAAGGTCAAGGCCACATGGTCCAAGGTCATAGTAGTATGTGATAGATCTTGGTCGGAGGTTTCCATGTGTCAAATATCAAGGCTGTATGTGTAAAAGGACATGACATATCGGCCAGGTTAAAGTTTTTTTTAAAGTAGGTCAAACTCCAAGGTCAAGGTCACAAAGTCCAAGGTCATGGTCAATTGTGAAAGGTCTTGGTAACATGTGTCCATGTGTGAAATATCAAGGCTGTATTTGTAAAAGGTCATGAGATATATGCCGGGTTTAATTTTTCTTAAAGTAGGTCAAACTCCAAGGTCAAGGTCACAAGGTCATGGTTAAATGTGAACGATTTTGATAGGAGGTATCTATGTGTGGGATATCAAGGCTGTATGTGTAAAAGGACATGAGATATAGGCAAGGTTAAGAATAAAGTGTAAAAATCAACAAAGGGCAATAACTCCAGGAATTTGATTGGCAGAGTTACGGTTCTTGTGCACTGCAACTCTCCATGATAAAATCTATTCACCTGTAAAGTTTCATGATTCTACCTTACATATTTTTTGAGTTGTGCTCCGGACAAGAATCAAGTTATAAACTCAACAAAGGGCAATAACTCAGAAAATTTGATCGGCAGAGTTACGGTTCTTGTGCACTGCACCTCTCCATAATGAGATCTATCCACCTATGAAGTTTCATAATTCTACCTTTAATACTTTTCGAGTTATGCTCCTGACAAGGTTTGGTCTACGGACAGACCGACCGACCTACGGACCGACCGACCGACCGACCGATAATATACCCCCATTTTCTTCGAAAGGGGGCATAACAATAACTATCAATTTGTATTATTGTTTTGACCAAAATCTGGATTCAGAGTATGAAATCTGATAGGAAATCAGCAACTGTGGCTAGAATTTTAGTAAACAAGAACTAACAACTCTAATTTTGACTTAAATCTTGATTCAGAGTATGATATGGAATCAGCTACTGTGAATAGACTTTTAGTAAACAATAACAAACAACTCATATTTTTGTTTTGACCAAAATCTTGATTCAGAGTGTGATATCTGATAGGAAATTGAATACTGTGGCTAGAATTTTAGTAAACAAGAACTAACAACTCTTATTACTGTTTTGTCCAAAATCTGGATTCAGAGTATGATATCTGATATGGAATCAGCTACTGTAAATAGATTTTAGCAAACAATAACAAACAACAAGTATTTTTGTTATGACCAAAATATTGATTCAGAGTGTGATATCTAATAGGAAATTGAATACTGTGGCTAGAATTTTAGTAAACAAGAACTAACAACTCTTATTACCGTTTTGTCCAAAATCTGGATTCAGAGTATGATATCTGATATGGAATCAGCTACTGTAAATAGAATTTTAGCAAACAATAACAAACAACTCCTATTTTTGTTTTGACCAAAATCTTGATTCAGAGTGTGATATCTAATAGGAAATTGAATACTGTGGCTAGAATTTTAGTAAACAAGAACTAACAACTCTTATTACTGTTTTGTCCAAAATCTGGATTCAGAGTATGATATCTGATAGGAAATCAGCTACTGTGAATAGAATTTCAATAAACAATAACTATCAATTTGTATCATTGTTTAGACCAAAATCGGGATTCAGAGTATGAAGTCTGATAGGAAATCTGCAACTGTGGCTGGAATTTTAGTAAACAAGAACTAACAACTCTAACAAATGTTTTGACTAAAATCTGGATTCAGAGTATGATATCTGATATGGAATCAGCTACTATAAATAGAATTTTAGCAAACAATAACTAACAACTTGTATTATTCTTTTAACCAAAATCTTGATTCAGAGTATGAAATCTGATAGGAAATCAGCAACTGTGGCTAGAATTTTAGTAAACAAGAACTAACAACTCTAATAAATGTTTTGACTAAAATTTGGATTCAGAGTATGATATCTGATATGGAATCAGCTACAGTAAATAGAATTTTAGCAAACAATAACTTACAACTCGTATTATTGTTTTTACCAAAATCTTGATTCAGAGTATGATATCTGATTGGAAATTGAATACTGCACCAAGAATTTTAGTAAACAATAACTAACAACACTTATTACTGTTTTGACCAAAATCTGGATTCACAGTATGATATTTGATAGGAAATCAGCAACTGTGGCCAGAATTTTAGTAAACGGCAACAAATTGTTTTGACCAAAATCTGGAGTCAAGTAATGATATATGATAGGAAATCAGCTATGGTGGCTAGAAATTTAGTAAACAAGAACTAACAGCTCTTATTACAGTTTTGACCAAATCTCGATTCAGAGTATGATATCTGATGGGAAAACCACTACTGTGGCGAGAATTTTAGTGACCCAGAACTAACATCTCTTATCACTGTTTGACAAAAATCTGAATTCAGAGTATGATGTCTGATAGCAAATCCGCTACTGTGGCTAGAATTTCAGCAAACAAGAACTAAAAAACTCTCATTTCTGTCTTGATCAGAATTTGGATTCAGAATATGATATCTGATAGGAAATCTACAACAGTGACTAGAATTATGGTAGACAATATCTAACAACACTTATTACCGTTTTGAACAGGATCTGGATTCAGAGTACAGAGCTCCAGATAAGGTGCGTTTTTGCATAAAAACGCATAATTAAAAACAAAATACGCATTGAAAATTATTTTTGGGGGTAAAAAAACGCATTGCAAAAAATAAATCAGCATTACGATAAATTTCCGAGCTTGAAAATTGATATCGTACATATGGAACATTATTACGCAAGTCAAACATTCTAAATTAATCAAACAAGGCAGCCTCTGGTTCCCGTGTTCTTAGAACTACAGTAATAGCGAGCCGGGCCCAAATTAATTTACCTCCCTGAAATTCTTAATCAAACGCGGATTTTTCTAGTGGTTCCCTGCATTTTGGCATTCATGTGGTAGTTTTAGTGCAATGCTGGATTAAAGTTTCCCGGCAAAATTCTCCGTGACCAAGTATATTCTCAAAGAAGAGAAAACATTCACCAGATATGGCGAGTTGATTTCTTCAATAGATCGGAAGCATCTAATGACTCAATCGTCCTCCAAATCCTTTCTGTTGCGATCGACAAGATCTTTGTAAGATATGGCAAATCTGCAGAGAAACATGCCTTCGATGTGTCTAAAAACTGTCCAGAGTTAGAAATTGAACTATTCATGGCTGCATATCATCAGAGATGGACTGAATAAGTGACTGAAATGTTCTCTTTGTGCTGAACAGCAGGTAAGGAGTATTTGGGCAGAAAATGGGTCCCCAAAAGTCCAAATAAACGGCATCAGGTGTCACAAATAATGAATGAGTCAAAAGCAAAATCTGTTTTGGTTTTAATTTCAGCATTATAAAATACTAAATCAGCATTGACAAAAATTTTAGGGGGTAAAAACCCTTTAGGCTCAAAAATTGTCTGGAGCTCTGAGAGTATGATATCTGATAGGAAATCAGCTACTCCGTAACTGTGGCTAGAACTTTAGTAAACAAGAACTAACAACTCTTATTACTGTTTTGACCAAAATCTGGATTCAGAGTATGATATCTGATAAACAAGATGTATTTGTGAAACACCAATGTCCCCAAAATGGCCATTTTTCTAAAATGATTACTTTTTGTGTGAAGGGTTGATAAGGGTTAATATATGACATTGAGAAAGGTCAAATTGCAAGGAACATATAGATGTCATTGAAAAGAAGTTGCATACCAAATTTGAGCTTTGTAGGTCAAATACTTTTGCAGAAAAGGCCAATGTTGCTTTTGGACAGACGGATGGACAGACAGACTGACAGACCCAGGGAGAAACCAACAGACAGACGGACATGATTAAAGCAATCTGCCCCCATTTTATGATAGGAGGGGGACACAAATGAGCTATAGTGGCTAGAACTTTAGTAAACAAAAACTAATAACTCTGTTTTTACCAAAATCTGGATTCAGAGTATTATACTGTATCTGATAGGAAATCAGCAACCGTGGATAGAATCTTAGGAGACTACAACAATCTGTTTTGACCAAAATCTGGATTCAGAGTATATGACAGGAAATCAGCTACTGTGGCTAGAATTTTAGCAAACAAGAACTAACAACTATTATAACTATTTCTACCAAAATATGGATTCAGAGTATGATATCTGATAGAAAATCAGCAATCATGGATAGAATTTTAGTAAACAAGAACTAACAACTCTTATTACTGGTTTTACTAAAATCTGGATTCAGAGTATGAAATCTGATAGGAAATCGAATACTGCGCCAAGAATTTTAGTAAACAATAACTAACAAGACTTACTACTGTTTTGACCAAAATCTGGATTCAGAGTATGATATCTGATAGGAAATCAACTACTGTGGCTGGAGTTTTCGTTAACAAGAACTAACAAATCTAATTACTGTTTTCACCAAAATCTGGATTCAGAGTATGAAATCTGATACGAAATCAGCAACTGTGGCTAGAATTTTAGTAAACAAGAACTAACAACTTTCATTACTGTTTTGACCAAAATCTGGATTCAGAGTATGATATCTGATAGGAAATCAGCTACCGTGGATAGAATTTTAGGAGACTACAACAATCTGTTTTGACTAAATTCTGGATTCAGAGTATAATATATGACAGGAAATCAGCTACTGTGACTAGAATTTTAGTAAACAAGAACTAACAACTATTATTACTGTTTCTACCAAAATATGGATTCAGAGTATGATATCTGATAGGAAATCAGCAACCATGGATAGAATTTTAGTAAACAAGAACTAACAACTCTAATTCCTGGTTTTACTAAAATTTGGATTCATAGTATGAAATCTGATAGGAAATCGAATACTGCGCCAAAAATTTTAGTAAACAATAACTTACAAGACTTTCTACTGTTTTGACCAAAATCTGGATTCAGAGTATGATATCTGATAGGAAATCAACTACTGTGGTTGGGATTTTCGCTAACAAGAACTAAAATCTCTAATTACTGTTTTCACCAAAATCTGGATTCAGAGTATGAAATCTGATAGGAATCAGCAACTGTGGCTAGAATTTTAGTAAACAAGAGCTAACAACTTTCATTACTGTTTTGACCAGAATCAGGATTCAGAGTATGATATCTGATAGGAAATCGGCAATTGTTGCTTGAGTTTTACTAAACAAGAACTAACAACTCTTATCACTGCTTTGAGCAAAATCTGGATTCAGAGTATGATATCTGATAGGAAATCAGCTACCGTGGATAGAATTTTAGGAGACTACAACAATCTGTTTTGACCAAAATCTGGATTCAGAGTATGATATATGACACGAAATCAGCTACTGTGGCTAGAATTTTAGTAAACAAGAATTAACAACTATTATTACTGTTTTGACCAAAATCTGGATTCAGAGTTTGATATCTGATAGGAAATCGGCAATTGTTGCTTGAGTTTTACTAAACAAGAACTAACAACTCTTATCACTGCTTTGAGCAAAATCTGGATTCAGTGTATGATATCTGATAGGAAATCAGCAACCATGGATAGAATTTCAGTAAACAAGAACTAACAACTCTTATTACTGGTTTTACTAAAATCTGGATTCAGAGTATGAAATATGATAGGAAATTGAATACTGCGCCAAGAATTTTAGTAAACAATAGGGCACCTCCTTGGGTCATAGGCAACAACTGTGTAAAGTTTCATGATCCTAGGTCAACCGGTTCTTGACTTAGAGCACGGAAACAGATTTTAAACAAAGTCCAACTGTGACTTCTCCACCCCCCTCCATTAAAAAGTTCAAAGTGGCATAACTCTGAAACTAATGACTGGATCAAGATGAAAATTGCAGGTAAACAACTTCATATGATAGGACACAACCTGGTAAAATTTCAGCAAAATTGGTTAAAAACTGTGGGAAGAGAACAGGACACAAAATTATGTCTACGGATGGACGGACAACCTGATTCCAGTATACCCCCCATAACTTTGTTGTGGGGGGTATAATAAACGTTAATAAAAACTTTGCTTACTACAGACTGGTGTATTCTGGTTCCAGGCCCCTGTAGTCAGACATGTCAGTACATCAGCACCATCCAGATAGTATCCATTTACACAGCTGTATGTGGCAATAGTCACTTGTCCATCTGTCGTAATATTAACTGTGCCACTTGAAGGATTGGCAAGACTGGGACAAACAACTGTCAATATATACACAAGAGGGCCATTGGCCCTGAAGCGCTCACCTGACAGGCCCATAGGAAGCAATTTCATAATGGGGGGCTATAGACTCTATCCTAAATATTGGGGGGTGGGGGCTAATTGGGATTTCCCCAAAATTTTAAGTGTAAAATTAAGAAAAATTGGTATTTTTGGCCAACTTTGGAAGGGTTTAGCCCCCCTAGCCCCCCTGTTCCTACAGGCCTGCCTGACATAATAGCTTTCTGTATATGGTGTGTCTGAGCCTCCAAAATGATCACATTTTACTAAGATTTGTGGCCTGTATAAGATAATCATTCTGACAAATTTTCAGCTTGATTGGGCAAAAAAAATCCCCAAGACTGGACCCCATGACCTAGTTTAGGACCCCAGATGACCAAATTTTGAAATTGTCTGAGATTTTATCAAGATAATTATTCTGACTAGGCTGATTGGGCATAAAATGTGGCCTCTAGAGTGCACACAAGGTTTTTCTTAAATTTGACCTAGTGACCTAGTTTTTGACCCCAGATGACCCAATTTCAAACTTTTTGTACATTTCATCAAGACAATTATTATGAGCATATTTCAGGTTGATTGGGCAAAAAATGTGGCCTCTAGAGTGCACACAAGGTTTTACAAAGATTTGACCCTGTGACCTAGTTTTTGACCCCAGATGACCCAATTTCAAACTTGTCCGAGATTTTATCAAGACAATCATTCTGAGCAATTTTCAGGTTGATTGGGCAAAAAATGTGGCCTCTTGAGTGCACACAAGGTTTTTCTAAGATTTGACCCTGTGACCTTGTTTTTGACGCCAGATGACCCAATTTCAAACTTGTCCGAGATTTCATCAAGATAATCATTCTGATCAATTTTCAGGTTGATTGGGCAAAAAATGTGGCCTCTAGAGTGCACAAAAGGTTTTTTCTAAGATTTGACCCCGTGACCTAGTTTTTGACCCCAGATGACCCAATTTCAAACTTGTCTGAGATTTCATCCAGACAATCATTTTGAGCAAATTTCAGGTTGATTGGGCAAAAAATGTGGCCTCTAGAGTGCACACAAGGTTTCTCTAAGATTTGACCTAGTGACCTATTTTTTGACCCCAGATGACCCCATTTCAGGCTTGTCCGAGATTTCATCAAGTCAATCATTTTGAGCTAATTTCAGGTTGATTGGGCAAAAAATGTGGCCTCTAGAGTGCACACAAGGTTTTTCTAAGATTTGACCCTGTGACCTAGTTTTTGACCCCAGATGACCCAATTTCAAACTTGTCCGAGATTTTATCAAGACAATCATTCTGAGCAAATTTCAGGTTGATTGGGCAAAAAATGTGGCCTCTAGAGTGCACACAAGGTTTTTCTAAGATTTGACCCTGTGACCTAGTTTTTGACCCCAGATGACCCAATTTCAAACTTGTACGAGATTTTATCAAGACAATCATTCTGATCAATTTTCAGGTTGATTGGGCAAAAAATGTGGCCTCTAGAGTGCACACAAGGTTTTTCTAAGATTTGACCCAGTGACCTAGTTTTTGACCCCAGATGACCCAATTTCAAACTTGTCTGAGATTTCATCAAGACAATCATTCTGATCAATTTTCAGGTTGATTGGGCAAAAAATGTGGCCTCTAGAGTGCACACAAGGTTTTTCTAAGATTTGACCCAGTGACCTAGTTTTTGACCCCAGATGACCCAATTTCAAACTTGTCCGAGATTTCATCAAGACAATCATTCTGAGCATATTTTAGGTTGATTGGGCTGAAAATGTGGCCTCTAGAGTGCACACAAGGTTTCTCTAGGATTTGACCCCGTGACCTACTTTTTGACCCCAGATGACCCAATTTCAAACTTGTCTGAGATTTCATCAAGACAATCATTCTGAGCTAATTTCAGGTTGATTGGGCAAAAAATGTGGCCTCTAGAGTGCACACAAGGTTTTTCTAAGATTTGACCCCGTGACCTAGTTTTTGACCCCAGATGACCCAATTTCAAACTTGTCCGAGATTACATCAAGACAAACATTCTGAGCAAATTTCAGGTTAATTGGGCAAAAAATGTGGCCTCAAGAGTGCACACAAGGTTTTTCTAAGATTTGACCCCGTGACCTAGTTTTTGACCCCAGATGACCCAATTTCGAACTTGTCCGAGATTTGATCAAGACAATCATTCTGATCAATTTTCAGGTTGATTGGGCAAAAAATGTGGCCTCTAGAGTGCACACAAGGTTTTTCTAAGATTTGACCCCGTGACCTACTTTTTGACCCCAGATGACCCAATTTCGAACTTGTCCGAGATTTGATCAAGACAATCATTCTGATCAATTTTCAGGTTGATTGGGCAAAAAATGTGGCCTCTAGAGTGCACACAAGGTTTTTCTAAGATTTGACCCCGTGACCTACTTTTTGACCCCAGATGACCCAATTTCAAACTTGTCTGAGATTTCATCAAGACAATCATTCTGAGCTAATTTCAGGTTGATTGGGCAAAAAATGTGGCCTCTAGAGTGCACACAAGGTTTTTCTAAGATTTGACCCCGTGACCTAGTTTTTGACCCCAGATGACCCAATTTCAAACTTGTCCGAGATTACATCAAGACAAACATTCTGAGCAAATTTCAGGTTAATTGGGCAAAAAATGTGGCCTCAAGAGTGCACACAAGGTTTTTCTAAGATTTGACCCCGTGACCTAGTTTTTGACCCCAGATGACCCAATTTCGAACTTGTCCGAGATTTGATCAAGACAATCATTCTGATCAATTTTCAGGTTGATTGGGCAAAAAATGTGGCCTCTAGAGTGCACACAAGGTTTTTCTAAGATTTGACCCCGTGACCTACTTTTTGACCCCAGATGACCCAATTTCGAACTTGTCCGAGATTTCATCAAGACAATCATTCTGAGCAAATTTCAGGTTGATTGGGCAAAAAATGTGGCCTCTAGAGTGCACACAAGCCAAAGGTTGACGCACGACGCACGACGGACGACGGACGACTGACGACGGACGACGGACGACGGACGACGGACACAGCGGTATCACAATACCTCACCATGAGCACTATCGTGCTCAGGTGAGCTAAAAATAAAGATTTTTAGATTACTGGCACCATCCAGATAATATCCATTTACACAGCTGTTTGTGGCAATAGTCACTTGTCCATCTGTAGTTATATTCACGACACCACTTGGTGGGCTGGCAAGACTTGGGCACAAAACTGTAAGACATACAGAATCAATAAGAATATTTACTTCCTTCCTTCTGCTCACCTTTCATCTTATCTTTAATTTAAAGAAAAAATGCATTTCCCTTTCATTAATTAATTTCTATTTCACTCTAGAAATGATGATATTGCTTATAAACAACGGTTTCCAAAGCTTTTATCTTGAGAGGCGCCAAAAATGTTATTATGTCGGAATGTGGTAAATTTGTACAACTGAAAAGCATACCACAATTTGGTTCAATAAAGTCCAATGTTCCTGTTGACCTAGAAGCCAGAATAGATGACCCTTGTAGGCTGTACCCCTCTGTACAATATAAACAAGGCTTCAGTACATTTACTTATTCTTTTCCCAAACAAGACCTTGTTTTGACATCCCCAGTAGAAAAGGCTTGGAAAGTATTGACACAAAAGAAGAAATTGCTGATAATCAGCAATTTCTTCTTTTGTCTCATTACTTTCTGGACATTAATGTGCACAAACCCTTGATTCATAGATATCCTTTTTGTCATCTGCAGCAGCTTTCCAATTGGACCACCAAATTTTGATGTTGGGGAAAAGGTTAAAGGATCTAATTACCACAATCAGGTTCAGTGAAGTCCCAGGTCCCTGTTGATCTACAAGTTAGGATAGCTGACCCTTGTAGGGTGTATCCCTCTGTACAAGTAAACAAGGCTTCAGTCACAGAATTGTTGCTTAAGAATGTTACAGAGCCTCCAGTAGGAATAGTCAGTGTTGCACATGATTCTGTAAGCATACAAATGAGCAAGGATCTGGAAAAAGGTCCCTTATAGCACTTTTAGAAATTGAGTTTTAAGATCAGCCTGTTGTCAAATACAGTCCAAGGTGCATACATGCTGCTCTCTTAAAGTTACTACAGGTCCAGAAGAAGCTATTAGAGAACAATGTGGATCCTGATCATACTGTGCGTATGCACAGGCTGATCTGGAACCATGTTGGACTCCAAAGCCTTAAGGGACCTTTTTCCAGATCCTGGCTCATTTAATGATTTTAACACATTTAGGTTCAATAGAGTCCCATGTCCTTGTTGACCTACAAGTTCTAACAGATGACCCTTGTAGGGTAAGTCTGTAAAGAATTTAAAGCATTGAAAATTATATTTCTAACAGAAGTGTGATACAAAAAGTTTCATTAGTAAACAAAATTGGTGGTTTTAGCATGCTTGATCAGTATGTTACAAGTTAAAATCAATACACTGACATATTGAAATCATGAGAACTAAATAAAAATTTTCATAAAGTTTCAGGGCACATTACATGCATTCCATAAATTCAATCTTAAATACCTTGTTTGAAGTAACTTCTTACTCTTTGCCTATATATCAAATAAAAAAGTCAGTATACCACAAGTTTGTTGTTGAAGGTTCCATGTTCCATACGGACGACAAGTCAAGTTAGCTTCTCCAACCATTGTATAACCAGTGTTACATGTATTAAATAAAGCTGTTGTAACTATACCATTTGTAGTCAGGACATTGTGGCTTTTCCAAACAATGATCCTTTTTGATATCACAAAAGAGAAAGCATGGGAAAATATTGAGGCAACAGAAGAAAATGCTGATAACCAGCATTTTCTTCTTTTGCCTCAATATTTTCTATGCTATTTCTTTTAGATTGCTTTTCGTTCTTCTCTTGTTGAATTGAAACAAGAGCCGTCAGAGACGGACAATGCTCCCCGATTAAGGCGTTGTCACAATAAATGTATGCCATGCAGAGCTAAGATTAAGCTAACAAACGTTAAGCCCCCTTTTTCCATGACATACTTTTTATACGCAAATTTCAAGTATATTATTGTCAAGGGCATCTGATTTGCTACTCAAATATGAAATTTCATCAAATTCTGACCATTAGACTTGGAGAAATTAGAGAAGAACTGTATTTTACCTTAAGTCCCCTTTTCCCATGACAAGGCCTCAAATCCAAAAACTGGGAAAAGTACATCGGCATTATGTCATAGGGAGTTCACATGGTAAGTTTCATTTGATTTGGCCCAAGGGTTATAGAGAAATCGCTTCGGACGGACGGATGGACGGACGGAATGACAGACAGATGGACGGACGGACAGACAAAGCGGCGACTATATGCTCTCCCTTCGGGGAGCATAATGATAAAACAAAGACTATTGGTATATACCACAAGTTGGTTGTTGAAGATTCCATGTTCCGTCGCTACGACAAGTCAAATTAGCTTCTCCAACCATTGTATAACCAGTGTTACAGGCAAATAGAGCCGTTGTTTCTATACCATCTGTTGTCAGTACCATTGTGGCTCCAGGGGTGTTAGACAAGGTATCACAAACAACTGAAATGAGTGAATAAGAGAGCCACAATTATAACAGATGGTATACCACGTTTTGACTCCCCACAAGATACATTGAAATGGCTTTGGAAAACATTGTAGAAAATGAAGAAATTGCTTGTGACAAGCAAATTCTTCATTTCCCATAATGTTTTCTATCCCACAAGACTAAATTTTTTTTTTATTTCATTCACATGAAATTGTTGTTTGAATTTGGACCAGTTTGAAAGTTTGCCATCTGGCATTGTATAACCAGTGTTACATGTAAATAAAGCTGCTGTTTCTATGCCATCAGTAGTCAGAACCATTGAAACTCCACCGGTATTGTTCAAAGTATCACAGACCATTGAAACCAGAATCAATAACAAAAGCTTTGCATAACAGTCCATATAGATGCTCAAAAGGGCCATGGCAGTGACATTGGACACTTCTGCAATTCAAGGACAGATAATTTCAGAACGTGAAAAGTTACCTGAATTTCAACGGTGGAAATGTTTTCATTTATCATCATCTAAGATGTATTTTTTCTTACAAAGTTATCACAACAATACAAACGAATCTAAAAGAAATGAAAACCTTTTTGGAAAAAGCAATGTGAAATGATTCATTTACACACCACAAGTAGGGGAGATGCTGTTTCATCCAGATCCATCAGTCTGACAAAACCTCTGGGCTACACAATTCAGTGTACTTAAATATAAATGTCTAACAATAAACATTATTAAATGCACTTAAAGTATATGTTATAACTATTACAACTAAAATTGTGCTAAATTGAAATATTAACCCACAGTAACACCTTTTGATGTAAAATAAGATACAGTAACAGCTTTGGAAAACATTGAGGAAAATGAAGAAATTGCTTGTTACAAGCAATTTCTTCATTTATCACAATGTTTTCTACATAGAAAGACCACAAACTGTAGCCATTTCTGTCACTTGAAACTGTCGTCTGTATCATCTTTGAGTTTGAATCACTCTAAAGTTTTCTTGTTTGGGAATATGCTAAATGTACTTACCACAAGTAGGTGCCACTAGATCCCACCCAGATCCATCAGTCTGACAATGTCTCTGGACAGTACCATTGAGTGTATATCCATTATCACAGGTGTACATGGCAACAGATTCATTGGTACCAAACATCACATTACCATTGGCTGGGGATGCTGGTAATTCACAGGCTGAAAAAGAGAAAATATTTTTCAAAACACTCGAAATCATGATAGAAGCATCTTTCTGTGTAGCATAGTAAACTTTCCATAAACAAGAGGACCAAGATGGTCCTAAATTGCTCACCTGACCCAAGCATAAGCCACAGTTTTGTTGGAGTGACTATAAGACTGAAAAAAAACTTATGATCACCAATAGTGTGTCCAAGTTTTGTCTTGATAGGTCACTATTTGTGGTTGAGTAAAAAAAAACAAACTGCAATTTCATCAAATTCAAGGCAGATAACTTAGCAACTTCTTGTCCAATTACACTGAAAATGACAGTAAGCAGAGTAGCACATTCGGTATCTTTAAACTTCTTTGGATTGAAACCCATATTTCATAGAAGTTTCCCTAACACATTTCAAAATGTTTTGTAAATTCAAGGTGAATACATTATTATACTATTATCGATGGAAAGGTTGTATCAATAATGATATAATGAACATACTACGCACATCATAAAGGTTATGTTCAATATCACTGTTCAGCTGTACTAAATGACCTTGTAGATGCTCCATTTAGTAAATATTCTGACGCATATTCATACAACCTTACCAATTACACTGAAAATGACAGTAAGCAGAGTAGCGCATCTTTGATTCAGTATCTTTAAACTTCTTTGGATTAAATCCCATATTTCATAGAATTTTTCCTAACACATTTCAAAATGTTTTGTAAATTCAAGGTGAATACATTATTATACTATTATCGATGGAAAGGTTGTATCAATAATGATATAATGAACATACTACGCACATCATAAAGGTTATCTTCAATATCACTGTTCAGCTGTCCTAAATGACCTTGTAGATGCTCCATTTAGTAAATATTCTGACGCATACTCATACAACCTTACCAAAATCTTGTATGTGGATTCATATGCCAATTAAATAGAACTTTTTCCATGGATAGAGACAAAAAGAAAACTTGTAATGAATGTACAGTAGTACATACAGTAGAATGACTGTCCTTGAATTGATGTAAATTAACCATATACCACACAGTGATGCTATTTGACGCCCCATAAGATAAAGACTTTGGAGAACATCGTGGAAAATGAAGAAATTGCTTGTGACAAGCAATTTCTTCATTCTCCACAATGTTTTCTACTCTGAAAGAAGACAAATATAAAATTTCAGTCACTTGACATTGTCATTTGCAAAACCTTTGAATTTGGACAGGTCTAAAAATTTGTGGTCTGGTTATGAAAGTGCTACATACAGCAGAAGGGCTCTGTTCCATTCCACTGTCCATCTGTCTGGCATGTCCTTGCAGATGTACCATTCAGTATATATCCTGATGCACACTCATATACGGCAGAACTATAATGGCCGTCTGTTGATATTGTCACTGTACCACTAGCAGGGTCTGTTAGTATCTGACAAGCCACTGGAAGGAAGGATAAAATATGATAAGTACAAACTTTCCATTATTTTGTGAATAGGAAAGGAGATGGATGAAACTTGTGGTATAAACATTATCAAGTTGCACACTTGTCTGAAACACTGTTTAATGCTTACAAGTATGTACTAATGTTCTAGAGGTATAGCGTTGGGTTCATGAACAAGAGTTTCAAAGTTTGATCCCTTGTAGATGATCTTGTCTTCTTGTTGGCCCACACACTCAGCAAGAGTTCGGGTATATTTCCAAGAAAGTAGACTGGAGAGGGACTAAATTGGGATTCTAGCTATCAACTCAATAAATTTAGAAAAATTATAAATCACAACTTCTACATTTAAGCAAGTTTTTATGACATTGTCTAGAGTGTGTATTCAACATCAGAATTAATTCAAGTTGCATGGGTCTTAGTTTTGAATCATATTTCTACTTACTGTACCATTGGTAATTTGGTTCAAAGTGAGGCAGACAGCTGCTAATTAGAATTAACAAATTAATCTTACCACAGCTTGGTGCCACTGATGTCCATGTACCATCATCTAGACATGTTCTTACGACACCACCATTTAGTGTGTAACCTACTTCACAAGTATATGTGGCATAGGTCATGGTTTGGTTGGTCAATAGGGTGAAAGTGCCATTTGAAATTGTATTCAAAGTCATGCAGGCAACTGCAATAAATATTTCATTGTATGATTTACTGTCATGTGTATAAAAACAATCAAGGGTGATTTAGTTCTACCTCAACTGGTTTTTACAAATGTTCATGTTCCATTATCAAAGCATGATCTGATGTCATTACCATTCGATGTGTATCTATTGCTATGTAAGACATACATCAATCTTTGGTTGGTCAATATAGCAGTTTATTGTATAGATCTACAACATTTGTAAATTGGGTCCATAGCCAGATAGGCAACTGCAATAATAATTTCATTAATGAGCCATCTAAAATGTGTTATTCATTATGTTTAGTCTGTCTTTAAATAGACCCATGCTATATAAGTAACAGGTTAGTAAAACAAATGATAAGACAACTTGTATAATATGAAGGCTGATCTTTGTCTATGATGCCTGCCAAAGAAGACCTATTCTAGATGTAGCATAATAAAGATGTACATAAGCTTACCACATGTTGGTACTGTTGTATTCCACCCAGACCCATTCATATCACAGAAAGACACATCATCTCCATTCAAACTGTATCCAACATTACAGGTATAAGTCATTTGTAATCTGCCTGCAGATAGGCTAGTATTCCCATTGGCTGGTCTTGATGGAGGTTCACACACTGAAATAAAATGTTACAAGAAAAAGATCATAACTGTTTATCTGAAAGAACATCAACTGCATTATGACATGACATTTTTAGCTCCACTGGCCTTTCAGGCCACAGGGCTATTGTCATGGCGGTGTGTCCATCGTGCGTCTGTGTGTGTGTCCGTGCGTGCATCCGTAAACTTTTTCTTTAAAAATCTTCTTCTCAAAAACAACTGTATGGATTACAACCAAACTTTACAGGAATGATCCTTGGGTGACCCTCTCTCAGATTCCTTTAAAAAAATGGATTGAACCAAAATAACCTGAGTTATCTGCCCTTGAATGTCAAAAATAGCTGGTTTTGACTTTGTTTTTACTCTAAAATCTATAAATAATGACCAATCAAAAGAAAACTAGGACGGAATATTTATAAGCATTATATCCTGCCTTGGTGTAATTTTCAGCTTGATCGGAATCTTACATCATGAGTTATGTGCCCTTGAATTTGACAAAATTGCCATTTGCGACTTTGTTTTCACTCTAACAACCATAAATTTTAACCAATCAAGATGATACTTAAGAAGAATCTTATTGACAACAAGATCTTGCTTATGTGTAATTTTCAGCATGATCACACTGTTACAATCTGAGTTATGTGCCCTTGAAATTGACAAAAAAAAATCAGTTTTCAACAATTTTTTCAATCTTGCAGCCATGAATATTGACTAATATGGACAAAATTTAAACAGAATGATGGTGACTATAAGATCTTGAATGAGTTTAATTTTTGGTGTAATTATAAACTCACAAACTGAATTATGTGCCCTCGAATTTGCCAAAATCACAGTTTTCAATTAGGATCATGAAACTTTGTGGGTGTATAGATCTTACCAAGGGCAATAACTCAAAGAATAAGCCAGGTAGAGTTATGGTTCTTGTGCACTGCACTCCCCCTTGGTGAGATCTATACACCCATGAAGTTTCATGATCCTAGCTATTATACTTTTAGAGATATACTCCGGACAAGATTCAAGTATGAAAAACAACAAAGGGCAATAACTCAAAAAATAAGCCAGGTAGAGTTATGGTTCTTGTACACTGCACTCCGTAATGATGAGAAGAATATAACTGCCTAGTTTAAAGTCAATCGGACTTAAAGTACATAGGAAATACCATTTTATTTAGTATTATCTGAGATGCCTGAGGTTTAAATAATTCAAAATTGCAAGTTTCGCCAATAAAAACCTAAAATTGGGTTAGTTATTCACAAAAAACCGTTTATCTCACCTGTGCTACTTTATCAAACGCGAGCTTTTATCGGGATTATCGGTGTGACGTCATAAAATGGAGTGGCCATTTAAAGTCTATGTGTTATTCTGTTTTTCATTTATTTCCTGTCGCACATTGTTGTATCCAAAATATCCGCAAGACAGGATCAAAGAAATTTAAGTTCATTTTTTGCATTCCTGGGATAAAGGGATAAACCACGGCCAATCTAGTCTGTTTTTATAAGAATCGGTGATTCAAAGGGATAGCGCACGCGTGGATTATGTCAAACTATTTGACCCTTCGCACCAAATAACAATTGTTTACAGAAATGAAGTTGGATAATTAATTTATCAAGTTTGTAGCTTCAGCAACTGATCCCATTTTTTATTGCGTACATTTGGTTTCTTGTATGATTCTAAATGTGAATGGTTATGCACTTTTACATGTTTGTATCATTGTTTGATTTTTAGAATGCATTTACTTTTTTCGGAATGATTAAAGAAGTGTGAGAAAAGAACCTTAGTTTGATCTTTTCTTCTGAAATTCTTCCATCCATTTAGGGAACAATTAAATATCAAAACTTGGGTTAAAACATATATTTTATTGCCATCAGAATGTAAGAACATGAGTAAATTTTACAACAAATTAAAAATCAACAGTTGAAAAAAGGGTCCTCATCGGGAACAATTAAATCTTAAAACGAGATCTAGTCCAAATTGTAAGCAGTTGAGATCTATGACAAAAATGGGTACATCGGAACTTGGGCTTGTTTGGAAAAGGGCAAAGTGATCAAGTGGGCATAGGAAAAAGTTAAGAAAATTAACCCTTTCGTTTGCAGAATTATTTCCCAGAAATGACTTTTTCCCTATTTCCAAGCACTTCGTGTACAGGGTTGCCAGCAAATTGGTGAAACAAAATTCCCTGACTTTTCACTGACTTTTCCCTGACCAATTCATGTTTTTCACTGACCAAAATTGTCAAACACTTTATTGTTAAACGGCCTTCTTAGGCCACTCTTTTTCTTTGGTTTACAGGATGCATAAAAAAGTCCTGACCCTTGACCTAGCAAAAAGCAAAAGTGGAGAAACCTAACATATTTCCCATTTTATGTGAATTTTTTTTAGTCGAGCAAGTGGTAAGTAAGAAAGAAATCCCTTTTTTACCCATACCTGCTGGTTCAAAATATCTTAAAGAGTAATAAAACTAATAAGGGACATAAATGTGATAAAAAAGTGGTCTTTTCTCCCCTATAGCCATCCAATCCTCCCATCACATATTTTGCATATTTGTATTTATTTTCCAAACTATAAAACATTTACATCCAATAATGATTCAAATATTGTTTTCTTACATTTTTTCATTCTTCAGCTATTTCTATTCAAACACAGCGTGACTGTTGGTTATTGACATGATTATTACATGACAATCAGAAGAATCATTACTCAAGCATCTGTATTATAAATCTCAGAAGTCACATTTGCCTTCCAACGTAGGAAACACAATTTAACACCATGAATATAAGAGTAATACTTGCATGACAAAACTTAATATCTTATCATGTCTCATTGTCTGTGTTAAAGGTGTAGCATTGCATTTAAATATTGAACCAATTTCCATCATGTTTGCAAGACAAATTCTCAGGTACAATCACTTGGTGTCAACACAAAATGTAAAGCTGGTTATATGCCAATATGGTTGGTTGATACATGCTCTGGAGGCAAGGGTTGCCATTGCATTTAGCCTTTCAATCTTCAGGCTGAATGAAGTTCTAGGATAACAAGAGCCGTCAGAGACGGACAATGCTCCCCGAATAAGGCATTGTCACAATAAATATATGCCATGCAGAGCTAATATAAAGCTAACAAATGTTAAGCCCCCTTTTTCCATGACATATTTTTCATACACAAATTTTAAATAGTTTATTGTCAAGGGCATCTGATTTGCTACTCAAATATGAAATTTCATCAAATTCTGACCATTAGACTAGGAGAAATTAGAGACAAGAGGGCCATGATGGCCATAGATCGCTCACCTAAAATTTCTTGCCTTGTTGAAAGAAACATTTTGACCTGTATAGCAGCAAATTAAGAATTTTGCAATGAAGCCCCTTTTCCTTAGTTTTTCAAAAGAATGAAACAAAATTCAGCCTTTTCAAACGTGTTCGCTCTTTTACCCTTTTTCTGATGCCACTGCACTAAGAGCTTTGATATTAATCAAATTCTTACAACATCTTTGAAAGCCTTTCACCCAAAGATCATTCATGTGAAGTTTTAAGAATATTGGCCCACTACATGTAGTAAGCCAGAAGATTTTTAAAAGATTTGGCTATTTTCCCCTTTTCTCATGCCGCGGAAGTCAAAGGCTTTGATGGAATCAAAGTCTCTCAAAAACTTTGAAAGCCCTTCACCAAAGGATCATTCATTGGAAGTTTCAAGAATATTAGCCAACTAGTTGAAGGCAGAAGATTTTTACAAGATTTGTCTATTTTCCCCTTTTCTCATGCCGCGGCAGCCAGAGTCTTTGATGGAATGAAATTCTTTTAACAACTTTGAAAGCCCTTCACTCAAGGATCATTCATGTGAAATTTCAAGAATATTGGCTGACTGGTTAGGCAGAAGAAGATTTTTAAAAGATTTGGCTATTTTCCCCTTTTCTCATGCCGCGGCAGCTAAAGTCTTTGATGGAATCAAATTCTTTTAACAACTTTGAAAGCCCTTCACTCAAGGATCATTCTTGTGAAGTTTCAAGAATATTGGCCAACTGGTTAGGTAGAAGAAGATTTTTAAAAGAGTTGGCTATTTTCCCCTTTTCTCATGCCGCGGCAGCCAGAGTCTTTGATGGAATCAAATTCTTTTAACAACTTTGAAAGCCCATCACCCAAGGATCATTCCTGCCAAGTTTCAAGAAAATTGGTCCACTGGTTTGGGAGGAGAAGATCTTTTAAGAAATTGTGGACGGACGGCCGGCCGGACGGACGGACGGACGGACGGACGACGGACAACGACCGATCACAATACCTCACCTTGAGCACTTTGTGCTCAGGTGAGCTAAAAAACTGAATTTGACCTTAAGTCCCCTTTTCCCATGACGAGGCCTCAAATCCAAAAACGGGGAAAAGTACATCGGCATTATGTCCTAGGGAGTTCACATGGTAAGTTTCATTTGATTTGGCCCAAGGGTTATGGAGAAATCGCTTCGGACGGACGGACGGACGGACGGACGGACGGAATGACGGACGGACGGACGGACGGACAGACAAAGCGGCGACTATATGCTCTCCCTTCGGGGAGCATAAAAACTGGTAATTATAATCACCAAGTAAATGCTTCTTAAAATCACTTTAATACTGTGTTTACTGTTACATGTGTGTATTTGAATTTAATGCTTAATTGTGAGCGTGATAAAGTCAAATATCAAATGCCTAAAGACTGCCATAGCAAATGAAAACCTTCAATGCAAACATCTTTCAACCTTTGAAATAATTTTTCCCTGACTTTTCACTGACTTTTCAGGATTTTCATTTCTCACTGACCAAATTTCAAAATTCCCTGACAATTCCCTGACCTTGAAAAAATATACAATTTCCCTGACTTTTCAAGACCGCTGGCAACCCTGGTGTATACTTATGCTTAATAAATAGATTTTACTAGCAGAATACCCATAAACCTATATATCATTGGAAAGGTTATTTAATTTCCTTTAACAATATGATAAGTCACTGATAGAAAATTTGCATCTCATCAAAATCTCGACCTCTAGCCCCATGACCCCGGTCAGGCCCCCTGCCACGACCCCCGACCACCCCCACCCCTACGATTTGGGACTAGATTTGGTTTAGGGTTGTTGGAATCACTATCGGAGTCGCTATTCGAAGTCTCCGAAACATTTCTAATGTTCAAATCACCTTTTTACCACCTAAAAATCAAGTTAATCGCTATCATCATCGTCCGGCACTGACATGGTGATTCGCCGGACCTCTTCTGCAGAATATTGAACCCTCCTGACCATCGTAACAGCTCATACAAACCCAAAAACTGTGTTTTTCTTCACATTTCACAAGAACATAACACTTTCCCGCAATATTCCCGGTGTCATAATAACTTTAATAGTGTAAAAATTGCTTTTAAAAGCCCATACCCCCCTAAACAGTATAGGCGTTCCTGAACCGCGCTTGAAAGCGCGCTTGCAAACGAAAGGGTGAAATGCAATTTCTTCAATATTCACCATTATCTGTTTATCCCTAAATACTTCAAAATGTAAAATTTCGTTGCTTGAAATTGTCGCCCGTGAAAATTTTGAATTTGGACAAAACCAAATTTTTATCATTTTGTAATTTTTAGATTTGATGGTTAAACCATTTCACCAAGCATTTACTCTAACAATGGAGTTAAAGATTTCTAAAATATGAATCTGCAGAATATGATCAAGTTTCGGTAAACAAAAATAAAATTTGCGTAGATCCTTGTTACAGGAGAGAAACATTCCTGGAAAAGAAGAAATTGCAAATATTTAGACTGTTCTACTTTGAAAGCTGTGGCAGACAACAAAATAGATTTTCTTGTGCAATGTGCAATATAGCTCAGAAAATATTTCTTTTCTAGCCGTATTTTCCTTAGAATGTTAAATAGAGCCCAATGAATGTAGAGTTTCCGAATCTTTTTAATTTATTTTTTTCGGGATTCGAATGCATAAACGCAAATGTTTACAGCGACTGGTTTAATATTTTAATCCCACAAAAACTGGAATTTACATCAATCATCGACAGATAACATTTCATATTACCGTAATAGCTTATCTCTGCAAATCAAATATCAAAGAAAACAAAATGAAATTATGCTTTTTAGACAAATCAAGCGCTTTTCATACGTGCCGAATCTAGTTAATTCAAATTGTCACGCCTACTTTCACATATTATACCAAATATCCAATCGGAATCTTTCTTAACCATCTGACACGCCCAATCGTCAATCAAACTGGATTATCACAACTTGTCAATATGCGTAATTGCCATTATCATGTGACACGCGTCGATGTGTGTTAATCTCATTGTAAATGTGATTATTGGCGCGTGGCAGTCACACGATCGGCTGAATGTTGATTTTCTTTTCTTTAAAAACGCTTGCCTATTGACGATTTTTATCGCTATAAATTTGTTATTTTTGCGAGTGGTAACACTAATACAAGTTGTGTGTTTTCCAAAACACCTCTGTTATTTCGTTCTTATTCGTCTCACAAATCTTTACAAAAAATTCTTGAGCTGAATGGTGGGTCAAATTCTATGTTTTCTTCAAAATAATTAGACGCAGTGTCATAACATGTAAAACCGTGACCATCTGTAGCCATTAGCCATTTTAACTCCATTTGGTGACGTCACGCATACCTATCGTACTTAAGCGACCGTTAGAGGAATTCTGAATATCGGAAAATTTTACAGGTAAAATATCACCACTTTGGGACTTAATTTCTCCAAAACTAGGCATCGGAAAATCACCGGAATTGTTTTATTAATATCTTAAATGTGTAAACTATGTAATTTACACACACACAATTCTCATTTCCTTACTACTTTAAGGTGACAGAGTTATGCTCCGGACAAAGAAGTGGATGCCGCTGGACACCCAGACGCCGGACATCACGGGTGATCCCATAATGCGTCCCGTCTTCGACGGGCGTATGAAAATCAAGTTTAAAATTTGGATTAAATATTCAAAGAAATTCAGGCCTGTCGAGCTACTCAAGACCTTCAGGTCTTTCTAGTTTAAGTTTAGCTAAGACCCTGACATTTTGTATAATCCAGTTTAAAACCGATTCAGTGGAAAGAAGTTCACCATCATTTCTATAACTGTTTTTTCGCAAGGGCACAATAAGACTGAATAATAAATTATGCTGTCAGACCAACAGATAAGAGTGGTAACGTCATTCTAAATTCTTTGATTCAAAACCAAGTTCTATGTTGTGAGTACTAATTTGAAAAGTGTTGACGAGACAATTCCAATTAGTACCTACAATACAGGGTTTAATAAGTATGTAAAGAAATTTTGCCATTTAAAATTCCATTAGCCCATCTTATATGCATATAGCTCTGTATTCTGTACAAGTTATATACCACAAACTGGTTGTGTTGAGTTCCATGTACCATCATCGATGCAGGACAGCACAGGGTCACCAAACACTTCATATCCATTAATGCATGTATAGGTAGCTGTTGTCATATAGCTATCACTGGTCAAGAGTACTGTACCACTGTCTGGGGCATTTATTGTAGCACACTGAACTGTAACAGACGAAATATGTAAATCAAAAAGATCAAACCCTGAAGTGTATTGTTGTTTGTGTGAGCTAATTTCTGCTATAATCGACTTTACTTTATGATACCTGCTACAACACACTAAAGTGTAACAAGAAAATTTGCCAGAAATTTTAAGACCAATCCTGAATAAGAACAAATCATGTTAATAAATCATGTATAGTACTGATCTTTTTTATCTATAACGGCTCTAAATATAGATATTAAAACCGTTATGACCTGCTTAATATCAAACTACTATGAACTGCTCCAATTTTCATCTATATCAGTAAGACATTACAGTTGTGTGCATAAAAATGCCTGAGTGACATCAATTTAAGGTGTGACATGCACCGATGATAGTTATCTAAACAAACTTACCACATGTAGGTGTATTGCTATCCCATAAACCTGTATTCAAACACTCCAGGTGAGGATTACCACTGATGCTATAGTTTGTTTCACATGTAAATTCTGCAACTGTCATACTGCCATTAGAGTTTGTGATGACATTACCACCAACTGGACTGGCAAGAAATGGACAGCTTACTGTAAATATAAACATAGGACAAGCATGGACATACCGATCCTGGATTATGCCTCTACCTATCAGTCAACATTTACTACTTAATGATTAGCCTCTGTAATCACAAGTTTCTTATCTCCTATTCTGGCCACTGGTACAGGATTTCCTATTACCATTCTCATATCATTGGCCATAAATGCAATAATGAAAATGAAAATCTATTACAAATTTTAATGGTTTTAAAGTTCATATGACATCTTTATTTCACAATTACAATTGATTTATTGAAATTTACATACAAAACCATTCTGGTAACAAACATTTCATTTGTAGATTAGGAGAGTAGCTTACAACCTAAGGTCAGAAAGACACACAGATCATCTTGTCTATGATATATATTCTATATTTAAAAAAAAACAACAGACATTTGCCTTAAGTTTCAGACAAACATTCATGAAAATAGCAAATCATATATGGTTTCATACGGCTTTTGGGAATATTCAAATGTAATTGCATGCCCTTTGGTCTTACAAATACCCCTGTGATATTCAATCTTTTGATGGAGAAATGTATGGGAGAGATAAATCTCCAGAAATATTTGATATACCTTGATGACAATCATTGTTTCTTCCGCATTGTATATCTATGCAATATTGGAAAAAATTAAACAGGCCAAAAGAAGCTAGAAGAGCATGTACTTGTAACATGCACATCAAGGCCTTAGCTACTACATGAACTGCATGAACTATTGACTTACCACATTCTATCGTTGACACAATATTCCAAGTTCCATCAGCTTGACAATCTATTTCTGCCTGACCCAGTAAAGTTGTCCCTGTGTTACATGTCAATGAAGCAACAGTATTCTCTCCATTAGTGATATACTCTATAGAGCTGTTGGCAATGGCTGTAAAGTTGTCACATTTATCTGAAAAGATAGATAACTTGTTTTAACCCATACACACATTGACACTTTTTGACACATTACACGAAAATGGCTTGCAACAATTTTGAATTTTGACTCCCCTAAAATTTTGTTGTAAGGTAATGAGTAAAGGCTGTTTAACCAAATTTGTAAATCAACAAAAAAACTAGATTTGAATGGATGCAAGATCATATCTAGATTTATGTCTAAGAAAAAGTAATGCTTTGGTAGCAAAATGTCTTTGGATAGATGGTAAGATAACATACATGTGAAGCATTAAAACAACAGATCTTTCAAATGATAGGGAATTACAATTGCTGATGCTACTTGGTGGACACATGTTAAGATATGTTTCTACTTACTACATGTTGGCACGGATGAATTCCAACCACTGCCATCTATCTGACAGACTAGAGTAGATGATCCTGATAGAGTATAACCTACATCACATGTAAACTGTACTGTCATGTTGTCATTACTATATGTAGCATTACTGTTTGATGGGATTGCAGGGGCATCACATACTGAAAGTAAATATATCATTTACTTAGTACAAAAATGTATTGATCTACATGATTTCAAACGAGAAATATTGCTTTCCATTACGGAATGCTTGCTTCTAGATTGGTTTATTGGGGTTTTACGCCCTTTTCAACTACTAAGGTCATATCGTGGCGGCTGGAGCACCTATATAACCATGGATTCCTGTCGTTTCTCATACCAGTACTACCACAACACCCTTACCGAGCTCCAGCTGCTCCCCCACATAGGTTCATGATATCAAACCATTTATGGGTGACATTTTTGTCAGTAAGGGTATTTGCCGCGGCCGGGTATCGAACCCGGGACCTCTAGAATGAGAGGCAGATGCGCTACCAACTGCGCCATGGCCGCGGTCGTGCTTGCTTCTAGAACCAGGTCATATCGTGTTATACTTAACAGTCAAAATACCAAAGTAGCTCATTTATCCACACTCGTTGTGTCGAAGTCAGACGGGCCGTCAAAATACCTCGACATATCTGGAGTTCGACTTATACAATTTTTTATTCAAAATGATATTTTACTACTTTTGCTACACATCAAATTGATTCATGATTGAAATAAAGTAGGAAAAGGAAAGAAATTGCTCGTTCGAGCAATTTCTATCCTTTTCCTACTATATTTCAATGGCTATACTTATCCAGAAATTGTGTCGTTAGATTTTTTTTTAAAATCTTTTGATGAGAAAGGGACCAGATTTCCACTTTGACTTAAACGGAAATTCGACTTATCTGATGTCGACATAACGAGTGTTGACTGTATATTGAAACCATCATGTCTGTGGTATTGAAACAACTTACTGCAACTAGGTTCTGTTCCATTCCATACTCCGCCTGCCCCACATGCTCTAGTAGTATCACCCACTAAGTAATATCCAGCCACACAGGTGTATAGAGCAGAGCTTACTTCTCCACTGGATGACAGACTCACTAATCCACTGCTTGGGTAGGTCAAATCTGAACATTTCACTAGAATAAAATTAATCAGTCTCTAAATCTATTGGTAAACAAGTCAACATCAATATAGGCTTAATTCACATTTTTGAGGTTGTTATCATTCGCAGAGGCCCACAAAATGCTTTAACACCTGAGTGCGAAGCATGAGGGTCGTTTTCATATTTTGCAGGCCTTTGCGAAGGTTAACAACCAAAAAATACGTGAATTGACGCTATTATTGCATGAAAAGCATAAAAGTCCAATGATTACTTACCCCAAACCCCTTGATTTGTGGGAAAATGAACAGAGGCAAGATAAAAAATGGCCACCATTGTTGTTTTGTTCTGATAAATCTTTCAAGAATTTTTTGTTATGCATGACATTGGTAAAATGATGTTACATCATAATTTGGCACCAAAGGCAAACGTCACTTTTTTAACGTAAGATGCTGAGAATTTTGTGGGAAAAGAGACAAAAAAAAATATTCATTTTGAAGGGTCAAATCAAGGATATTTGAGTGCAAAGCCGGTCTGATATCGCATGTGAATCTCACGAATAACGTTTGGTTTTTCACAATATCAGCCGGTTTCTTCTCATTATTCAATGCTGAAAACGGCCCGAAAACACACATTTTGTATAAAAATATGCATGAATTTTCAGAAATACATTTACTAAATACATCCATTCACTCATACATCAATATTTCAACTCTTTCATCTAAATATTCCAATGACAACAAAAGTTTCTTTTTCCAAAAATCTTGAGATTAGTACCATATGGTAGGTCTTGAGAGAGCATGCCCATGTCACCACTCTAAATATGGATGTCACATACACTGCTCAAAATGATAAAAGGAACACAAATTCAGTTTTTTATTGCATTGTGTTTGTGCCTGCAATAGCTAAATTTTATTAATTTCTGCTATACTCATGAACTAGTCCCCCCACGCTTGTCGAAATATAAGTCTTACCAATGCCAGATCTATACAGAATGTGTATCTATACAGAATGTGTATCAGCTTTTACACCAAGGCAAAAACTGAAAGATAGAGATGAAAAGTTGATATGATCGCTGATATTTAAGTGTTCCTTTAACTCTTTTGAGCAGTCTATATGAAAGAACTTGAGGTATTACATACATTATTAGATATCAAAGAATTATGCAACTTTTCCACTTTTCGAATGTTACCAACGATCTTATTGGCACATATGTATATAAGAAGATTCCATATTTACCACATTCCGGTGCAGTAAAGTCCCATGTCCCATCTGTTCTACAGGTCAATAAGGATGGCCCTTTGATAGTGTACCCTGAGTTACAAGTATAGGATGCTGTGGATACATCTCCATCAGATGTGATGTTGAGATCTCCATTATTTGGGACCAACAGTGTGTCACAGGGCACTGAAAACAATACAAAAGTCGTTCAAACTTTTAATCACAAGTTCAATATTCATCAATCAAATCTTCTATAACCATTCTTATGACAACATTTGGATGTTATCACATTATTTATCAAAGATGAGTAGTAGAGCTAACTTGATACCAAATACACAGACAAATATTTGTTCATAAAGATCTTCCATCCATCATAGGAAACCATACACTTTGTGCAACTTTGCCATTTTAAATGACAATTATGGAAATTTACAAGGTTACCTTATTTCTTCAGAAATAATCAAAAGGCTGTTCAATTCCTTTGTCAAGAGAAATGGCAGAGTTAACCAAAGATTGCCGTAAGTGTTTAGTATCTAATAAAGGGTCAAGTATGTTAAGAAATGATGGCCAAAATCTTAAAGACAAGAAAGGATGGCTGTAAAGCATGATCCATAAGGTGTATTTAAATATGAAAGGTTTGAGAAAACATTGACACAAAAGAAGAAACTGCTGATAACCAGCAGTTTCTCCTTTTGTCTCAATATTTTCTTAGCTTTTTGTACAAAAATCCTTTCTTTTTCAATGTCCATTTTGTCGTCTGTAGCAGCTTTCAAATTAGACCATCCTAAATTTTTGTCGTTTTGGAAAGGGTTATACAGTACAGCTCGCGCGTTTTTTGCCTATTTCCGCGCATCGCCGCGATTGAATTTCGGGTGGTTTCGGGTGGAAAAACGCGGTGGCCGCGGCGAGCGTGTTTTACCACCCGAAATCGCGGGGATCGCCGCGATTTTTTCGCCGCGATTCGCCGCGATTTGCGCGGACAGGTAAGCCTGTATTTTCTGGCTAATTTATCGTAATTATTGGGTTTTATATAATTATATATTATGTTTGATAAGATAAGAATGCCTTTGCAGATTTGATTTTTGTTAATTTTGAATGGGTTTGTGGATTATTCTTCTACTTCAACAGAAAAATGACCCTTTTGCCTTTCAACATATTCGAAGTTATTTTTCTTTTATCTTTGCTACACGGCCTTCATGCATATAGATTACAAAATAATTGCAGATACTTTGTGCAGTGATGATTGCACAAAATTAGTTTTTTTGGAAGCGCATGTAATTATAGAATAAAACATACATACACAAGGCTTGAGAACAAATTGAGACAAAAGAAGAAATACTGATGATCAGCATTTCCCCTGCTACCGCAATATTTTCTATGCTACCTGTATATTGTAGACAATTTTTATCGATATTTTCTGATCTGTTTTCTGCAGTGCTCAGCTTTGTTATTGGATCCCCAGATATTCTTCCCCTCCAAAGAGAGTGAAGGGCTATCGTAGATATGATTTGAGAATATTAAGATAAAAGAAGAACATACTGATTACTACCCTGGTCTTCTTGTGTCTCATTATTTAGTTCCTATTCTTGTAATATATCCTTCACAATCCTGTTTTCAGCAGCATCCAACTTATCGTATGAGTAGATTTTTAATAGGACGTGCCAAATCGTAGCAATTTTGGAAATGGCGTAACTAAGAATGTAGCGTCATGCATAAAACATCGGTGTTTCTTTTAACATGCATGCAAGTTCCAACATGGTAAAAATAAACCTTAAATGTCAGTCGCAGGTTTACTGGTTTATTTTGTAAACTGAAAAGTAGTCAAATTATACGCATTACTTTGATATGTAATTCAAACAGAGAAACTCTTCGTATTTATGACCGGGAAGCCAACATGCAGTTTACGATTTCACGTACATGTATCTGCAAAAAACAGAATATTATATAAACAGTTAATTGAATTAAATCAAGCATAACAAAGCATAATACAATGTACAAAGAAGCGGAAATAATTTAACCTGTTCTATATTATTTAATAACCTATAACTATATATTTTAATTTACAAAAACGATGTGTTATTACCGGACTTCATAGAACTTTATAGAAAACGTTTGTATTTAATATAACATTCTCTTTATTTCTGAAATAGTTCTGTAAATCAATTTAAAAACACACTCAGGATGAAATAATATAAACTTAACAAAACGCATTTAATACTGAGCGCTGTATGATAATATTGGCCGTACCTGGCATTTCCACCCGAACGCGGCGATCGCCGCGATTCCCCCCATCGCGGCGAATCGCAGTGATGCAAGAAAAGTTCGAGTGGAAAAACGCTCTGGCCGCGATGGCAAATCGCCGCGATTTTCCACCCGAATTTTTTTTTGACCGCGGTGGGCGAGCGTTTTAGGCAAAAAACGCGCGAGCTGTACTGTACAAATCTGCATACCACAAGTAGTATTTGTGCAGTTCCATCTGACCTACAGGACAGAGGTTGCGCACCAAACTTAGTGAAACAAATATCTATAGCTGTCCCATCAATTGCCATGGTAACAGATCCTCAAGATAAAGAATTCGGTGAATCATCCCAATAATATATCTCTATAATAAACTGACATACCTAAAGTAGTATTTGTGCAGTTCTATCTGACCTACAGGTCAGAGCTTGAGCATCAAATATTGTGTAACCAACATTTGTTGTTGTCCCATCTGTTGCCATGGTAACAGTTACCCCAGATATAGAATTCAGTGAATCAACCCAATAATATATCTCTATAATAAACTGACACATCACAAGTAGTATTTGTGCAGTTCCATCTGACCTATAGGTCAGAGTTTGAGCATCAAATATTGTGTAACCAACATTTGTTGTTGTCCCATCTGTTGCTTTGGCAACAGTTACCCCCCGACATAGCATTCAGTGAATATACCCTCAGACAAATTTGTATTTCAAATCCAAACCCTATGTTGTGGGTACTCATTAAAATTGTCTCGACGAGACAATTCTAATGAGTACCCATAACATAAGGTTTGACGAACATTTAGTAAAACATTTCGTTTTGAAAAAACCATGACTTCCTCTTATCTGTAGCTCTAAATAAACCCACATACCACAAGTAGTGTTGGTGTAGTCCCATGTGCCGTCAGACTTACAGGTCAGAATTTGAGCACCAAACTTAGTGAAACAAATATTTATAGCTGTCCCATCAATTGCCATGGTAACAGATCCTCAAGATAAAGAATTCGGTGAATCATCCCAATAATATATCTCTATAATAAACTGACATACCTAAAGTAGTATTTGTGCAGTTCTATCTGACCTACAGGTCAGAGCTTGAGCATCAAATATTGTGTAACCAACATTTGTTGTTGTCCCATCTGTTGCCATGGTAACAGTTACCCCAGATATAGAATTCAGTGAATCAACCCAATAATATATCTCTATAATAAACTGACACATCACAAGTAGTATTTGTGCAGTTCCATCTGACCTATAGGTCAGAGTTTGAGCATCAAATATTGTGTAACCAACATTTGTTGTTGTCCCATCTGTTGCTTTGGCAACAGTTACCCCCCGACATAGCATTCAGTGAATATACCCTCAGACAAATTTGTATTTCAAATCCAAACCCTATGTTGTGGGTACTCATTAAAATTGTCTCGACGAGACAATTCCAATGAGTACCCATAACATAAGGTTTGACGAACATTTAGTAAAACATTTCGTTTTGAAAAAACCATGACTTCCTCTTATCTGTAGCTCTAAATAAACCCACATACCACAAGTAGTGTTGGTGTAGTCCCATGTGCCGTCAGACTTACAGGTCAGAATTTGAGCACCAAACTTAGTGAAACAAATATTTATAGCTGTCCCATCAATTGCCATGGTAACAGATCCTCAAGGTATAAAAATTCAGTGAATCAACCCTATAATATATCTCTATAATAAACTGACATACCTAAAGTAGTATTTGTGCAGTTCCATATGACCTACAGGTCAGAGTTTGAGCATCAAATATTGTGTAACCAGCATTTGCTGTTGTCCCATCTGTTGCCATGGTAACAGTTACCCAAGACATTGGATTCAGTGAAAATATCCTCAGACAATCTCAAATTTTCATTTCAAATCCAAACCCTATGTTGTGGGTACTCATTTGAATTGTCTCGGTGAGACAATTCTAATGAGTACCCATTACATACGGTTTGACAAACATTTAGTGAAACATTTCGTTTTGAAAAACCATCACTTCCTCTTATCTGTAGCTCTAAAAAAACTCACATACCACAGGTAGTATTAGTGTAGTCCCATGTACCATCTGACCTACAGGTCAGAGTTTGACCACCAAACATTGTATAACCAGCACTACAGGTGTAGTCAGCTATTGTTGTTGTCCCGTCAGTTGTCATGGTAACAGATCCTCCAGATATAGAATTGAGTGAGCTACAGGCAGCTACAAAGGAACGTTATCAAGTTTTAACCTTCTCCCAAACAAGACCTGCTTTTGACGTCCCTATTAGAAAAGACTTGGGAAAACATTGAGACAAAAGAAGAAACTGCTGATAACCAGCAGTTTATCCTTTTGTCTCAATATTTTCTGTGCTATATTGTACACCATTCCTTTCTTTATTGACTTCAAAATTGTTGTCTGCAACACCTTTCGAATTGGAACAGTCCAAAATTATGTTGTTTAGGAATGGTAGGAAAGGGTTAAAAGGTTGTCTGTGTTCAAGTTTTTTTGCAAAATGTTCTAAATCATATAAACCCTTTCCAAAGCAAGAAAATGTTTTCTTCTCTTGTCTCAAAGTTTTTTTTTCAATCTTTTCCAAGATGGATGAAAAAAAATTAGGGCTTTCTGGTCTTTGCCCAGAGTTTAACCCTTTCCCAAACAAGACCTGGTTTTGACATCCCTAAAAGAAAATGCTTGGGAAAACATTGAAACAAAAGAAGAAACTGCTGATAACCAGCAGTTTCTCCTTTTATCTCAATATTTTCTGTGCCATATTTTACAGAAATCCTATCTTTAATAACATTCATTTTGTCTTTTGTACCAGTTTTTGAAGTGAATCACCCTAAAATTTCGTCGTTTGGGAAAGGGTTAACAAGTCCATGTTATTGACAGATGATGCTTGTATTGTATTCTATTATATGATGTGGTATTAAATGAGTACAATATTTAGAAAGCATCTGACCATTACATGTGTACCATGGAAGTACAAGCCTACTCACTACAGGTTGGTTGTGTACCATTCCAGCCCAGACTATTCTGTTGACACACCCTTGTATTGTCTCCATATAAACTATATCCTGCATCGCATGTGTACATTGCTACTGTACCATCTGAGGCTACTTCTCCATTGACAGGGCTGACAGGGGACTCACATACTGCAAATTACAACAACAAATACATAAAAACTATGCATGTAAGGCCTTTTATTGTCTCCATACAAACCATATTGTGCATCAAACGTGTACACAGCTATTGCACTATCTAAGGTTACATCTCCATTGACAAGCCTGACAGGGGACTCACAGACTGAAAATTTAGACATAAAATATCTTACAGTTAGAGATATTTCTTGTGTGATATGGTCATATCAGCAAGAACACAGAAGAAAGGGTATACATGTATAAATGCACAGAAATCCGAGTTGACAACTGATTGTCAAAGACAATAATGCTTTGAGGAAGCATTCATTAAATCAAATGTGAGAAGGTACACCACCTACAGTTTATCTTAGGCCAATTTATTGAATCTAGTCTTTACTTGCAGAATTATTTTTATCAAATTGTATACTCACTACAAGTTGGAACAGAGCCATTCCATATACCACTGGTGTCACAATACAGTGTAGCTGTACCCTGTATCAAATAGCCCAAACTACATGTAAATGTTGCTGTACTACCTGTCCCATCACTTGTAAAACTCACATTTCCACTATCTGGAGCTGCCAAATTGGCACATTTCACTGAAAAAGGTAAAACAGGTATAAATAACTTGATTTCTATGCAAACTATTCAAAACAAACTATTAATTTTTTAAAGAAAAGCCTGTAGATATATTTCCCGTGTTATCAAATGTATGGTAACAGTTTTCAGGTTTGATTTGTGACCTTGACCTTTGGTTTTGTGGTACAGAAAGATAGTTTCTTCATCTTGAGCAAAATCTTTGTAATTCTTCAAAACTTGGATAACAGGCTACAGGTTTAGAAATTTTCAAATAAAATATCAATAAAGCTATATCTTTACATGCCGTCAAATCTCAGTTAAGCTCACCACAACTGGGTAGATTTCCTGACCACGATCCATCTTGTATACATTGCAACTGTTCTTCTCCATCCATAGTGTAACCGACATCACAATTAAACAAGGCATTAGTTGTTGTACCATTTGTAGTCAAAGTTGAAGACAGGTTACTGCTTAGTAATAAACTGTCACATTGTACTGTAAATAAAATAACAAGAGCTATCACTAAATATGATTATACAGACATCAAATATCTTAACCTTTTCCAAACCAATTCTTGGTAGTTCAACTTCAATGAGATGCAGATCATGAAATAAATGATATCAATGTGGGAAAAACAAGTGGTTAACAATTAAAAGCAACGAAAGAAAAGAAGAAAATGCTGATTATCAGCATTTTCATCTTTTCTTGCAGTGCTTTTTCAAAGCTGTCTTTATAAGGGACAGACATCAAAAAGGGCCTTGTAAGGGAGAGTGTTTACTGCCCATCCATAGTGTAGCCAACATCACAGTGAAACATGGCATTAGTTGTTGTACCATTTGTATAGAGGGTTGAGGATAGATTATTGCTGAGTGACAAACTGTTACATTGTACTGAAAATGAAATAACAACAAGAGTTATCACTGGATGTTATCATAAACCCATCAAATATTTTAGCAGTGTCCAAGCCAAATTTTTGGTACAGTTCAACCTCAATGAGATGCAGATTATAAAATTAATGACAACAAATATGGAAAACACTAGTATTATAGTATTAAAAGCAATGAAAGAAAAGAAGAAAACAGCATTTTCATCTTTTCTTGCAGTGCTTTTCAAAGCTGTCTCTATTATGGACAGACATCAAAAAGGGCCTTGTCAGGGAGAGTGTTTACTGCCCATCCATAGTGTAGCCAACATCACATTTAAACAAGGCATTAGTTGTTGTACCATTGGTATTGAGGGTTGAGGATAAATTACTGCTAAGTGATAAACTGTCACACTGTACTAAAAATATAAAGATATTTTAAGCCTTATCATGCTGAATTAATTTTGACTAGCACACCTCCGTACCACTGAATTAATTCACTGTGTACAGCGTATAAATGGGATGCACCTATTCCGACACTATAAATTGAATTTATGAGGCATTTTAGCCATGTAAACCCTATGTTTTAGACTATAACTCATCGGCTATAACTGTAGACTTGTATACAAACACTTTACTTCTTGTTGTTGATAAATTTATGACCCAACACAAACACTTCCTCTTTGGGAATAAAAGAAATAGGACATTAATTCGCTCGTATAGCTTATGATAAATGATTTGGTAAATGCTAAAACTATGTATTTGGTTTTTAGTGTTTGTATACAACTCTACTTTTATAACCGATGAGTTATACATACCGTGTACAACAGTCCCAGCCGAAAATAACAGTGACGTAGGCTGATGTTTACTACTTGACAACCAATCAACTCTGTTCGTATTTGTAACGGTGCAAATCAGACGAATTGATTGGTTTTGCAGCAGTAAACATCAGCCTACGTCACTGTCATTTTCGGCTGGAACTATTGTAGGATCATTGAGAATTCCATGTTGTTGGTTTACTTTGACCCACTTAAATTGCATCATAGCAAATCCGTTGTCAATCAAGCCCGACCCACTAAAAGTGACAGTTGGTACGTTCCGCTATCAGGGCGATTATTCCATCAGAATTTAACACACAAAGTCCAAATCTACGATATTTTGTTCCAAATATATTTCTAACCATCATTACTAAAGTCACTTTCCGCTTAAAAGTCACTATCATCAAAAATTCACACGAAACTTCATCCACATGTTCACCTTCTGAGCGCTGCCATTTTGGACTAGGGTTTTCCCAATTTCACTTCTGAATATTAAATGCATCATTATGACGTCTAAGGCTTTTGGCTGGCTGATATTTTTACAGAATTGACCTTCACTGAGAGTGTCCTACTAAATATAGCTCAAAACTGGCATAAAACGTCATCAGTTCGTGAATACGAGGCTCATATATGGGAACCCCGGTGGTGCGACCTAGAGCCTCGCTTAGCGGTGGCGAATGGGGTAGGGCAGCGCGACCACAGGTCGCGCATAGCATGATAAGGGTTAAGATAAACAAGATTGTGTTTGTGGAACACTAATGGCCCCAAAATTGATATTTTTCTTGAGAAAATGCTAATGTTAACTTTTCATGTTAAGTTTTCATAGTAAATGTTCATAAGGGTTTACAGATGACCTTGAGGAAGGTAATAACACATGGAACAGATAGATATCATTAAAAGAAGGTTGCATACCAAATTTGGGCTTTGTATGTCCAATACTTTTGGAGAAAAGGCCACTGTAAAATTTTGGAACAGACAGACAAACGGACAGTAGTAGAACAATATGCCCCTGATCTCTCAATACAGGGGCATAAAAAATTCCAGTTTATTTCATGTTTACTCCAATGTTTTCAAAAAATGTTATGGCAGGAAAACATTATAAACATTATTACATAATCACAAACATAGAAATCCATTTATTTTTCAAACAGTCCTTACTGCATTAAGGTCACTAAACTAGGTACTCTTGTATTCTTATGAATTATGAAGTATCAAGAGTAATTAAGTTAGCCCTTTCCTGAACAAGACCTGTTTTTGACATCCCTGATAGAAAAGTTAGGGATAATATAGAGGCAAAAGAAGAGAATGCTGATATTTAGCTTTTTCTCCTTTTGCCTCAATATTTTCTATGCCTTAATTAAGAACTTCATTCACAAAGTAAAAATTGTTACATCATCTTCAACTCCATACAAATTGAAACTGTCTAAAATTGGCTGTTTGGAAAATGGTTAATGAAATATTTAGGTAGCTATATTACAGATTCTATAGAATTGGTATTAACATATTTTATTGCCTAAAATGTATCTTTTCAGTCTGTTATTGGCATTGGATAACAAGCAAAAATCAGTCTGATATTGTCAAAAACAGTCGTTATTCAGTAAATTCACGTGCATTATCGGACCAGTTTTGCATTCACATATCCTCGATCGGGGATAATTGTTGTTGAGTGCTTCAGAAAATTGAAAATAAAGCCGAAATTTTGTCATTTCCCTTTTCCGCGATGTAAATTCTTATAAGACCCCATTTCCAGTTTATACCCCAATAAAACTAGGCCTCCCAGTGTAACCATATCTGATGACGTAATATAACTCTAGTGACGTAGGTTTTTAAAATTCTTGGAATCAAAAGGTAAACAAACGTCAAACGGGCAGCTGACAGATTTTGAACTAAAAGTGGATTTCGTGGACATGGAAGAATATAAATTAGAATTGAGTGGTTGTGGTCTAGGTCAAATGTGATGGTAAGCCTATGTGTTTCTTGTTCTTCTTTTAGTTACTGCAATTTTTCCTTTACAACTTTGTTTTTTATCGAAATGAACAAATGTCTGAAACAAACCAGAGATCTACCTCGGACCTTTTGTTTTATTACTGTACCCGCACTGAAATGAACGTTAGAATATCCAGAGTATGTTTCCAAAAGAAAACTTAGTCGAATATTGTTACGATTTCGCCAACCCAAATGAAGATTATGTCAGTAAAAATGCGATGAAACTTGACTACATAGCTACACGATGAAAATCTAACGGCCCGTCTAGTGGATATCGGACTTACTCGATATATGTCGAGTCGAATGCCGGAAAACTCTGGTGTCTGTCGGTGAAAATGTGGCTAAATTTTCACTAAGTTTTTCAGTTATTCGTCTTATTTTATTACATTTCTTTGCAAATTCTTCATATTTTATGCAATAATAGCGTCAATTCACGTTTTTTCGGTCGTTAACATTCTCAGAGGCCCACAAAATGGGTTATCGCCCTCGACTTTCGGTCTCAGGCGATAACGCATTTTTTGGGCCTCTGAGAATGTTAACGACCTCAAAAACGTAAATTAACCCTATATTATAAAACCCTTTCCCAAACAGCACATATTTAGGGCGGTCCAATTTGAAAACTGAAGCAGACAACAAAGTAAATGATCACAAAAGGTTAAAATGTCAATTATATAGCCAAGAAAATATTGAGACAAAAGGAGAAACTGCTGGTTATCAGCAGTTTTTTCTTTTGTTTCTATGTTTTCCCAAGCCTTTTCTATTAGGGATGTCAAAACCCGGTCTTGTTTGAAAAAGGGTAAAGTCAGCATCAAGTTCTCAATTCAAGAGTTGATATACATGTATTTTACCACAAATTGGATCTGTTCCCATCCATCCAGTCCCTGTATCACTACAGAGTCTATTAGAGTCTCCAGATAGAGTGTACCCCACATCACATGTATAGTGTATAATACTTGTGTTTGCACCAGTTGATACTTGTCCATCTGTAGGGGATGTGGGAAGGTCACAAACTGAAACAATGAAATGACCAAATCTGATAAGGTTGAATCAAACCTGTATCTCAATATTTTTCCAGATATTAGGTACCCTAATTATTCTATTAAACGCCTATATTCTAATAAACGCTCATCCCCCTAATCTTGGCTGAAAATCTGCTATTTTCAAGCACAATTTTAGCGAAAAGGGTGATTCTAATAAACGCCCATCCCCCGATTCCGGTTCAAAATAATGTATGTCATAAACCAAAATAATTTCCAAAAGCAATGAAAAAGGGGATGTCCAGCCCTCAATCTATTTGCAATCGTCTTTTGCAGTCTTTATAACAAACTTTTGCCAAATTCAACTTGCTGAACTTTGAATAGATGAATTGACACTTTATTTGCAAATTTTGACTAATAAAATTAGAATACCTCTAATAAACGCCCACCGCCTACTTTTCCATCGACCACGTTTATAACTAGAAATCTATCACTGAAGGTGATAAAAATACCCCCGCCACCACCTTTGTTCGGACAAGCGTTTTTGTTGAATCAAGAGCCATATTTAGAAATTGTCAATCCGATTTTCTTGAAATTTGGTCAAATCAGGGGCCATAACTCAGAAAGTATAGATCCGATGTTCGTGAAATGTGCGTCTTGCACATCTACAGGTGCTAATGCACAACTGTGCCAAGTATGAAGCAAATCGGACAGTAACTGTAGGAGGAGTTGTCCGGACAAGCATATTTTGGTCAAATCAGGGGCCATAACTCAGAAAGTATAGGTCCGCTTTTCGTGAAATGTGCGTCTTGCACATCTTCAGGTCTTAATGCACACCTGTGCCAAGTATGAAGCAAATCAGACAGTAACTGTAGAAGAAGTTGTCCGGACAAGCATTTTTTGGTCAAATCAGGGGCCATAACTCAAAAAGAAATGGTTGGATTTCCGTTAAATTTGCGTCTTGCACATCTACAGATCCTAATGCACACCTGTGCCAAGTATGAAGCAAATCAGACAGTAGCTGTAGGAGGAGTTGTCCGGACAACCATATTTTGGTCAAATCAGGGGCCATAACTCAGAAAGTAATGGTCAGATTTCCGTGAAATTTGCGTCTTGCACATCTACAGATCCTAATGCACACCTGTGCCAAGTATGAAGCAAATGGGACAGTAACTGTAGGAGGAGTTGTCCGGACTAGCATATTTTAGTCAAATCAGGGGCCATAACTCAGAAAGTAATGGTCGGATTTCCGTGAAATTTGCGTCTTGCACATCTACAGATCCTAATGCACACCTGTGCCAAGTATGAAGCAAATCGGACAGTAACTGTAGGAGGAGTTGTCCGGACTAGCATATTTTGGTCAAATCAGGGGCCATAACTCAGAAAGTAACGGTTGGATTTCCGTGAAATTTGCGTCTTGCACATCTACAGGTCCTAATGCACACCTGTGCCAAGTATTAAGAAAATCGGACAGTAACTGTACGAGGAGTTGTCCGGACAAGCATTTTTTGGTCAAATCAGGGGCCATAACTCAAAAAGTATCGGGTATCTGTCCGATTTCCGTGAAATTTGCGTCTTGCACATCTACAGGTCACAATGAACACTTGTGCCAAGTATGAACTAAATCGGTCTACAAGTGTAGGAGGAGTTGTCCGGACAAAGTTTTGGAGACAGACCAACAAACCAACCATCCAACCATCCAACCACTGGACCGACAGGTTGATTCCAGTATACCCCCTCCAAACTTCGTTTGCGGGGGTATAATAAAGGCCCAGGCGTTTATTAGAATAATTACGGTAAATTGGTTAATCATATCATCGCTTTTTAAAGAAAACCTCATATCTGCAGCTTAAATGCAACCTTGTATGTCAATTCTTGCTATTTTCAAAGTACAAACTTGTGTGCCCAGTTAAAGACAATTCTTGCAGGTTTTGAGATATATTTACTGATCAGTATTAATGACAAATCATTCGTGAACAACATGTCCAAATTTCAGGTATAACATTTCAGTTTGGGAAAAGTTATTACACTTTTTTCCCTCCCCTTTAAAATTTTCCAAAAACGAGATACGAGGTTTTGCATTTACAACGATGATATACTTTTCAATTCAATGCACTACAAAGTTTACAATGACTTGATAAGTTGGATGAGTTGATGTTACATAATAAATCATACCACATGCAGGTGTAGATCCGTTCCAAGTCCCATCTGTCAGACAAACAATATTTGTGTTCCCTTCTATATGGTACCCTGTAACACATGTAAACATGGCCTGGGTTGTGAGGCCATCTGTAGACTCAAACTTTGTACCACTAGATGGAGCACTGATGTCAGCACACTTTACTACAAAAAGAAAGTACATCATTAAATATTAAATGAAAATATCAAACAATGTTAGTGTACCCTTCACTAAGGTATTCTGTCACATGATTTGATATAGCATGAGTTGTGAGGCCATATGTAAACAATCAAATATAAATCCATTGTATGGGGAGCTGATATCTTCACACTGAACTACAAACAGAATGTAGGTAAATGCACAGAAGTTAGTACAGAGTAGATTCTAACTACTTAAATTTTCTTGACGCATGGTCAATGTCTGGCATTTAAGAAAGATAACTTACCACATGTAGGGACAGAAGTATTCCATGAACCATCTGTCAAACAATAGGACTGGTTCACACCAAGTAAACTATAACCCAGATTACATGTAAACTGAGCAGTGGTTTGTAAACCATCAGTACTTAATACAGTGGTTCCATTGGGCAGGGTGGGTAATATTGTACATGACACTGAAATCATAAGATTTATTTTATATCATTTTTTATTTCTTTATTCCTTTTTTTTAAGTTTAACATTCAATTTGAAATCCACAAACAGGTGGAAATAAATTATGACTAAGTTGAAATTTGAAAGTTACAACTCAAATAACAAAACAAAAAGTTCTTCTCATAATTTTCAAGATAGATATTCAAAACAAACACAAAATGGGACAACATGGAATCAGTATAAATATCATAAAACATTGTTTAAGAATATAAACATACTTCATAAGTTTAGGCTGTTCAGATGATTTAACTCTTTCTCAAGCAACAAATAATAAGACAAGTCAAAATTGAAAGTAATTGAAGACAACAAATTTAATGCTAACTTATGAAGAAGTCATCTATTGCTTGAGAAAACAATGAAGGAAAAGAAGAATATTCTTCTTTTCTTGTAAGGATTTTAAACTGTCCAATCGGGGTGTCATAAGGTGTAACTGTTTGGGAAATGGTTATGAACGGAATGAAAATGCCAATCTTTGACAAACTTTTACCACATATAGGGAATGCCTCCCCCCATGAACCATTACTAGAACAGCTAATATTTGGTGTCCCTGATAATGTATATCCAGTGCCACAGACATGGGTCACTGTTGTTATAGTACCATCTGTGGTTGTACTAGTTGATCCATTCTGTATGCTGGTTATTGTTCCACAATAAACTGTAACATAAATACAGGATCATTGAATATCGGATTGCTGAGAGTCTGTACATTGACACATAATGAGAATTATTATAACTGATGAAATTGAAATACATGTATAGATAAGAATATTTAACTTACAACAAGTAATTCCTGCCAATTTACTGTATTTATCCTGACATGTGGTCTAGACGTCCATGATACTGTAAAAGTCTATTCATTCGCTAGGACCTAATTTTCGCTAATTTTCACGAGTAGGTTATCTCGCGAATTCATCAATCTCGTGAATATATTAGTCTCAGAATGCCAGAGATTCCCGATGGTTGTTCGGATTCTAGAACATTCCAAAATCGTATGTTCAGTAAAAACACTTCAAATCGATCGTCACCTCCCACTTTAAAATCGTATGAAAAAATGCAATTCACATCATATATGATAATGATGATATACATTATTACAAATAGATCTACAAAGTATATTTGTTTCGCAAAATTATGGTCGTAAATGGGTTTACAGACCCTGAAAAAAACAGCACTTTCTAGCCATGCGAAATGCATCAAATTACACACACTTGTAAATACACTTCACAAAAGTTGATTCACCGTGCCGGATTTCAAGATTATGCTTCAAGAAGAAAATAATTTACAAATATTATTTTACTCTATATTTATATGCAAGGGAGGTAATTTAGACCATTTAAGTCAAATATTTCCATAAGTATGCATTAATTCAAAATTCTAAACCGTTCAAAATGCTCATGTTTGTATTTGGAATGGAAATATAACACACTTGAGGAATTATTGGCACTTTCAAATAACGTGTCTGGCTGTTTGGTGCTTTTGAGGGTTTGGATACCTTATTAGTAAACAATTCAGAAGTAGGAAGCAGTTACGTTTTTACGTTAATCACTTTTTGTCATACATGCAGAGACAATACGTGTATTGTCCGTTTAACAATTATAGATGACAGGGTGTGAAAACAATTATAAAGAGAGGTCAGGTGTGATAAACATTTTGTGTAACCATCGCCCTTGTATTTACTAGGGTTAAACGGACGAGTACGGAAAATAACGAAGCGAATATTTCCGGAAAACAACGGAAATACCCAACCTTTAAATCAAACACCCGCGAATTTATAAACTCGCGAATAAATCCCAGACAACGAAATTGTGAAATGTTGAGCTCGCGAAAATAAAGACTTTTACAGTAGAATAGGCTTGAGAAAGCATTGAAGCAAAAGAAGGAAATGCTGACCATCAACATCTTCTCCTTTTCCATCAATATTTCTGGGCTTTTATTCACAATTTTAACCCAAAGTAACATCCATCTTATTGTCTGCAGTAGCTTTCAAATTGGACCATCTTAAAAAAAATTCTTTGGGAAGAGATTAATTCCTGCAATATACAAGGCTAAATGTAAGAATATAAGACATTATAACTCACCACATGTCGGTGCAGTACCGGACCATCCACTGTAATCATCTTGACATGTCAGAGTGGCTTCACCTTGTAGTGTAAACCCTTCTGCACATGTAAATGTTGCTACTGATCTGTTACTAGACAGGGACATAGTACCATTGGCTGGGGTGGATGGGGGTATGCAATCTGTAAAATGATTTATATGTATAAATGTATAATTTATTGATTCTGACATTACATTAAGCTGAAAATCATATAGCAAAAATCTCTTCATACCTAATCTTGCAAATTTTTCCAATATAAAATAGCCTAACACAGTCACTCATAAATTAAGATCCGTATGAAAAAAGTGTTAGAAACTTTACTTGTAGTAATAAAAAGATGCTGTTAAATAGACTTTTAAAAAACGATGTGATGCCTATCTATTAAAGAGGGACACATTGAAGTTAAAATTCAATGAGTTATCAGCAGTTCATTACAGTTTGAACCAGTTTTTAAATATGTGCTTCATAACAGGGCTAAAGCATTATGTCTTACAACATGTGGGTTGTGGATTATTCCAAGTTCCATCTGTCTGGCATGTTGATAGACTGGATCCCTCTAGATAGTAGTCTGGATCACATGTATAGGTGGCCAGGCTAGAAATCCCATCACTGGATCGTGTTACATTCCCATTGGCAGGTGCAGTCAATGGCTGACATAGTACTGAAATATCATTAATTAACCAATTACAGTAATTACCACACAATGCCGCCTTTTGACGCTCCACAAGATAAAGGATGAAGAAAACATCATGGAAAATGAAGAAATTGCTTGTGACAAGCAATTTCTTCATTTCCCAAGACGCTTTCTACCCAAAAAGACCAAACAATGTAGAATTTCAATAACTTGAAATTTTCGTCTACAACATATAGAACCAGTCTAAAATTTTGTTGTTTAAGAAAGGGTTAAATTGTAATTTGTATAAAATTGAATTTGGATCACATGCATAGGCGACAAGGCTAGAGATCCAATCACTGGATAGTGTTACATTCCCATTGTTTGGTTGTTGTAGTCAAAAACCGACATTGTGCTGAAATGATGTTAAAGAATTCGTAACTTCTGCTCAAATCTATACCTTTTACAGCATGATTGTCTACAAAAGATATTTTCTTTGTACAATGCAAACAGAAAAATCTAAAGTATTTGTAAAGTTAAATAAACCCAAGATAAAGCATCAAACATTTTCTAGGAAACTCTGAAAAACTATTGTGCCATTTTCAAAGTTCCACTTGATTTTTTCTTAAAACAATTAACAATTTTGAATATCCTACAATAATTTTGTCTAGGGCTTAGTGTAAAACAAATACAAGGTTATAGATCTATATTAAATGTATCCTTACAAATAATTTTCAGCTAGATTTCTTATTCCTCAAGCTAAAAAAAGCTAAAACATTTACCACAAGTTGACTCCGCTAAATCCCATGTCCCGTCACTTCTACAAGTCAGAGTATCTGATCCAAACAGACTGTAACCAACATCACATGTATATGTTGCTGTAGTTGTTAACCCATCTGTCTCAAGTGTAACATCGCCACCTTGTGGGGTACTCAAAGCAGAACATGCAACTGAAAAACACATGGTTTAACCCTTTCCCAAACAAGACCTGGTTTTGACGTCCCTAATAGATATGGCTTGGGAAAACATTGAGACAAAAGAAGAAACTGCTGATAACCAGCAGTTTCTCCTTTTGTCTCAATATTTTCCATGTCATATTTCACACAAATTTTCCATTTTGTCATTTGTGGTACGTTTTGAAGTGGATCGCCCTAAAATGTTGTCGTTTGGGAATGGGTTAAGTGTTGAATATAAGAACAACTAGGTGCTCGTCAGTAAAAGTAGAGTTTTTTCCTCATTCAAGGACAGAAAATTTAGGGGGAAAAAATGAAGTAAACAAAAAAACATAAAAATTGTGTAATTCTGAATATTTACAATTGAGCCAGGATCTGGAAAAAGGTCCCTTAAGGCTTTTGAGCCCAACATGGTTCCAGATCAGCCTGCATATAAACGCAGTCTGATCAAGAACCATGTTGTCCTCCCTTAGCTTTTTCATGGCCTGTAGCAACAGTATAGGAGTAGCATTGATCCTGGTCAGACTGCACTTGGGCAAATGATGGCCTCGAAACATGACTGTCTCAAATGCTATAAGGGACGTTTTTCCAGATCCCGGCTCAATTGTATTAGAATTATGTCAATATACTTTACCTCCACAAGATGGTTCTACAGAGTTCCAAGTTCCATCTCCTCTACAGGTCAACACAGAGCTGCCAGTCATGGTGTATCCTCTACTACACATAAAGTAGGCTGTGGTCTCAAAACCATCTGAACTCAGGCTCACATTCCCAGCACTTGGTGTGGTTAGTGCATCACATAGTTCTGTGACACACAAAATATCAAATCACATCAAAAGCTCTGAATTTACATATAATGTTTTAAAACATTTGAGGTTTCATTGCTTTTTGTAGCTTTAAAAGATTGTCATTTTATTTTAACGCATGAGGACCTAGAGTATTTGCAATATACAAAGATTTCCAGTTTAAACCAAGATCAGCCTACCTTCAACAAGTATAAATTCAATGTGTACCTTTATAAAGTAAGGTTTTTACAAAGCTTCAAAAGGATATCAATGGACCATTGTTTATATATTTTTGTTCTCTAAAAGGTCTTATAGAAATACATAATTTACTGCTATTGTGGTATCAAATTTTCAGTTAGTTTTGCACCTACCACAACTAGGTTCTGTAAGACTCCAGCCTGTACCATCAGTTTGACAAGTTCTGTTGTATGGTCCATTCAATGTATAACCAACATTACATGTGTAGGATATAGTTAGTCCATCTGATACAGCTAGACCATTCTGTAGGTATGTTGTGTAGCTGCATACTGAAGTAAGTGAATGAAATAGATTTTAACCCATTACTAACAAATCAGTCTTTCGGATGAGACTTTAAACCAAGGTCCCGTCTCCATATGACCTTAGCTGTTGAGTGGGACGTAAAACTCCATACAATCCAACCATACAACAAAATTTTAGCCTAGTCCAAACTCATAGGTGTTGCAGACGACAATTTCCATTGAAAAAAATTTAACATTTTTTTGTCTTTCTTGGTAGAAAACATTGTGGGAAATGAAGAAATTGCTTGTTTTCCAAAGCCTTTATTTTCTGGGGCGTCCAAAAGCGTCAATGTGTAGGAAAGGATTAATTATATCCTATACAGGACATGATTTTGAAGTCCCTTACAAGTGACAAAAGAAATTTCCAAGAATATCCCAGATTATTGCTGTCTACTTTTGTAGCCTATTATTGTACTCTAGCTTTGATGTCCACTTCTTTCCGCTATGGCACAGAAAGAGTTAATGATATCAAATTTACAGATGATTCTCCCTGAAGAATTTTAAATCTCAATATAAAAGAACAAGAAATAAGAGAGACAAACACATTGATGGCTTAAAATTGATGTGAACTCTTTCCCACATAATACCTGGTTTTGACACCTGCAATAGAAAAGGTTAGAGAAAACATTGAGGCAAAAGAAGAAAATGCTGAAAAACCAGCATTTTCTCCTTTTGCCTCAATTTTTTCAAGCTATATTATGCACAAATCCTATCTTTATTAACATGTTTTGGACTGTATTTGCCTTCAAGTAGACAACACTAGAATTCAGTCGTTTGGAAAAGGGCTAATCTATACATACAACATTCTGGTTCTGATCCGTTCCAGGCGCCTTGTTCACACAACCTGACTTGGTCCCCAACTAAACTGTATTCTGGCAGACAGGAATATGTCACAATAGATTCTGGACCATTGGCGGTCAAGGTCACATTGCCATTCGGTATAGATAACAGGGAAGGGCACTGAACTGGAAAAATTAACAATAGAATGGTTTACCAATAATAATTTCAAACTTGTGAAACATGTTTAGCCAAAAAAGTAACATAGCTTCCTCACTCCAAGCTTTTCAGACCTTCAATTTCACATTAATGACTAATGAAGAGCTTGTACTTCAATAATTTTTATATCTATAAATGATATTTGTAAACAGAATATTTTAAAACATCATATGCAGCTTTTCAAAGATGCAAAATCATAATTTACCACAATTTGGCACAGTAATATTCGATGTGCCATGTGCATTTTATGTAGCAGTAGCAGTATAATCATCTGAATCAATATGAGGGATTAGTACAAAACCTTTGAAAGGGCACTTACAAAAGTTTTGTACTAATCATCCCTCATATAGGAAATATCAATTGTAATTCTTACTACAGTTTGGTGCAGTAATATTCCATGACCCATCAGTATTACAAGAAGCAGTATAATCTGTGACATCCACACTGTATCAAGTATCATATTCAAAAAACAAGAATATGTGGGGACAGTACAAATATAATTGTCATTGCATACATTTAGACTCATATCTCACAATAAATGACCTGGCAGAGCATCTCTAGCTACTAGCTAGAGATGCTCTGTCGGATCATTTATCAAATCTATACAATAGTTTTGTGCCAAATGCACACAAAAATACTGACTATAACATACCACAGTTTGGTACAGTAATATTCCATGACCCATCAGTATTACAAGAAGCAGTATAATCTGTGGCATCCACACTGTATCCAGTATCACATTCAAAAAGCAAGAATAGGTGGGGACATTACAACAAGAGGACCATGATGGTCCTTAATCGCTCACCTGCACCTAGATAGAATGAAAGTCCCAATGTTGTCAAGTTCAAGAGCACATAATTTAAGATGCAAGGTTATGATCCAGCTGAAAACTGCTTTCATAATCTTGAATGATCAATATTTGTAGCTGCTACAGTAACAAGAATTGTCAGCGGACGACGTAGCTCGCCTATATGGGAGCTTGTCACAAAAAGAGCTAATTTCTTAAAAGTAGGTCAAACTCCAAGATCGGTCACAAGGTCAAAGGTCATGGTCACAAATGCAAGTTCTTATCAGGAGATATCCATGTGTGAAATATCAAGTCTCTATCAATAATAGTGCATGAGATATAGGCCAGGTTAAAGTTTTTTTTAAAAGTAGGTCAAACTCCAAGGTCAAGGTCACTAGGTCAAAGGTCATGGTCACAAATGAAAGGTCTTGTCAGTATGTATCCATGTATGAAATATCAAGGCTGTATCTCTAATAGTGCCAGAGATATAGCCCAGGTTAAAAATTTTCAAGTGAAGACGCGACAGGACGGGACGCGACGCTGACACTAGGGCTGTGACATTAGATCCCCGGCCATAAAGTCCCGGCTTGCTAAAAACACAATGGAAGAAAACAACAATTTTGTCACAGTAAAGAGCACATAACTCTGTTCTGATAAAGATATTCTCATCAACATTCTGTCCAAGTTTTTTAATTGGTTAATATTTATTGCTGTTTGAGAGAAAACAAAGTCGAAAACGACAATTTTGTAACCGTCAAAGGCACACAACTCTGTTTTTTTAGTCCAATCAATCTGACAAATTAAAACATTAAAGACATTATGGTCAACAACATTGTGATCAAGTTGTGTCTTGATTGGTCCATATTTGTTTGTTAGAGAGAAAATAAAGTCGAAAACGGTAATTTTATGAAATTAAAGGGCCAATAACTCTTGTTTTTCTAGCCAAATCAAGCTGAAAATTTAACTCATCAAGGATCTTATGGTCACCAACATTGTGGCCAAGTTTTGTCTTGATAAGTCAATAAATGATGATGCTTTGGTGTAAACAAAGTCGAAAAAAGCAATTTTGTCAAATTCAAGGGCACATAACTCCAGACTTCCTTCTCTTATCACACTGAAAATCAAACTCATCCAAGATCTTATAGTTACCAACATTGTGGCAAAGTTTTGTCTTGATTGGTCAATATTTGTGGATTCTAGAGTGGTAACAAAGTCAAAACTAGCCATTTTTGATGTTCAAGGGCACATAACTCCGGACTTCCTGGTCCTATCTGACTCAAAATCAAACTCATCCGAAAACTTATGGTCATACATTTTTTGATTAAGTTTGGTTAAGATTGGTCAATATTTGTAGATACTAGATTGGTAACAAAGTCAAAACTAGCCATTTTTGACGTTTAAGGGCACATAACTCTAAACTTCCTGGTCCGATCTGACTCAAAATCAAACTCATTCGAGAACTTATAGTCATACATGTTTTAACCAAGTTTGGTTAAGATTGGTCAATATTTGTAGATACTAGAGTGGTAACAAAGTCAAAACTAGCCATTTTTGACGTTCAAGGGCATATAACTCAGAACTTCCTGGTCCGCTCTGACTCAAATTCAAACTCATAAGAGAACTTATAGGCATACATGTTTTGACCAAGTTTGATTAAGATTGGTCAATATTTGTAGATACTAGAGTGGTAACAAAGTCAAAACTAGCCATTTTTGACATTCAAGGGCACATAACTCTGGACTTCCTAGTCCGATCTGACTCAAAATCGAAATCATCCGAGAACTTATGGTCATACAAGTTTTGACTAAATTTGGTCAAGATTGATCAATACTTGTGGATGCTAGAGTGGTAACAACAAATTGTGGACAGAAGGACGGACAGACGGACGACAGACAAAAAGTGACCACAATAGCTCACCTTGAGCACTTTGTGCTCAGGTGAGCTAATAATATTGTCGGTGCATACACTTAGACTCATATCTCACGATAGATGACCTGGCAGAGCATCTCTAGCTACTAGCTAGAGATGCTCTGCCAGATCATTTATCGAAACCTATACAATAGCCTTGTGCCAAATGCACACAAAAATACTGACTATAACATACCACAATTTGGTACAGTTATATTCCATGAACCATCTGGATTACAAGTAGCAGTATAGTCTGTGGCATCCACACTGTATCCAGTATCACATTCAAACAGGGCAGTTGTAGAGGTGCCATTAGATGTGAGTACGATGCTGCCATCATTTATCATTGTTAGACTGTCACAGGAAGCTGAAACAAATTAAATTTCAGGATGCCGTGGAAATTTTATGTAGACTTAGGAGCTCAGACTCCTTAAAAACCAGCCTTTTTGTTGTGCTGTTAACCTAATGCTGAAAGAAGTCAAATCATTCTTGATTCAGAAAAATATCTGATAACAAACAACCACTAAGTTAATTAAATAAGTACTATACCAATCTTTAGATAGAAAACTATGCATATTTCTCTGACAGAATTTCTACAAAAAAACATGCATTGATAGCACAAAATGTCCAAAAACTAGAGATTAAATATCTTTCTTGTACTTACAACAAGTGGGTGGTGTCCCTGACCATCCTGAGCCATCATCTCCACATGACCTTGACATTGACCCTGACATTGTGTATCCAAGGTCACATGTATAATCTACTGTCATGCCACCTGTTGATACTGTATAGTTACCATTCACAAGGGACAATGGTGGGTCACAGACTGTATAGAGAAAATTCATAACAGAAGAAGCTTTTGTTATCAAGCATAAAACCTTTCCAATTCAGAGAGCCACAAGTAGGATGCACTTTAGAAAAGCGATAAGACTTTGTTAAACATGTCAATTCTTAAAATGCTAGCAAAAGTGGTACTTTTTAATCAAAAACTCTTCTTAACCAACATGCTTGATATTACAAAAGCATTTTTTCATCAAACGGCCTATTAGTAGACCTTATTCCAAGTAAACTTTTTATGCCAAATCTAAAGGAAGGACTTGTTGATATTTACCAGGCTGACCCACTAAAATACAAGATTAACCCTTTCCCAAACAGCAAAATTTTAGGGTGATCCACTTCAAAAACTGCCACAAATGACAAAACGGATGTTATTAAAGATAGGATTTGTGTAAAATATGGCCCAGAAAATATTGAGACAAAAGGAGAAACTGCTGGTTATCAGCAGTTTCTTCTTTTGTTTCAATGTTTTCCCAAGCCTTTTCTACCAGGGACGTCAAAACCATGTCTTGTTTGGGAAAGGGTTAATACAGATTTATGCCATACCACATGATGGTGTTGTATCACTCCAAGATCCATCTGTTCTACATTCCAATAAATTAGCTCCCCTTGAATAATACCCAGTTACACATGTAAATGTGGCTACAGTCACTGTTCCATTAGCGGATATGATCATGCCTCCATTTGTTATGTTGTTTAGAGATGTACACTGAACTTGAATAGATAAGGAAATCCATAAACCATACATAACTGATGAATGCATTTACTTTCAGGAGAGACAGTAGAATCATGCTTGACAATTAAGACCTCTGTTATTTTCAACACCATAATGATATGCTATTTTGACTTGACAATAATAAGCCTGAGATAATGCCACATGACATAATCAAAGGTTTGTATTCTGCTTAGTTTAAAACCACCAATGCTGAATGGAACACTGAATGTAACAGTAATATAGAAATTCATCCTATGGCTACACAGCTTACAATATGATTACTAAACACCATACCAAAATTGTGCAAAGAAAACAGTTTCACTTACCAAAAGTCAGTTCAGGACTTGTCCATGCAGCTGCAGTTTCAGAATTCAGCGGTAGAAACACCATTCATTGTAAAACCTTCATTATATTTTGATGCTTTTCATAAAAAAACTCATAACTGCAGCTTGTTTTCCAATCAGCAGTAGGTACACCATTCATGATATAACCCTCATTACATACAGTAACTGTTGCTTTTCAACTTCGTAACTGCAGCTTGTTTTAAGCTGCAGTTACAAGGTTTTTGTTGAAAAGCGACAGCACACTACACAATACTTTGTATGCCATAACTGGATTAAGTGTATTAGCCGTTACTAAATATTATTCCAAAATTGAGAGAGGAAAAGAGTTTCACCTACCACATGTTGGCTCTGGACTGGTCCAACTTGCTGTAGTTTCACAATCCGCAGTAGAAACACCATTCATGGTATAACCCTCGTCACAAACATACTCTGCTGTACTGTGTGTGCCATTGCTAATAACAGTGAAGTTGCCATTACTAGGAACAATTGGGTTTGGACATTGGACTGAAAAAAAAAATCAATGATTAGAAATTGCAGGTCTTTGTAAAGTAATGCAGATCTATAATTCATGCTAGGAGAATAGAATTCAAGTCAAAAAAGGTTAAAAATATAGAGTAGAAGAAAAAAGAAGAATCTTTTGAGAACGTAAAAATTTTAATTGTTTTTATCTATTCCACAATTTTACCTATTCCACAAGATATCAAAATGTATCCAACCAAATTTCAGCAAAACAGCCAAATAGTAAATCAAATTAAGATTAATTTTTGGAGGCTAGTTTGCTTTCAAGAACAACTGATGATTATAAAATATATGAAAAGACTAAAAGACAAGCTTTGGTTACATAAAATCTAAGCAACAGATAAATATGTTCACAAAGCAAACCACAAGTAGGTAGAGCTGTAGACCAAGTTCCATCTGGCTCACATTCAAGAACAATAGCTCCTGATATAGTTGACCCGGTGTCACAGCTAAATGTTGTTATTGTTGTAGATCCATTTGTACTTGTAACAATGGCACCTCCACTTGGTGTTGTTACTGATGCACACTGGGCTGTAAATAATGACAAATCATATAAGTTTTTTGTCTTACCATAATCACAGTGGATAATCACATGACTCAGAATTTCAGAAAATCATCAATATTTTAATAATATTCTAATACTTGTCCAATGTGAATTCGGTTTGAAGCAGAGAAAGTGGGAAAATGCCAGGAATAAGCTGGACTAAATAGATTCTCAAAAAAGCAGCTGATAAAAAAGTTATTGAAGATCAACAAAAATATTGGTTGATCTTCAATAACTTTTTTATCAGCTGACATTTGAGAAATTTACTAAATCCAAGTAATGGGTGACATCTGTCCACCTTCTCTGCTTCAAACCAAAATCAAATCGGTCCTGTATCAACAGAACTATTGAAGATTTTCTGAAAATGTTGCATCACCTGATTATCCACTGTGATAAATACCAAATCTGTTCAGTACACTATGACATGTTGTCAAACAAGAGCTTTGCAGAGCGGTGCATATACGCCCGAGAGGGGCTTGTCAGTAAAATTGGCCATTTTTTTCGATTCAAGGGCAGATAATTCAAACATGAAAAGTTATCAAAATTTCGTTTGCATAACAAGACACCATTGAGATTCAATGTGGCTAGTTTGATTAAATTCTGGTCGAAACTGTAGGAGTTGCACACATGAGAAAATGGACATTTTTGAGAAAATGGGCATTTTTTCTTAAATTCAAGGGCGGATAATTCAAGAACGAAAACAGTTATCTAAATTCCGGTGTGCACAACTAGACACCATGGAGATTCATTGTGGCAAGTTTGATCAAATTCTGATCAAAACTGTAGGAGGAGTTGCGCACACAAGAAAATGTGCATTTTTTTTAATTCAAGGGCAGATAATTCAAGAACGAAAAGAGTTAATTGAATTCCGTAAGCGGGATGCACAACTAGACACCATGAAGATTCATTGTGGCAAGTTTGATCGAATTCTGATCAAAACTGTAGGAGTTGCGCACACAAGAAATTGCTAACGGACAGACGGACAGACGGACGGACGGACAGACAGACAAGCAGGGCCATAACATTATACGACCCTTCGGGCGTATAATAATTTGAGATCTTTGTGTATACTTTCAGCAACACTGAATGTATGATCCTGCATTTCATATGAAAAGTTTTATATAAAGATTACTATCATTGTAATTAGCTGAATTTGACTAGAAATTAATTTGCCATTTACAAGGATATGACTGAAAAAGATACACTCAAGTCAGATCAACTGGAAGCATGTCTCTATGTTTCCCATCCAGTCATTTTGCAGTATTTATCTATCAAATCTGGAGACTAGAAGACATGCTTCCCGAACACACACAACAGATAATCACAACTACATTAGGAGAACATCTAAGAGTTGCTCTCAGCAACTACAGATCAATTTGATGAGATGGATCCAGACATGCTTTACATACTCGCCAAGAAGCAAGAGTAGAAGAGATGCAACAAGTAGTTGTCTCAGAAGCAAGTCCAAGAAGACCTCTTCCCACACTTGCTCACAATGCTAGACAAGGAAATTCTAGGGAGTGAAAGATAAATTATCTAAGCAAGTCCAGAGAGAGGTTCATCCTTAGTCTACATGCTATACATAACCAAGGAGCGGATGTAGAAGATATGCAACAAGAGATTGTCCAGAAGCAAGTCTAAGAGGGGCTCCTTTCACAGTTGCTCTACCTTGCCAAGAAGCGAGTGTGGAAGAGATGCAACCAGAGGCTATCCATAAGCAAGTCTGAGAAGAGCTCCATCCACACTGGCTCACATTGTAAGACTAAGCAGGTCTAACAATTATAAGATGAATCATCTATCTCACAGCAAAGATGCTAAAATACAATTCTAAGGAAGCAAGTCCAAAAGAGATCCATCCTGAGAAAGATGTACTCCCTGCTCAAATAAGAAATTTGAGATCACTCAATCTAATTCTAGATTATTATCTGCACACTCGTAGGTATATTACACATACAGGCAATTAAGCCAATTACCATATGACAATCTGTCACAGAAGCAAGTGTAAGAAGAGCTCCTCCCTGACTTGCTCCAGCAGTGGACAAAGAAGTCTACCGACATAAGATACTCAAATATCTAAGCAAGTCCAACCAAGAGTTCTTTTTCTACACAGCAAGCTTCTTACACACAGTAAAGAATACTAATACGGAAAAGCATGCCAAAACGAGTATACAGCGAATTTTATAGGGAATACATGTTTTATCTCCAATCTGAAAAAACTTTTGAGAAGTTTAGACATAAAAATGTCTCTACATCAAAATGTTCATCAGATCCATTCACAGTAGCTTCTCCCCCTAATAGTGATAAGCCTCTCCGAACAACAAGAAAGCAATCAGTCATTTTCATACAGTTTGAAAAAGATAAACTACTTGTTTGTGTAAACATGAAGAAATCCTTTTAGCTAGAGTATACTAATTTCCATGTTATGTAACATGTCATTTTTCATCAAAAACCTCCAAACTGCATCTTGTTTAAGCTGCAGTTAGGAGGTTTTTCGTTGAAAAGCATCAATTAATTATTTGATAAAAACATATTCTGCAAATCTATTTACCACAAGTTGGATCTGTATCTGTCCACCCAAGACCACCAGTTTGACAAGCCCTAGTGACCGACCCATTCAGAGAGTACCCTGTATCACAACTGTATGTAACCTCTGACACATTTGCTGATAATATGTAGTTTCCATTGGTGATGTTGGACGGTGGGTCACACACTGAAAAAAGGATTAGAAAATTATAATTCTGTAAGTGGATGTTAATTTATTGCTCACCATGCCTTAACCAATTTAAGAGTATTCATACAGTACTAAACTCTAAATGGAATAATCACAAGTTTCTTTTAAGATTTCTTTGATTGAAAATAATCATTTTATCAATTACTGAATATAATCAGGCAAAACTAAGTTGCTTTAAGGGGGAATGCTCCAGTTTTTCAGAACACTCGGTCATTACTGTAGTAAATTAAGTGTTTCGTACCAATATGTTTCGCCACCATATTTTCAATAATATTACACATCATTACAATTTACCATTTTCGACGGTAAAAGTGTATTTATTATGCAAAACTGATTTCCTCAAGATGGAAATCGATTATTTAGAGCAAGACAGTCATAAGTGCATATGCAGTTACCACTGTTTTGTGTCATTTTATTCATGTGTAGCTGTTAAGAATTGCTGTAGTTCACTAATAAGTGCGCTGACCTATACATTTTCTTTTTGAATTATTACCAGGACATGTTGCTTAACCCTTTCCCAAACGACAAAATTTTAGGGTGATTCACTTAAAAAATTTCCACAAATGACAAAATTGTTGTTATTAAAGATAGGATTTGTGTAAAATATGGCATAGAAAATATTGAGACAAAAGGAGAAACTGCTGGTTATCAGCAGTTTCTTCTTTTGTCTCAATGTTTTCCCAAGCCTTTTCTACTAGGGACGTCAAAACCAGGTCTTGTTTGGGAAAGGGTTAATACAATGAGGGAGTTTTATCAAATTCTATTATGTAGAACTTGAAATATTTCCAAAAATATGCAAATTTTGACATAAAACACTCCAGCTTCGTTTATCTAACCGAACACGTGAGCATGCTGTTTTATACATTTACCCGTTTATAATAGCACATATTTTGGGTTTTTTGTTCTTATTAAATGTAAGACGTTACTTTAAATCCGTTTTCGGAACTAAACGATGAATATACAGCATTTTATTAGCATTTTAGTGACCTTGGACAGGTGCAAGAAATTGTGCATTTTTTCGATGTAGGGGTATGTGATCCGAATGCCTATAAAATTCAAACAAGATCGCTGACCATCCATTTTTATTTTATTTTTCAATTGGTAATAACATGTAATTTCAACATACAAAATATAAATAAATTATATTATTGGGAAAAAAAAATAGGAAACTGGAGCATTCCCCCTTAACAGAGTAAACAAAATTCCTTACACAACTTATTAATGGTATTCTATCCATCATTAAATACCTAAGAATTCGGGAATCATCTGTTGCAATGGAAATTGACAAGGGTATACCTTGTCAATTTTCATTGCCATGGATGACCCCCACAAATTGACAAGAGTATATTTGTCAATATATGTTGCCATGTATATTACCCTACGTTAATTGAAGTGTTTGGTATCTAATAATGGATGGAATACCTTAAAATGACTGTCATGAACATGATTTGGCAACTTCAAAACTTTGTTGTAATAAATTTACAAACTTACAGCATATTGGTTCTGTATTATCCCACTGTCCTGTAGAGTCACATGTCAGATTAGTCATGTGACTGAGATAGTATCCATGGTTACAGGAGAATATGGCTGTTGTTGTGAAGTTGTCAGAGATCAAGGTCATACTGCCAGAGTCTGGTGTTGTCAGTGTGGCACAGGAAACTAGTTGAGAGATGAACAAACTGAGATAGTATCCATGGTTACAGGAGAATATGGCTGTTGTTGTGAAGTTGTCAGAGATCAAGGTCATACTGCCAGAGTCTAATGTTGTCAGTGTGGCACAGGAAACTAGGAAAGACACAAAAATAAATTAGTCATGTGACTGATACAGTATCTATGGTTACAGGAGAATATGGCCATTGTTGTGAAATTATCTGAGACATACTACCATAGTCTGGTGTTGTTAGTGAGGCACAGGAAACTAGCAAATACATGAAAGATAAACTGAACATCAAGATGACGAACTAACGGCGGTATATTAATTTGCCAAAGAAAAATAGCTTGCTATTTCAAGCTTTCTGAAGCTAATTCATTTCCTGTTTGATCTTGACAGAATGATCTAGTCTACTATATAAGGTTGAAAACATATTCTAGACTACATACTAACCACAAGTAGGTGACTGTCCTACCCACTGTCCAGTAGATGAGCACTCTATATTATTGGTACCACTGAGTGTATATCCAGAATCACAAGTATACAGCACAACTGATGTAAGGCCATCTGTGCTTATTGTGTAGGAACCTCCAGTTGGATAGGCAAGGGCATCACATGTCACTGAAATTTATCAAAGACTAATTAAACATTGTAAATTAGACCAAGTAATTCAATTGGTGTAAAATTATAAGACATTAAAGACATTCTATGCTTTTAAAACATTATTGCTGATCTAATAAACAAAACTCAGATGCAACGAAGTAAAACATGATTACTGTTTATTTGACAAAATTCTTTAAACCTCCCAAACAAGACCTGATTTTGAGGTCCCTTATTGAAGAGGCTTGGGAAAACATTGAAACAATTGATAACCAGCACTTTCTCCTTTCGTCTCAATATTTTCTGTGCTATATTTTACACAAATTATATCTTTAAAGACATCCATTTTGTCTTTTGTGACAGTTTTTGAAGTGGACCACCCTGAAATTTTGTCATTTTGGAAAGGGATAAGAAGTACGAGGGGTGATCCAAAAATTCGTAAAATGAACCCATAACTTCCTTATCACATGCTTGATCAGTATATAATTTGGTAATAACGTAGTTCATTATCTATAGACGGCATAAAAAAGTATAAGGTTAACAAAAAAGTTATAGCGGCCGTAAACTGCGTTACCATAGTAACGTATGTACGCCTATGCGGGGGAGCAACAAAAAATGATACATGAACGTTAAATTAATCAAATTTTCTTAAATTTCTGCGGGGTTTCTTTTAGTGAAAATTGTTATTACGCTAGTTTTACGTAGTGACACCAAGTTGCATACGTTGATGTAAAAGTTGTTATGAAGACACCACATTTTTATAAGATAGAAGAAATTAGTGAAAAGCGATATGGCGTCAACAACGAAATTTGAATGTCAGTCAATTATAAAATTCTGTCACGATCTTGATCATACACCAACGCAGACCATCAAAATGCTGAAGAGAACAAGAATATGTTGCTGTAAAGAAATTATGTCTATGTGACATCCAAGATTCGGACTTCAATAGAGGAAAATGAGAGCCAAGGTAGTCCTGCAAAGGGCCACAACCCGGTTCACGACGTCAGAACTGGGGTACACAGTGATAGGCTCCCCTTTGAAAGTATATCAATCTTAAAATATCCAGGCAGAGAAACATTCATCATTTCGATTCTAAAATTGTTTGACAACACTTTCAGCACATTTATACCTCGGACAAAGAATTGTATGATAGTAAATAAGCACTTTGAATAGAAGGATTCAAAATCGCGTTAAATTGACGTCGCTTTTGACGTTCTTGCTCCCCCGCCCCGCGCATGGTCTGTGCCTAAAATTTGTCACTGAGCAATAACTGTTATATGTACACAATTGGAATTTTCCACATTTATTGTACAGATGTCACATTTAAAAACTGTATAACTTTTGTTTTGATAGTAAACACTCCTAAAGTTTTATTAACCCAGTTTACGAACTTTTGGATCACCCCTCGTATACTCCTTGACATTCGTCTTGTCCATACTTGCTTTTACTATATTTTGAAAATATCTACAGAAGAAACATTACCACAAGTTGGTACTGAAGTATTCCAGGATCCATCACTCCTGCACACTACAGACTGAGATCCTACCAGTGTATTTCCAGAATCACAGGTAAATGTTGCCATGGTAACTGATCCATCTGTAGTTGTAACTATCTGTCCTCCAGTAGGTGTGGATAGAGTGGAGCATAAAGCTGAAAATATGATGCGTTTGTGTTTTATAACTACAAATGCTCTAGAAACCCCATTTTCTTAAAAACCAAGACCTGGGTATCTTACTAAGAAAATATTTTCACAAGAAATACACATGAAATTTTACGACCAAAAAACTTACAATTAAAGTTAAGGCTAATAGTGTTAGAACTTTTCAGACAAACAGAGATTACAAAATGTACATGCTTTTAATCTATCAATATGGGGTCAGAAAATTTTCTGTTAGACAAACATCCCGAAATAATGATTGTCAGTTACAGATGAAAATTGCAAAATAACTATTTATATGATCACAAGTGTTAAAGTTGTAAGTGTGTATACAATGGGATGGGCAACCACTTATAAAGTCATAATGCTGGTGCATTCAAGGTGCAAGAATTTGACACACAGTTACTCACTACATGAAGGCTGTAGATCAGACCAGCCTGCACCACCAGACTGACACACTCTAGATGATACACCACTGATAGAGTATCCTACATCACATGTAAATGTTACCGTGCTTTTGTTTGTAGACACTACCACATTACCATTTAGAGGACTGCTTGGAGGGGTACAATCTGTAAATACATTTTAGAATTGTAACAATAGAATAGTGGTAGCCAAACCTCAACAATCTCTAATCAATTAGTAATACTTTGTAAGTCAATATCAGCACACATTAAAATGAATATATTTCAATATCCGATTAATCATTATCGCTAATCAAGATTTATAAAAAGATAAAAACTTACAGCATATTGGTTGAGTATCTGTCCATGTACCATCATCTAAACACTGTCTAGTACTGACCCCCTCTAGATAGTATCCACTGTTACATGTATAATATACTGATGTTGTAGAGTTGTCTGTTGTTAGGGTGATGTTACCACTATTGGGTGCTGTAAGGGTGTCACACGCAGCTGGAATATAGAAATATTAAATCAAGCTTTGTTGGTACAAAAATCTTATCTTTACAATTATTTTGGAAAAGAACTATTAATGATTGAGAAAAAGAGTCTTTGCAATCCAAACATGACAAAAGAATCTAAAGAAATGAGAGTCTGAAACAATGACATTTGATTTATTGGCATCAACAAGAGATATAAGCATAAACTAATGACATTCAGACACAACAAAATTGCTTATAGGGTAAGTGGCATTAATTGTCAAATGAAATCTAAATAGCAAAGAGACAAGAAAAACAACAGCACCAAAACAATGTATCCCAGACAACTACCTTATTAGTTCAACTGAGAGTGTTCAAGAATACTTACTACAAGTTGGTTCTATAGAGGACCAGGTACCAGCTCCATCACATGTTATAGTCTGGTTCCCTGTAAGTGAGTATCCTACTGGACATGTGTATTGTATATATACATGTATGTGCAAACAATGTTATACTTACTACAAGTTGGCTCTACACTAGACCAGGTACCAGCTCCATCACATGTTATAGTCTGGTTCCCTGTAAGTGAGTATCCTACTGGACATGTGTATTGTATATATACATGTATGTGTAAACAATGTTATACTTACTACAAGTTGGCTCTACACTAGACCAGGTACCAGCTCCATCACATGTTATAGTCTGGTTCCCTGTAAGTGAGTATCCTACTGGACATGTGTACTGTATATATACATGTATGTGTAAACAATGTTATACTTACTACAAGTTGGCTCTACACTAGACCAGGTACCAGCTCCATCACATGTTATAGTCTGGTTCCCTGTAAGTGAGTATCCTACTGGACATGTGTATTGTATATATACATGTATGTGTAAACAATGTTATACTTACTACAAGTTGGCTCTACACTAGACCAGGTACCAGCTCCATCACATGTTATAGTCTGGTTCCCTGTAAGTGAGTATCCTACTGGACATGTGTATTGTATATATACATGTATGTGTAAACAATGTTATACTTACTACAAGTTGGCTCTACACTAGACCAGGTACCAGCTCCATCACATGTTATAGTCTGGTTCCCTGTAAGTGAGTATCCTACAGGACATGCGTATTGTATATATACATGTATGTGTAAACAATGTTATACTTACTACAAGTTGGCTCTACACTAGACCAGGTACCAGCTCCATCACATGTTATAGTCTGGTTCCCTGTAAGTGAGTATCCTACTGGACATGTGTACTGTATATATACATGTATGTGTAAACAATGTTATACTTACTACAAGTTGGCTCTACACTAGACCAGGTACCAGCTCCATCACATGTTATAGTCTGGTTCCCTGTAAGTGTGTATCCTACAGGACATGTGTATTGTATATATACATGTATGTGTAAACAATGTTATACTTACTACAAGTTGGCTCTACACTAGACCAGGTACCAGCTCCATCACATGTTATAGTCTGGTTCCCTGTAAGTGAGTATCCTACTGGACATGTGTATTGTATATATACATGTATGTGTAAACAATGTTATACTTACTACAAGTTGGCTCTACACTAGACCAGGTACCAGCTCCATCACATGTTATAGTCTGGTTCCCTGTAAGTGAGTATCCTACTGGACATGTGTACTGTATATATACATGTATGTGTAAACAATGTTATACTTACTACAAGTTGGCTCTACACTAGACCAGGTACCAGCTCCATCACATGTTATAGTCTGGTTCCCTGTAAGTGAGTATCCTACTGGACATGTGTATTGTATATATACATGTATGTGTAAACAATGTTATACTTACTACAAGTTGGCTCTACACTAGACCAGGTACCAGCTCCATCACATGTTATAGTCTGGTTCCCTGTAAGTGTGTATCCTACTGGACATGTGTACTGTATATATATACATGTATGTGTAAACAATGTTATACTTACTACAAGTTGGCTCTACACTAGACCAGGTACCAGCTCCATCACATGTTATAGTCTGGTTCCCTGTAAGTGTGTATCCTACTGGACATGTGTACTGTATATATACATGTATGTGTAAACAATGTTATACTTACTACAAGTTGGCTCTACACTAGACCAGGTACCAGCTCCATCACATGTTATAGTCTGGTTCCCTGTAAGTGAGTATCCTACTGGACATGTGTATTGTATATAAGACATGTATGTGTAAACAATGTTATACTTACTACAAGTTGGCTCTACACTAGACCAGGTACCAGCTCCATCACATGTTATAGTCTGGTTCCCTGTAAGTGAGTATCCTACTGGACATGTGTATTGTATATATACATGTATGTGTAAACAATGTTATACTTACTACAAGTTGGCTCTACACTAGACCAGGTACCAGCTCCATCACATGTTATAGTCTGGTTCCCTGTAAGTGTGTATCCTACAGGACATGTGTACTGTATATATACATGTATGTGTAAACAATGTTATACTTACTACAAGTTGGCTCTACACTAGACCAGGTACCAGCTCCATCACATGTTATAGTCTGGTTCCCTGTAAGTGAGTATCCTACTGGACATGTGTATTGTATATATACATGTATGTGTAAACAATGTTATACTTACTACAAGTTGGCTCTACACTAGACCAGGTACCAGCTCCATCACATGTTATAGTCTGGTTCCCTGTAAGTGTGTATCCTACAGGACATGTGTATTGTATATATACATGTATGTGTAAACAATGTTATACTTACTACAAGTTGGCTCTACACTAGACCAGGTACCAGCTCCATCACATGTTATAGTCTGGTTCCCTGTAAGTGAGTATCCTACTGGACATGTGTATTGTATATATACATGTATGTGTAAACAATGTTATACTTACTACAAGTTGGCTCTACACTAGACCAGGTACCAGCTCCATCACATGTTATAGTCTGGTTCCCTGTAAGTGAGTATCCTACTGGACATGTGTATTGTATATATACATGTATGTGTAAACAATGTTATACTTACTACAAGTTGGCTCTACACTAGACCAGGTACCAGCTCCATCACATGTTATAGTCTGGTTCCCTGTAAGTGAGTATCCTACTGGACATGTGTATTGTATATATACATGTATGTGTAAACAATGTTATACTTACTACAAGTTGGCTCTACACTAGACCAGGTACCAGCTCCATCACATGTTATAGTCTGGTTCCCTGTAAGTGAGTATCCTACTGGACATGTGTATTGTATATATACATGTATGTGTAAACAATGTTATACTTACTACAAGTTGGCTCTACACTAGACCAGGTACCAGCTCCATCACATGTTATAGTCTGGTTCCCTGTAAGTGTGTATCCTACAGGACATGTGTACTGTATATATGTGTAAACACCATCAGAGAATGTGTCAGCTTGACCAATACTGGGTGGGGTGGTCGCAGAGCAGCCAACTGGAATGAAAGACAACTCAATATGACATATAAAAAGGATGTTAACCAGGTTTGTGAAAGTTTGCACGGCAACAAAACGTTCATTTAACATCTCATTCAATTATTACGGTCATATAGCGGAGGATGGAGCATCTTACCATGGATTTTACATATTGCTCTCCCCAGTACTACCACAACATCCAAACCGAGCATCAAGCTGCTCTCTCGCATAGATGATTTACACCCATTGGTGAGAGACAAATGACCAGAGCTCCAGATAAGGTGCGTGGTTGCGTAATTACGCATTCTAATATGCAATTGGACAGCGCGCTCGACTTTCAAAGTTGCTTAGTATAAAGGGGGCATAACTCCAAATAGAGTGGTCCCAGGGTCATGGGCCCTAATAGTAAGGTAGAGGGTGTGATGGTGAATAAGTATTCCAAGTTTGGGTTGAATCCCTTTGATAGTATGGAAGTTATTGATGTTTGAAAAACTTTAACCTTTGTTGCAACGCCAACGCCAACGCCGACGCCCGGGTGACAGTATAAGCTCTCATTTTCTTCGAAAAGTCGATCTAAAAACGCATTTCAAAGCCAACTGTGTGCGTCGCCGGACGCATTCAATGTTCAAGTGACGCATTTCGAACAATTGAGAGCGAGTGAAAGTTACTGATTTCGTGCTAAGTAACGCATTCAAATTGTTTCTAATTGTCGGGAAAAAAAATCCCGTTATCTGTCACTGGATGTTTACAAATCACAGCCATTTCGATGCTGGTGCCGTGTAGAATAATATAGAATAGAATTTAGCAAATCTTACGGGTTGCCAAATCTTACGAAATCTTTACTACACTACTACCGCATTGTTTTGTTTACGTTTGCAAGGTCTGTTGCATGGCAAAGTTAACCATGTCGAGAAGAAAACGGAAAATCATGTCAGAATCTTACATTTTTTCAAGCCAAGCAGGGAGGATACAGCTGCATCTATAGTATTATTCGAGTTTTGTTTTAACCTGTCATTAAAACGGCCGCTCATTATACCCGAAAACATCACAATAGTGACATTTACTGTTCCCTTAGTTCATTGTGTTTTACTACCTTATTTAGACTTCCAACATTTATTTGATAGTTCGGCAGTAGCGAAATCACTCATTTTGAATACTTTGTTGTATTTTAATACCTTGTTGAGCCATGTGAATCAGAGAAGTACCAGTACAAGGAAAGGAAATCCTATAATCAATGGTTTAGTTTTTCCACTTAACCGTTTTTTGTCGGTTTTCTCCAAAAAGGGATTAGACCTACTGGGTTGAGAGTGAATCACTCTTTTGATGCTCAAAGTAGGGAGTGATCACTCTTTTACCCTAAAAATTATCTGGAGCTCTGAAATGACTTTTGTCAAATTCAGGAATGGATAATGGCAGAGCCAGGGTTCAAACTTATAGCACCTGGATTGACAGACTCAGCTAACATTCATTAGAATAAAATTCTTAGAAAAAACATGTGTTGTTTTTTTAACAATGTGTATGTCTTTCATTTGGGAAATGTATTTGATATATTTCAACAGGAGCCTTAGGTAAAACAAAATGCATCTGTGACTTCTAATATTTTTCAGATGTCAGGTATGACATTCTGTCAAAAATAGATAAAAATTTGTTGTAAAGTTGCCATGATTTCCATCTCATGTGACCTACCACAGACTGGTACTGTACTATTCCACCCACTCCCATCTGTGTTACAGTATGATATCTGTGTACCATTCAAACTATAACCAAGGTTACATGTAAACACAGCCATCTGACCATCAGCTGTTACATTGCCATTAGCGGGAGATCCAGGCTTGTCACACACTGTAACAAAACATTGACAATTATAATAATTTTCAATTGGACACTCTATATTTCAAATACATCCTAACAATATTTCATATAAAACAAAATGGTAGCATGACACAACTAAAGCGAGTACATAAGAGCTTGACTTTGTTTACCATGATCTCTTGAATTATACTTTATACAGTAAATGTCTAAAGGGGGAGCAATTAAAAACAGATTGCACTTTGAATATGACTTGAAAAACAAAAGTTAAACAATTAAATCATGTTTATCATGTTTAACATCCCATTTAACACTTAAGGTAACAAGCACTTGACCAAATGCATGCTTTGAATTATGAGTTTAGTGAATTACTTCTGAACAATTATAAGGCAAAGAATTAAGTTCGTACATACAGCACGAAGGTGTAGAGCTCCAAGCCCCGTCATCAGCACATGTCACTGTTAATGATCCACTCATGTAGTATCCTAATACACATACAACAGAAGATGTTGTTATGGTTCCATTGGTGGTTCAACCTTTCCAAAGCAAGACTTGATCTGACATCCTCAGAAAAATTTGTTAAGGAAATTATAATTGAGACAAAAGAAGAAAATGCTGATAATCAGCATTTTCTTCTTTTGCCTCAATATTTTCTGTGCATTATTTTACAGAAACCCTCTCTTTATCAGCATCAATCTTGTTGACTGTGTTAGCTTTTGAATTCCTTCACCCTAAAATCTTGCTGTTTGGTTAAGAATGAATGTACATACAGCATACAGGTGTAGAGCTCCATGTCCCATCATCAGCACATGTCATTGTCGATGATCCAGTCAGGTAGTATCCAGATACACAAACTACAGAAGATGTTGTTATGATTCCATTGGTGGACAGCACATGTGCACTGCTTGTGATCACAGGGAAGGTGTCACATTGAACTGCAAGAAAAAATGTTTAAATAAAATATGTGAATATTAAGTCACACTAGATGCCAAAGTTAAGTTTAATTTCTTTCAAAAATGCACTATCAATTAGATGTGTTGGTGAAACACAAATGCCCCCAAAATGGCCATTTTTGTAAAATGTTAAGTTTTTGTACAGTAAAGGGTTCATAAGGGTTAACAGATGACTTTGAGGAAGGTCAAATTGCATGGAACAGATAGATATCATTGATAGGAAGTTGCATACAATTTGAGCTTTGTATGTCAAATACCTTTAGAGAAAAGGCAAATATCAAGTTTTTGGACAGACAGACGGACAGACGGACACGAGTAAAACAATATGCCCCCGCTCTCTCGATACGCGGGCATAAAAAATGATAAGTAAATAACCTGTCTGTCAGTGCTCATGAACTTACCGATACAGTGGTTCATATTTAGGTAAATTCCAATAAAAGATACTGATCTTGCCTAGATTTGAACACATGGAGGACAATAATAAAATGCTACTGGCTTCAAGGTAATGAAGTAGTCATCAACAGCACAGGTAAAGATAACGTTTTTTTTTATTGCTTATATTTTGCATTTAGATATCTTCTTAATACAAAACCTACCACAGACTGGCACAGGCTCAGTCCAGGACCCATCACTTAAGCATGTTGATGTACTCTGACCTTGGAGAGTATAACCAAGGTCACATGTAAAGGTCACACTGGTCTCACTGCCTTGACTTGTATACTGCTGATCACCGTTACTTAGAGGTTGAAGGTCTGCACATTCAACTAGAAATAGAGGATGAAATATATATGTTTTGACAGTAATTAATTGCTCATAGTTTTTAAAATTGACGAATTTGTAATTAGCAAAATCTCTTTAAATATTAAAAATAATTGAATTCTACTGAAAACATCATAGATTTCACTGAGAAACCATTTGATTAGAGGCAAAATATGGTTATTAAATGGTCAAGAATTCTGACAAAACATATTTATTGAAATAAACCTTTAAACCTAGAGCAACGTCGGGTACTTTCGGACAGTTAAGCGACCGTCAGCCATTATTTAGATAAGTGAAGAGAAAAACTGTATCTTATGTCATAATCAGAAAATTCTAAGCCTTTTCCCCGGCATCGGTAATGAGAAATATGTATTAAGCGTATAAAACAGGGTACCATAAGGAAAACAAAATGAGTCATCAACGACGGGTTATTTCGGACACATCGGGTCTGATCGGACAGGCCGATAATCAAGCTAGATTTATTTCAAATAACTATGTTTGCATCTATTACGTAATTAATTTGGAACAATCGAAAATTTTGTTTGGAAAGGATTTAGGTAAGGTAAAATACAAACGAAAGACCGAAGATATTTATTTGCATCGAGTATTTCATAAAAAAAAAATTAAAAATATACGCCGAAGGCTGGAATCGATCGTCAGTTCCCCGAGTTTTGAGACTTCGACGTTACCGCTCGACCACTGATCTTGCTAATCATTATATGATATAAATAATCATATAAAATCATCATTTGTCCGGTAAGACCCAACGGATCAATTTTCCTTCGGGTCAGATCAGACACCATTTTATTTCCGAAAATAACTAACATTTCTACCATCGACAGGTAAAAACCTCTCGCAAACCTTTTAATCTTCTTTTTAAACCAGACTAAAAAAGATTTAATCGCAATAATACAATGTCATAATCTTGCGTCTGCAGGGTATCTATATATAGATTATTGCTTACGAACCTCTAAGGAAATTTTGATTCGGGGAAAACACACTAAATGTTGAGTATTGGTGGCGAAGAAGTATTTCAAAAGAATAGCTGCGCTGGAACTATTAAAGCATGCACAGAGGACATATAAATTTGCGCGCATGTAGCGTTAAGGACACATGTCCGAGTTGACACGACATCCGAAAGTACCCGACATTGCTCTAGTTGTATAACATCATAGATTCTATCACCTTGACACTGTTAGCTGATTGTAAGGCTGTGTATCATTACAACCAACAACAATTAATAACATCAGTAAGAGATAAACCTACCACAAGTTGGGGTGACCACATCATAAGTTCCATCAGTCTGACATGTCATGTTGACAGAACCAGAAGCAGTGTAACCAACATCACAACTAACAACTATTGTAGTTGTAATTCCATCTGTGTAGGTTGTCAAGGAACCATTTGCTGGTGATGCAAGGCTGCTGCACAGAACTGGAGAAAGAATGTTGTACTATAATCATTATATTTCTTATCATGTTTGATGGAATCCTTAATTTGCAATTTTCATTACAACAACATAATCTAGTTCCCATTACCAACTTAGTTTTAAATGTTAAATCTTTGCATAGTGTACCTTCATTCTCTTAGTTACTGTAATTATTCTAATAAACGCCCATATTCTAATTAACGCCCATCCCCCAAATCTTGGCTGAAAAGCTGCTTGTTTCAAGCACTATTTTAGCAAGAAGGGGTGATTCTAATAAACGCCCATCCCCTGATTCCAGATAGAAAAAATGTAAGTCATAATAACCAAAGAACATTTCTAAAAACAATAAAAAAAGAGGGTGTTCAGCCTTAAATATGTTGGCAATGAAGGAATTTCCTTGAACAATCATATTTTGCAGTCCTCATAACAAAACTTTGCCAAATTCGACTAGTTGAACTTCAAGTTCATAAAATGACACTTGATTAGAAAATTTTGACAGACGAAATGAGAATACCTCTAATAAACGCCAACCCCTACTTTTCTATCGACCATGTCCATTTGAATAATTACGGTACTTAAAATCTATAGAGTTGTTCATGACTTTGATGACAGACAAGGCAATACAATTCTTTCAAAAAGTCAAAGCAAATGAGAAACGTATGCTCATACCACAGGTCGGTGTTGAGCCATTCCATCCAGTACCATTCTGTGTACATGTGATAAAGCTGTCCCCACTCAGTGTATATCCAGGTTGACAGCTGAATAAGGCAGTATATCCACTATCTAGCACAGTAACATTGCCATCTAGTGGTGCTGTGGGAGGGTCACAAACTGAAATGAATCACAATATTTTGTTAACATGTGAAAAAACTGTCCCCACTCATTGTATATCCAGACTGACAGATGAATGAGGCAGTATATCCATTGTCCAGCATAGTAACATCACCATTTACTGGAGCTGTAGGTGGGTCACAAACTGAAAAAATAATTCATATTATGAGTTTTGTCTTACCAAATTATAAACTCAGCAGTAAAAAGTGATAACAATGTTAGTCATATACAATAAGCAATGATGCAGTAACAAGCTATGGTAAATAGCTTGTTACTGTACCATTGCTTATTGTATGACTAGAAGTTAGAAGTTTACTGTTAGACACCACATGTGGGTTAAAGGGACATTTCATCCCCATTTCAATTTTTTAAAGTATGTCTTGATGCCAAGATTGGCTGTTCTAATGGCTATAAATGCTATTAGTTTTTTGAAGTTGATGCTGATAACGGAAAAACATGACTTTAAAGTTGGGACAGAAACAACACATTCTATAAACATCTTAACTGTTGTGGACAACAATTTGTGTAATTTTAAAACAAAAATATATATTTCTCGTAAACGGCACACTATTTTGACTTGACATTTTAAGAATTTTCATAAGAAAATATGATCTTTTAGATAAAAATAAATGTGAAATTTATCAGAAAAAAATCTGAAATGTCACTTTAACTACTATCCCATATTCCTTCATTTTAGTATGTAAGTATGTTTGTCCAACCAGACTATATCTAACACACAAGTAAAGTTGGATGTTGTATACATGTGTACCATTGCTTGCTACTATATAAATGCATATTGTTTGACTACAATTTAGAAATTCATTATAACATACCACAAGCAGGTTCAATACCATCCTACATTCCATCATCATGGCATGTCAGTGTATTTTGTCCAACCAAACTATACCCGGACACACATGTGAACTAAGAGCTACACAGTAAGTGTACAATTGTTTGTTGTGTTACTAGAAATTCATCTTTGCAAGCCAAAAATTCTACCTCCTCTTTGTTCCTTACGAAGGAACAAAGTGGAGGTAGAATTCTTGGCTTAAGAAGATACTAAAAGTTTACTGTTACATACCACAAGAAGGCTCTATGTAATCCCATGTTCCATCAGCTTGGCATGTCAATGTGTTTTGTCCTACCAAATTGTACCCAGACATGCATGTAAACTCAGCTACAGTTAGTGTACCATTGGTTGTTGTGTTTATGTCACCACTGTTAGGCTGTGTCAGGTTGGAACACTCAACTATTGGTAGCAAAAGAAGAAATTGTAGAGCAGGTGAAATTCAGATGTATGCACATACACTCATATAATGCACAAACACCAAAACAATGATCGCTCATTGTTAAACTAAGTGTCCAATATTGTCAATGACAGCCTACCTTTTTCAATGACAGCACAAAGTTGGAAACTTTGACATTGAAAATACATATTTTGAGTAAATTTAATATATGATTTCATTTACATTCTTTCTTATTAACAATCATGTTGCCTTTAGTAGGAAGTAAGGACAAACCACAATCGGTAAGACATTTAAAGACCAAAGACTTTTAAATTCTATCTGATTGTTCTGAAACATAGCATTACACACAGTGCATAATCATGTGACTTAGAATTTCAGATAATCTTCAATAACTTTGTCAATACTCAACCAATTTGACTTCAGTTTGAGGCAAGTAAGGTGGAAAAATGCCAGGAATAACCTAGACATGGTGGATCTTTAAAGAATCAGCTGATAAAAAAGTTATTGAAGATCAACCAAAATGTTGGTTGATCTTCAATAACTTTTTTATCAGTTGATTTTTCGAAAATCCACCACATCTATTTAATGTGTATCATCTGCCCACATTCTCTGCCTCAAACCGAATTCAAATCGGTCCAGTATTTAGCAAATTATTGAAGATTTTCTGAAATATTGTATCACATAATTTTCCACCGTGATTACATGCAGCAAGAAAGAAGAGGCAATTGATGAGAATTTTACAAACCACAGACTGGTTCTGTGTCTGACCAGGATCCAGTAGAACTACATGTGGCTTGTGGAGAACCAGTCAGTGTGTAACCATGGTTACATGTAAATGTGACCATAGATGTCTGTCCGTCTGTGGTTATTGTTTCTGCACCAAAACTACTGATTGTTAGGGGATCACATGTTACTGCAAAATAGAGAATACAAAAACATTTTCAGGTAAAGAATAATTTCAGATATCAAAATGTAATTTAAAATTTAAAACCAAACTATCTCAGATTTTAAAGTATCAAAAGCCAAACACTTTTAAAATGGTTTTTAAATAAACTGAATTCACTGTAATTAAATTCTAAAGGAACTGTATTAAGGATTACAACCCATAATTTGAATACCAAACACTGCATCTTCAGACATAATCTGTGACAATGAAAATTATCCAGGGATACCCTTGTCAATTTCCTTTGCTACAGATGGTGCCTGAAGATGCACATAGTCTTTTATAGTTAATAAAGGGTTGTAATCTTTAAAATCATACCACAAGTAGGAGTGCTAAAGTCCCATGTTCCATCACTCCTACAGGTCAGCAGGTTGTTTCCACTCATGGTATAGCCAGCATCACAAGTATAGTTGGCTGTTGTGCTTGTTCCATCTGTTATCATGGTAACACTGCCACCAGATAAAGTGTTTAGTGTGGTACACGGCACTGTTGGATGATAAAAATGGTGACAGAACTAGAACTGTCGCAAAGCGGACAAATTCCGGATTTTCGTAATTCCGTCGTTACAGAGTTGTCGTTCATGCGGGACGGTATACCGTCTTCCGGTGTCAATGTAAATAAGCGCTATCGGTGGGAAAGAACCGCTACTGCATTCATAAATGCCATAATTTTGCGGATAGAATTGGAAATTTTGAACTTCACAAACTATATCGAAAGAGGCAAATGCAAGACGAGCTTGGATTCGTGTAATATAATAAGTCACAAGAATTAGAACCAAACATCGTATCTGGCCTAGGCATACCCGAGTCTGAGAGACAGTATTAGCCGAAACGCGTAGATCGTTGGGAGATTCCAACAAAGGAACCTCAGCGGTGATAAGAAAGAAAAAAACCATCACAACATAGTCCCAACACACTAAACGCTTACATATCAAAGTTGATCTAGTCTATTGAGACAGAAGGAGAAAATGCTGGTTATCAGGATGCTCTTACATTTTGCCAAAATGTTTCCCAAAGTATTTTCTATTAAGTAAAACCATGTCTTGTTTGGGGAAGCTTTAACGAACAAACAATGAATTACATAGATCTACGAAATAGCAAAGTTTTGAGAGAAGAGAAAAACATGCTGACTTTGCTTTTCCTCAATAGATCTAGTTCCTATTCTACAAATTACACAAAACTGTTCTTCTTAGTGGATCTACGTATCATAGCCTACAGCCTGCTTAAAATTTGAATTAAATTTGAAATGATGGTTTATTATGTTAAGCCTTTCCTATCTAATTATTTGTTTTGATGCCCACAAAATAGCAAAATCAGAATCATTCTGACAATTAGCAAGACTTAATATTTTGTTGTTTGGGTAAGGGTTTAAAAAATCCGTCATTTTTTCGGCACATTTAAATACGAATTCTTCATTTTTTTAATTTTTTTTCCTAAGTCCTGTATTTGACCTCAGTAGATTGTTTGGAAAAACATTGAGAAAAAGGAAGCAATTTGGCGATAGTCAGAAATATCGCCTCTTTCCTCAATATTTTCTGTGCTTTAACATTCACTTATTCTATTTCCGATTTTAATCGTTTTCCGACAGTGGAAAACCGTAAGGAGCGGAATGTTCTTACAAACAGTTACAAAATATTAGTTTGAAAAAACTCGCTCACGGCGTTCATGTATATACATGTATGTTTTCCCCCAAAGTTGCCCCTCTTTTTATTTCTATGACGTCATATGACTAGAGTAAACAAGGCAAAGTCATGACGTCACAAATCGACACTCGCCTGATTTGGGGCACGCCACGGGGAAAATTATTTTCAATGATAACGTATCATCGGATTATGGGAGATTTCTTTTGTTATAGATCTCCGGGCGATCTAAAAATGATGGAAGATGCAGAGGTATTATTAGATTCCATTATTAAGTTACAATAAAAATCCTTTTCATTTAATTACTCATTGAATTTACGAAAATATTAAAAATGCCGCTTGTCATACAGGCAAATGGAAGTAAATATACCGTCCCGCAGGAACGACAACTCTGTAATACCGGAATTACGAAAAGACCGAATACCCCCCACTAGCGCCTTGTCACTGAAAAAGTGCTTTAAGTCAGAGCACAGAAATGGATTTTAACCCATTACCAAACGGCAAAATTTCAGACTAGTCCAAAGATATTGCAGACGACAAGTTTAAGTGAAAGAAATTTTACATTTTTGGTCTTTTTACATAGAAAACATTGTGGAAAATGAAGAAATTGCTTGTGACAAGCAATTTCTTCATTTTCCACAATATTTTCCAAAGCCATTATCTTGTGGGGAGTCAAAAAGAGTCACTGTGTGGTAATGGGTTAAACAAAGTCCAACAGTGACCTTGACCTTTGACCTTCGTGATCCAAAAACAATAGGGCTCCTCCTTGAGTCATGGGCAACAACTGTGTAAAGTTTCATGATCCTAGGTCAACCAGTTCTTGATTTAGAGCACGGAAACAGATAACAGATTTTAAACAAAGTCCAACAGTGACCTTGACCTTTGACCTTGGTGACCCAAAAACAATAGGGCACCTCCTTGGGTCATGGGCAACAACTGTGTAAAGTTGCATGATGCTAGGTCAACCAGTTCTTGACTTAGAGCACGGAAACAGATTTTAAACAAAGTCCAACAGTGACCTTGACCTTCGACATTGGTGATCCAAAAACAAAAGGGCACCTCCTTGAGTCATGGGCAACAACTGTGTAAAGTTTTATGATCCTAGGTCAAACGGTTCTTGAGTTAGAGCACGGAAACGGAAAAGTCTACAGATAGACAGACAGACAGACATGGTGAAACCAATATACCACCCTCTACATCCTAGGTGGGGGGTATAATTATTTGAAATAATTTACAAAATCAAACTTAAATATTTAAAGTGTCCAATGATTGGCAAAATTAAAGTCTTGTGCCGAAAGAACACCTTACTATTAACCAAATATCAAAGTTTCTACAATTTTCCAACATTAGAAGTGCTTTTATTTCGTCTTTTAAATTGGATATTTTGGTCTTTTCCGATCTTTGCCGAAGAAAATACGCTAAACTTCCGCCTTGAAATTATGACATCATACTGGCCACTGAATGACGTCATGGCGGGAAAAACGGGCAGTCATGGGTCATTTCCCGGAAAGTCTGAAATTTCTGAAAAAGTTAAATGTCCGACTTTTCTGTCACAAAGCGACTTCCCCAATCGATACTCAAAACACGGAATTCGTCCTCAGTAAATGTTAGAAGAAAATGTTAAAACAGTCAAAGAATAGGTCATAAGTGAATTAAGGAATGTGCCAAAGAACGGTTTAAGGACGTTCGCGCCTATGCACGTCGAAAAGGGCAGTCTCTCAGAAATGCATTATATTCAGACATATTTTAGATAAATATTTCGTGACTTTGTTCCTGCTTTTATTTTTCCGATTTATCACCTGTCCTTTAAGTTACAACGCCACCTAGCGGCATACCGTAAAACGTCAGTTTTTCCACGTTTACGACCTATAATATTCCGACATGGGACCCATTTCATATGAAAAATACATGTATCGATTAATCTTTCAATTTACATTTCAAAACATGTCTTATAAATGTCGAAATAACGCACATATTTTTGACTACGGACGTTTTCTGAATACAACCCAGAGCGAATGAAATCCCGAAAAAAATGCTTACGGAAGGCGTTTGAACGTTCACAGACAAAAAAATCGAACGATGTCCCCATACTTTCATTGTTTTAAATTATTCTCGAATTAAAAACGAATAGTTTAAGCCAATAAAAAAGGGGGGTACTCTCGTGAAGTGTTTGTCAAAAATCGCGTTGAAATTAGATTACACGCGCAGAAAGTGACGTTTTGAATGGCGTATTTTATGTACGTCGACGTCATACTTTAATCGGAACGTCACATGGATAAATTTTTACTGAATTGTTGAACATATAAAATAAAATTTATAAATAAAAATGTTATTTTTGAATTGCAGTGTATTTTGTGCTAATACAGACTGGGTTCATCGTTTTGTTATGATAAACTGTCTGTGTTGTTATAAAATCTCGTAACTTCATCTTCAATCAAGCTGCATTTGCAGGGTATTAGAATGACACCGTCGACATACTTTTGTTTGTCCGTTTAAATGCCAACGTTTACTTGAATGTGAAATGAAAAATTGAACCCTATTACATGTACATGAATAATCTGATTTTAGTAAACCCGTTGACAAGTCATAATAAATGTTATTTTATATAATAATTTAATAATTATTCAATAATTCTGTTATTGAAGGAATGAATAAACACTATTTTAATTCGTGAAATTGTGAAAGTAAAAAGGCCCGGTCACATACGATTCCACGGCCGTTCCGCGGCCGTATCAAGATTAAAATGAATCACCCGTGGAATGGACACTGTTGGATGCGATGCGGTAGTGGTACGGCCGTGCTATGGCAGTGATATGGGCGTGGTAGCACGCGGAATGAAATGTAAATTATTTTGGACGTGGTAAAATTTTTTGAACTGCACAAAGATTTTACCGCGGCCAAACCACGACTGACAGACGTGGTGAAGCAGTGGAACGGACGCGGAATGGCCGCGGAATGGACGCGATAAGCAGTGCTCCGGCAGTGCTATGGACGCTGACAGACTCGGTAAGACGCGGAAGTTAAAATTTATTGACAAACGCTATAATCAGCTACTCTTGCATCTCTTTGCGGGAAAATATCTTAACTCTGAGCAACAGTAACAAGAAAATGTGCCCCTCCCTAAACTAACTTTTTTTAAGTGATATTTCACCTTTTATCGTAAATTTACTTATACATGTATTTTTGTCTGAAAGAGCAAAGTTTCTTATGAAAATTCTGAAAATTTCAAGCCAAAATTTTGAACCGTTTACGAGAAATTAATATTTTTGTTATAAAATCAAACAAATTAATGTGGACAGCAGTAAAGATTTATATGGAATTTGTCATTTCTGTCTCAACTTTAAATGATAAATAACAACTTCAAAAATCTGATAACATTTCTATGCATTAGAATTACTAATCTTTGTACCAAGATATACTTTAAAAAATAAAATTGAAATGTTATGTTCCCATCTTTTTTGCTAGCTTGCTCCACAACTTTTCGATGAAACCCAACCAATTGATCGATTACATATTGAATTTGGTCGACATGGGTAATAAATATTGGTCGGGGTTATCGAGCGTGATCTGCACCGCGCAGGCTTCTTATTTGGTTGTTTGTAATATCAAAATTTTCGTTGGAGATCGCGAAGAAAATTGATCGGGAAGCGATTTTCAGTCGGGTAGTTCTAAGATATAGCTGAACGATAACCAATTGTGTCTGGATCTGCAATGCTCAGGTGTCACACTCTTTTTTCGCATTTCAAAATATCCGTGGGCGATCGCGTAGAAAATTGATCGGGAAGCGATTTTTGATCGGGTAGAAGATACATGTATATCTCATCAAGAATTAATCGTGTCTGGAGATTGAGTGTGGTAGAGTTGATATATTTTACACGACCTGCACCAAACCTGCAGTCGATCTCCTCGACTTGTACTTGTTTGATACTTAACTGCATCCTTACCTGCATCCCGATCAGCTCGACTTAGTTGACCTGATCGGCACTTTTCTAGAATTCAGTTCACCCGCCAAAACCAAACTAATTATAGTTACCACTGCCAACATTGACAGATGAAGCAGAGGACGAGTTAATCGAAATAGTGTCTGAATTCACTCGAATACAAGTCGAGGTAGTCTAGTTTAGGTTGGGTGCTGGTAGAGTGAAAGATATTAACCCGACCACACTCGATTCCCAGACACCTTCATTCCCGATCGGGTCGATTTTCTACCCGATCAATACACAGCCTCTTCCCGATCGATTTTATACTCCATCGCACGCCAATGTTTTTTTACAATAAAAGAAATGCGAGAGGGCCGTGGCGATTCAGATCAAACTTGATTACCAGACAATTTCCGATTACCTATGCCGATCGATATCGATCTAAACTCGATCGCTTGTTTGGGCTTGATGTAGTTGATCTGGTCGGCAGTGGGAACCTAGGATTCTGAAGCCCGTTTTACTAACAAACTTACGAACATTTTTAGAACAACAACAAATCTGATTGGCCGAATAATTACTGTTATTATTTCTCTTTCAATCAGATGTGTTGTTACAAGGTTTTTGCAAAAAAATATGTAAGTAAAACGCAGCCCTGGATCTTTAGACAATCAAAACATAACCTGTACAGTCGTTTTGAAAGGGTGAATCGAGTACAAGTCGGGATGACCGAATGCAGATTGGGTACAGGCCGGGTAAAAGATATCAATCCGATCACACTTGACCTTTAGACACGACTGACTCTCGAGTAGATCGATCTTCTAAGCGACCAGTACACAGTCGTTTCCAGATCAATCTCCTACTCATCGCACACGAAATTTTTTGACATAATATTCGAGTTTGAGGTCCGAGCGATGTAGATAAAAGTCGATCATCCAAACTACTCCCCATCATCCATACCGACCGAACTCAAGATCGCTTAATATGTTTTGTTCAATTTGATCTGATCTGCAGTAAGACAATAGCATTATAATGCGTTCGGTGGAATGACAGTGCTATAGCCGTGCTTTGGCCGTGTTGTGGCAGTGATTCAGACGCGATGTGGACGCGGTATCTTGTCGCGCGTTTCAACAATAGACGAGGTTGGAAGTTGTAGGCCGTGGTACGGCAGTGTTTTGGCATTGGAACAGCCGCCCGCGGCCATACCACGTCCATTCTACGTCCATAGCACGGCTAAAACGAAATTGACCCAAAGTTACCGCGTCCAACTACGTCCAAAATATTTTCAGATTTTTTAGCCGTGGTATGGCCGCGAAAAGGCCGCGGAATCGTATGTGACCGGGCCTTAATACTTTAACATTTGTTTCTGTAATATGAGATTTTAGATTCACACTTCCTTGTTTTGAAATGAAAGATAACATCAATAAACAATAGTTTGCTTGTTTTTCTGCGGATTCACCATAGGAGAAGAGGTTTGAAAGTTTGAAAAAAAAAAACGAAAAAGATAAAGCATATATGCTTAAATAATCATAAATAAGAATATGGTCTAGTAGCGAAAACATACTTCTATTTAGGATTACAACCAAACATTATCTGCAAAACACTTCATGTATTTTCGGGTGTCATGCGTGACAACGGAAATTAATGAGTGATACCCTCGTTAGTTTGAGGACATCAATTTCCCCGACGACGCCTGAAGATGCATGAAGTGGTTATTAGTTAATGATGGGTTGTAATCCTTAACCTAACATGAAATAATATGTAGTAATGAGATTTTGATCGTCCCTTGACAAAATAAAGTACCATAATTTTATTATTATTTATGTAAGTTCGAGAGGTTAAAGGGGCATTCCAATTTCATTTGTTAAAAGTATGTCTTGATGTAAAGAACGGTGGGTTATTCTAATGCGTATAAATGGTATTAGCTTTGTGAAGTTGTTGTTTATAAGCGAAAAATACGCCTTTAAAGTTGATACAAAAAATGACAAATTCCATATAAACCAGATCTGCTGTTGACATCGATTCGTTAGTTTTAGCACAAAAATATCTATATGTTTCTCGTAAACGGCGCAATATTTGGATTTCAACTTTTCAGAAGAAAATATACTCTTTCAGATAAACATAAAAGTAAAATTTATGGAAAAAATATCTGCAAAATGTCACTTTAAAATATTTTTTGAGTGCAATTAAAAAATTACCAAACTACAAAAAATAGACTATAAAAACACCGACAGTTTATCATAACAAAACGGCGAACCCAGTCTGTTTTAGCACAAACTACACTGTAATTCAAAAATAACATTTTTTATATATAAATTTTATTTTAAATGTTCAACAAGTCAGTAATAATCCGTCAATTTATCCATGTGACGTTCCGATTAAAGTATGACGTCGACGTACATAAAATACGCCATTCAAAACGTCACTTTCTGCGCGTGTAATCTAATTTCAACGCGATTTTTGACAAACACTTCACGAGAGTACCCCCCTTTTTTATTGGCTTAAACTATTTGTTTTTAATTCGAGAATGATTTAAAACAATGAAAGTATGGGGTCATCGATCGATTTTTTTGTCTGTGAACGTTCAAACGCCGTCCGTAAGCGTTTTTTCGGGATTTTATTCGCTCTGTGTTGTATTCAGAAAACGTCCGTAGTCAAAAATATGTGCGTATTTCGACATTTATAAGACATGTTTTTAAAAGTAAATTGAAAGATTAATCGATACATGTACTTTTCATATGAAATGGGTCCCCTGTCGGAATATTATAGGTCGTAAACGTGGAAAAACTGACGTTTTACGGTATGCCGCTAGGTGGTGTTGTAACTTAAAGGACAGGTAATATATCGGAAAAATAAATGCAGAAACAAAGTCAGGAAATATTTATCTAAAATATGTCTGAATATAATGCATTTCTGAGAAACCGCCCTTTTTGACGTGCATAGGCGCGAACGTCCTTAACCCTAGTCGTGCTGAACCCGGAATATTCCGGGCTACGACGTCGAGTGCTGTGAGCGGGGCCCGGAATATTCCGGGATTGGGGGTTTCCCAATACAATCAATCCCTGCGTCGTAAAACCTAATCCAATCGTATCCTTACCCTCGGAAAAGCTTCGAGTAATGACCTAGCAACATAGTAAACCTCGTTTTGATATTTTATTTCCCGATTTTCATTGGTTATTTGGCAAAAAAGTTCGACCTAATTACCTGTCTTCAATACGTCATTCAAAATGGCGGACTTTCGATCTGCAAACTTTCAAAACAAATCTTTCGATGAAAAATTCGCTGGTTTTTCGTCAGATTACGAAGAAAATTATTCTCAACCAGATTAAAGATATATTATTAAAGATGATTTCAAAAGAAATCGGCTGGTAAGTGGTCGTAATTTTTAAGAATTGCCCTTGACAAGTACGGCGAAGATCTATCCTAAAATTCGTCTGCCCGAAAATTCAACTCACCGAATTTCCTCGATCTTTTCATCGCCGAGGAAAGTTTTTCATTATAGTCTACCTAAATCTCACCCAAAATGTGACTTGTGTAGGAACTTTTTGTTAATGCTCGACCTCCATGCCTAAATGAAACTTTGATGTGTATGGAAGATCACTAGGGTGGAGGTCACATGATAGAGGTCCTTTTAAGGTCACTACAGGGTCAAAGGTCAACTAAGTGCAAAAATAAATGGTATAGCTAGAAAATCGGCCATAACTCACTTACTTCTGGGTCTAGACTAACAATTTTGGTATCAAAATGAAGCTGGGATATTCATCTTTATTTTGCAGTATAAATGTGCAAATCAGCTAATTTGCATATATAAGATTTTTAAGATTTAATTAGAAATTTTGAAGATTTTTTTGTCATTTTTTATAGCATAAAGTTGGAACATAAGCTATAACTCACTAAGTTTGTGGTGTAGATTCACGAATTGGATGCCAAAATAAAGCCTAGACATCTGTCCTCAAGTATAGTTAAGCAAAATAAGTAAATTAAATATGTATGATTTTTAATTATTTTTTTAATTAATTGATGAAAATATCGCCAATTTGTGAATATTTGATTCACACAGTAATCAGGCTTAAAGGTATCACAAGAAAATTCTTTAAAAATCAATCATTGGGCCAATTCCAACCAAACTTGGTATGAATGTTCTTTGAGTGACCCTATTGAAGATGTGTTATCAACATTTTGATTTGACAAAAAAGTGGGCGGGGCAGGGCGGGGCTTATCTGCCTTAGAGAAATCACAAGAAAATTCTTTAAAAATCAACCACTGGGCCAATTTGAACCAAACTTGGCATGAATGTTCTTTGAGTGACCCTTTTGAAGATTTGTTATCAGAATTTTAATTTGACTAGAAATGTGGGTGTGGCAGCGCGGGGCTTATCAGACTTAAAAAAAAAATCACAAGAAAATTCTTTAAAAAAATCAACTAGATCTATTAGACCAATTTGAACCAAACTTGGTATGAATGTTCTTTGTGTGACCCTTTTGAACATTTTGATTCTTCAAAAAATGTTGGCGTGGCATTGCATGGCGATGCTCATCGGACAAATTATAAGAAAATTCATTAACAAGAGGCCCAGAGGGCCTTATCGGTCACCTGAATCAAATGAGCAGAAACAGTTAAGGAAAATGTTAAAAGTTAACTTATAGCTCAACCCCCCCCCCATTTCTTGAAAGTCTTTTTTCTCTTGTACAAACTTATTTAAAGACTCAAATACCAAAAGTGAATTCAATCCAACAATAGAACATTTCTTAATATGTACCCTATTTACCCCCTTTTGGCCCCTTTGGGGCCCCAAAGGGAGACAACTCCATGATTTGTAAAAATCTGAAGCCGCTTCCGATTGGGATGTTTCCTGCCAAGTCTGGTAGAAATCTGTCCAATGGTTCTCAAAAAGAAGTAGAAAATGTTCAAAGTTAAGTAATAACGCGAACCCCTCCCATCCCCCATCCGCAGCACGGCCATTTATTGACGGATTTTTTTCTCTTGTACAAACTTTGTAGTCCTTGCCCTAAAGACTTTAACTACCAAATGTGTATCCAATTCAACAGCCGGTTCATGAGTAGAAGATTTTTTAAGATGTACCCAATTTACCCCCTTTTTTGCCCTTTATGGGACCCTTAAGGGAGATAACTCCATGATTTGTACAAAATCTGAAGCTGCTTCCTATTAGGATGCTTCCTGCCAAGTTTGATTGAAATCCGTCCAATGGTTCTTTATAAGAAGTCGAAAATGTTAAGTTAACTAATAACGCGACCCCCCTCCCATCCCCCATCCCCAGCACAGCCATTTCTGGACGGATTTTTTTGTCTTGTACAAACTTTGTTGTCCTTGCCCTAAAGACTCTAAATACCAAATGTGAAGCAAATCCAACAGCCGGTTCATGAGAAGAAGATTTTTTAAGATGTACCCTATTTAACCCCTTTTTGGCCCCTTATGGGGCCCCAAAGGGAGATAACTCCATGATTCGTACAAATCTGAAGCGACATCCCATGGGGATGCTCCCTGCCAAGTTTGGTTGTAATCCGTCCAACGGTTCTCAAGAAAAAGTCGAAAATGTTAAAAGTTAACGCACGACGCACGACGACGGACGAAACACGGTCGCAATAGGTCACCATGACCTTCGGTCAGGTGACCTAAAAATCAACCGTTGGGCCAATTTTAACTAAACTTGACTTGAATGTTCTTCGAGTGACCCTTATAAACATTTGTAAACAAATTGTTTGACTCATTAACGTGGCAGGATGGGGACATTTTCAACATGGGGAAATCATGATTTAAAAAAAGAACATTGTGCTAATTTATACACAGCTTTGCTGAATCTATTTGAATAAAATTGTAACTAACTTGGTCATGCAAGAATAGTTTAACGTTAAGCCTAATCAAAACAGAAAGTCCCTAGTTATAAGCATTTACATTTGACAAAATTGTCATTTTCGCTCATGCCATCTTGGTTAAGGTGAGCAATTTCGGACCATCATTGTCCTCTCATTAAGAATATAGATGGAAAAACGATTAAGTTCATTAAGTTCGCGGTATACATTAGCGGTTTAAAATTATAGTTTCAAAATGAAGGCTAGATATCCATACCTAATTTAAGATTTGCTTGTAGCTTATTTTACCTTCATTACCAAGATTTTTCATATCTTTAAAAAACAAGAGGACCATGATGGTCCTATATCGCTCACCTGAACCAAAATGATATGAGCAACACTTTTGTTCAATTCAATAAACATTTATGACTGTAAGACTGAAAACTAACTTATAGTCAATAACTTTGTGAAAATCAAACTCATCTGAGATCTTATGGTGCCAAACATCAGGGTGGATCATCACGTGATCAAAATGGGTACATACACGGACGCAAGATGGCGGAAAATTAGCGATATTCGGTATATTTCCCTAAATCAGGGTGCCCAGCGACTTTAAGTGTCAAAAATATAGGTATGTCCCAAAATTATAGGTATTTATTAGCCAGAAATATAGGATAATATAGGTTGCCTTTACTATGAAGAAAAACACTACTTTAAACGTTTCTCTACCACGACCACCATCTTCTAGCTCTATCTTGTTCATAAGATAAAAGGAGAAACAGACAAGGTGACCATTAGCTATTACTTTCTGTTCTCAATATTCAGTAACAGAGAATACCATACCAAGAAAGGAGAGCCAAGAAGACCATTTATCGCTCACCTTAAAGAACATTGTAACTTTGAGGATACCTTCCTGCCAATTTTCATTACAGGAAGGCAATATGAAGAATTTTGGCAGAGATTTATGCTGCCATGATACTTGCAAAATATTAACATATAGGGTATCTGACAAAATGATATGTCACAAAATGATTTTACCCCAGATTTCCTGACAAGTTCTCAATTTGAAATCTGAATCCCACAACATTAGGTCAAATTTCATACTACCACATCTTTTGATGGAAGGCCATGAGACAATTCTACACACCAATTTTCAGTCATTGATTCAATGATTCAGATGTAGAAGATATATGGCAAATTTCATGGAACCAAAACTCTTTGAAGTGCTTTGGTAGAGGGGTATTTCATTATCAGACAGTTCTACACACCAAATTTCAAAGACCTAGGCCAAACAATTAAGGAGTAGGATATTGTGCAAAATTGCTTTCTTTGTCTCTTCTGAAATCTATTATCCCACATCATAGGACCAAATTTCATTGCACCACAATAATTTGAAGGATATTGGGTAAAGGGCCATGAGATGATCCAGGAGTAGAAAATAGTATAAGATTTACTTCTGTGTCTCTATATAAAGTCTGATACCCCAACACACAGGGCCTATTTTCATTGTACCTCCATAATTTGAATATTAGTCGAGGGCCATGAGACAATTCTACACACCAAGTTTCAAAGCTCTAGGCAAAAATATAGGGCCAGTTTCCATTGTGCCACTTCATTTGTAAAAATATGTATTTTAGTAGAGGGTCATAAGACAATGTTACATATCAGTTTCAAAGCCATAGGCCAAATAATTCAGAAGATTGTCCTTCTTTGTCCATATATAAAATATGATACCACAAAACAAAGGGCTGTATTTCTGTAGTGGACCTTTGGATGATCCTTCATACAAAAATTCAAGACTGTATGGCCGTGTCAGCAAGATGAAATCAAGTGTTTGTGTTTGTGAAACATGCATGCCCCCAAAACAGCCAATGTTAAACTTTTGGACAGACAGATGGAGAGACAGACAAAGGTTAAACTATATTCCGCCATGGGAGCATAATTAGAATATTTCTACCTAAATTTGGCCTCTAAAGTCCAAACTTCTGAGCTTACAGACTGTCATTGTGATAACTTAAAGACAGAAAGTTGCACTTAATTTTGTATGTCACAAACCTGTCATGACTCTTTCAAGTTAAAAACTTTTTTTCCCTGTATTATGTTTACAGAAATAAAAATTCACTTGCCCATAAGTAAAACTTGTAAATATAGAATTATTTGAACACAACTTTACTGCTCATAAAGGAAACTTATCCACTAAATAAAATGTTCAGTACCAGTAAAAGATGACAACAAGAGCTTCGCAGAGCGGCGCATATACGCCCGAGAGGGGCTTGTCAGTAAAAATTGGCCATTTTTTCAATTCAAGGGCAGATAATTCAAACATGAAAAGTTATCAAAATTTTGTTTGCACAACAAGACATCATAGTGATTCATTGTGGCTAGTTTGATTAAATTCTGGTTGAAACTGTAGAAGTAACACACAGGAGAAAATGGGCATTTTTGAGAAAATGGGTATTTTTCCTTAAATTCAAGGGCAGATAATTCAAGAACGAAAACAGTTATCTAAATTCTGTAAGCGGTGTGCACAACTAGACACCATGGAAATTCATTGTGGCAAGTTTGATCAAATTCTGATCAAAACTGTAGGAGGAGTTGCGCACACAAGAAAATGGGCATTTTCTTTAATTCAAGGGCAGATAATTCAAGAACGAAAATAGTTATCCAAATTCCGTAAGCGCAGTGCACAACTAGACACCATGGAGATCAATTGTGACAAGTTTGATCAAATTCCGATCAAAACTGTAGGAGCAGTTGCGCACACAAGAAATTGCTAACGGACGGACGGACAGACGGACAGACAGACGGACGGACAGACGGACGGACGGACGAGCCATAACATAATACGACCCTTCGGGCGTATAAAAATACATGCAAGCCTCTTCAACAATGATAATCATAATGTTTGACTGTTCTTTCCCTGGCATTTCATTTTGAAAAGGGCTTTATATATATTGATAGATAATTGTTCACTTCTTAATCATAGAAAACTGCTTTTATTGTTTCAACTTTGCTATTTTGCTTACTCAAGACACAAAAATATAGGTATTTATAGGTATTTCGGGCAAAATGGGTGAAATTATAGGTTTTTATAGGTAAGGTCCAAAAATATAGGATAATATAGGTATTTATAGGTATTTATAGGTTACTGGGCGCCATGCTAAATTGGTAGGTACTGCTCCATTCGTTTGACTTACCATATAGCGCAGTCTATGTGCATTTCCGAGTGCTTTTCAGTGATGTCTGTCTCGTCTCTAGGCTTCATGTAGTTTCTGAGATACCCTCGAGGTTTTGAGCCGAATCGGAACGATTTTCGAGGGAAATTGAATATGGTACGTTACACGTTCCCCGTTTTTTTTTATCAAAAATAGCGTTTTCTCTCAAAAGATCATACTTGTTTCGATTCAATACTAAGGTCCTTCATGCGCAACAATCATACGTACTTTGCTTCAGCCTGTTCTCTCTTAAATTCACGAAAAACGGGGAAATTGTACAAACAGTACGAAACACGTACATGATACGCAACACGTGATGATCATTTGCAATTATGGTAGGTACCACGTAAATATTTCAAATCCAACAGCTACAAAGATTTATGAATTCCCCACACCAATCGTGACGAAGTACAAGGTATCATCCAAACTTAAATTATACAAGAATATACTAGTAGAACGTAATACTATCCATTACCCAGAACGATTTAATTCATAAATAAAAAGAGTGTGCAGTATGTTTCATAATGCACGATGAGTTTTCAACTGAATGTGCCTTTGGACCAATAATTATTTCACATGCTTTATTACGAAATCCTGTTACTGCCATCCACCTTTCTACCTACAAGAAAAGTCGAAGTTAGCGTGGCACTCTTCTAGCAAATTTGAGACCTAGAAAAATTGTACTTTGTCACACTAATTCTGACAATTGTCGGGCGCAAAATTTCAACTTTTGTACCTAAAGAACTTTCTAGAAAAGTCAAAATCTGTGTGACTCACGTCAATTGTTATATTATTCTATGTATCAAGTTTAGAAAAGTTGAAATTAATGTGATTAACTTCCACTACTCTAGCAAAATGGTAAGGTAGAAAAGTAGAAAAGTTGAAGTTTTGTCCCTGACAATTGACTGTAGTTACTGTGACAAGCTTCGTCATTTCTACTTTCTATGTCCCAATTTTGCTAGAAAAAATAAATATAACTGTAACTAAATTTTCTAAAAAAAAATAAATAAATAAATAAATAAATAAAATAAAATAGGTAGAAGAGAAGAAAAATCAAATTTTGTCATACTTACTTCTGGCAATTCTTTCAAGAAAAAATAATCTTTTCTTGTTTTCTAGCCGGTAACTTTTTCCCAAGAAAAGTAGATTAGTCGACATTTCATGTTTTATTAGTAGAAAAGTGGATTGCGGAAACAGAATTACATAACCTTTTTTCTTTTACATATACGAATGTAACATTCGTCATTCGTTTATCATTACAGAACCATGGGGAAAACAAAGACGAGGCTCTCTCTTGGCAAGAAACCATGGACAGTGAAGAGAGTTAAGGCCGTCAATGTGCTGCAATGCCAACCAGACAATAACTCCAACAACAGAGTCTACAAGATGGGCACTATCTAGACCAAATTATGTTGATTAGATGAATTACCTTTTATTTTGTTAGAATGATCAATGAGAAGTTGAATCAGAAAAAACTCTCACCAATTAATGATTCAGAAAGAAAAACATCTTCAAATACCCAAGGTATAGAGAATACATACATATATCCAATCTGTAATGCAACAATTGAAACTGAAATCTACTTCGTATTGAATTGTAGAAATTACATTAATTACAGGCCCGTAGGAACAGGGGGTGCTCAAATTTTCCTTCTTTTACACTGAAAATTTATGGAAAATTCAATTTAGCCCCCCCCCCCCAATATTCAGACAAAAGGGCTTGAGCCCACCCAATATGAAATTGCTTCCTACGGGCCTGTAATTAAGGAAGTACGGACCCACTTTTAGTAAGAGAAATTATTTACGTTATTTTTACCTACTTGAAAAAAATGTACTTTTGTGCAATATATCGTAGGAAACGTTCTAGGCAAAAGCACAAAATGTGATTATCTGCATTTTCTTTTGGGTCAATGTTTTTCTAATGCCTTTTTACAGGTTCTGTTTGGGAAAGGGATACATTTGTCATATTGATTTTGTCTTAATTGTATTGGTGAATATGTTTTTGTATTTGTATTGACTTTGTTGTCATCCGATGAGTCCAAACAAGAATGCCATTTTATTATAATTGTAGTCCTTTAAGAGGCAAATACATCTAGGCAATACTGTTGACAATAACAAATAAATAGATATTATGTGTAATGAGCCCCGCAACTATACCGCCCTCGGAGAGCCGAGGTTTGATCAGTTTGATTGAGAGTAACGTTGGATGCTTGTTGACGTGTATGGGGTTGGTATAGATGTTGGGGTTATTTGGGGTTATTTTCAACAGTGTTGGTAGTGTATAGATATGATATGATTTAGATTATTGATATTCTAGATATGCATTTATATAATTCAACCAGCATAAAATGGGAGTCACGTGGGCACGAGTTTACCTATTTCAATCTATTTCAAACAATTAACTCACGTGCAAAATATAAACGGTACAAATCAAAACAGATGCTTGGTTATGAAGTAGTAAACAAAGGTTTACGCCACTCCCAATTAAGGCTGTTTGAATGTTTGAATGGACAAACTACGTTTCGTAACCGAGTTACAGCCAATGAAATATCTGTATGTCTAGATGTAGTTGTATTTTTTAGTAAGTTGCTTTACCCACGGGGAATGAGCTAACATGCGAATCGCTAACGGACTTGGTTGTCCTTGGTTTTTATATCGCATGTGGAACTTCCGGTAAAAACAAAAGAAGATCAGTATCTCTGCAAATATTGAAATATGAAATGAAGTTTGCATAAAATGTCTTAATCCAATCCTATGAAGCCGAAATTCTTGAAAACGTAGGTATGAGTGTTTTGCTTGCGCTTGCAGAAATGCGTGAAAAAAATGTATACATATAGCCTACCTTCGGAACAAATCGGTCCCATTTCAATATTGAGTAGGCCTAGCTCTTTCTTTTTGAATATATGTATCAAATTTATCCCATTGGGCTCAGTCTGAAAACGTGATCAACAGAAGTATTAGGTCCAACCCCTGAATTCATACTTAATGTCTGCGTACTTTTAAAAGAAACAAGATCGACCATTGCCATTGCATACACGAAATTTTAAGCTCACAAATGACTTCTCTCGAAAGCCGAGGTCTATTGATTAATCCATCAAATATATGACCTCTGTCGTTTTTGATACACCAACAGCCTATTTGGTCGTCATAATATAATTATAGCACTTCATTTGAATTATCAAATCAACACCATTCAGTTTTATCTTGTATAATCATTACGTATACATTACGTCGCATCTATTTTTGGCTGAAGCCGATAATTTAAAGCGTCTGCCAATGAAAATTTGTATCAGTTTATTCAAATGTTTTGTTGTTTACAGACGACTATTGGATACCGAAATCTCACAAAGGCCCCGAGATTAGACGTGAAATGACCCCGTGAGAACAGAGTATCATTCTATCGAAATGTTTTAAGAGAGTAACAAATGACTAGCAAAAGCAAATTTATGAGTATAGTTTTAAACACGACAATAGAGAAATTCTGCAAATTTCCCAAAGGCAGATTGAATTTACCTACCCTCGTGTTGAAGTTTATTTGTATGTCCGGTTAGTCTGCGCACGTCACTGTGCGTAGTTTATTTACACAGTGACGTCATTTGGTGAAGTGATGACATTTGCAATGTAAAATGTGACTGAGTTTAGTCTTGTTTACTTTGGGTGTGGAATTTCTGCATTTCATCGTTAGGTTAGACTTTTTTTTAGATTAGGCATATTTAGCCTATATTAGGAGAATTTTTGTGCCGTATTTTATTACATAAATCTAGGCCTACTTACTTAGTTTTCAAGTCTTTGCAGAAGAGAAAAATGTAGAAACCGGGGTTCCCATTATAAATAGTCACATGAATACCGATGAGTAAACTGTAAAATTGTGTTCCGAGAGTACGTTTTGTAGTTATGTTGGATTTGAAATATTTACGTGGTGCGTACCATAATTGCAAATGATCATCACATGTTGCGTATCATGTACGTGTTACGTACCGTTTGTACAATTTCCCCGTTTTTCGTGAATTTAAGAGAGAACAGGCTGAAGCAAAGTACGTATGATTGTTGCACATGAAGGACCTTAGTATTGAATCGAAACAAGTATGAATTTCTGAGAGAAAACGCTATTTTTGATGAAAAAACCGGGGAACGTGTAACCTACCATATTCAATTTTCCTTCAAAATCATTCCGATTCGGCTCAAAACCTCGAGGGTATCTCAGAAACTACATGAAGCCCAGAGACGAGACAGACATCACTGAAAAGCACTTGGAAATGCACATAGACTGCGCAATATGGTAACTTAAACGAATGGAGCAGTGCTTACTAATTTAGGGAAATCTACCGAAAATCGCTAATTTTCCGCCATCTTGCGTCCGTGTATGTACCCATTTTGATCACGTGATGATCCACCCTGAAACATTGTGTCCAGGTCTTTCTTGATTGATAAATAATCACAGATTCTAGAGTATAAACAAGGTCGAAAACAGCCAAAGACGGTATTTTTTTCAAATTCAAGGGCACACAATTCTCGACTTTCTGATCACATCAGACTGAAAATCTACCTCATCCAAGATATTATGGTCTCCAACATAGTGTCCAAGATTTGTCTTGATTGGTCAATAATTGAAGATTCTAGAGTGTAAACAAGATCGAAAAACAGCCAGAAACGGCTATTTTGTTAAAATTCAAGGGCACATAACTCTCAACTTTCTGATCGGATCAGACTGAAAATCAAACTCATCCGACATATTATGGTCCAAAACATTGTGTCCAAGTTTTGTCTTGATTGATTGATAATTGTAGATTCTAGAGTGTAAACAAGGTCGAAAACAGCCGAAAAAGACAATTTTATCAAATTCAAGGGCACATAACTCTCGTCTTTCTGGTCATATCACACTAAAAATCAAACTCATCCGAAATCTTATCCTCTCAAACATTGTGTCCAAGATTTGTCTTGATTGGATAATAATTGAAAATTCTAGAGTGTAAACAAGGTCGAAAACAGTCAAAAATGACAATTTTGTCAAATTCAAGGGCACATAAGTCTGGACTTTCTTGTCTTATCAGATTGAAAATTCTAGTCATCTGAGATCTTATGATCTCTAACATTGTGTCCAAGTTTTGTCTTGATTGATTGATAAATGTAGATTCTAGAGTGTAAACAATGTCGAAAACAGCCGAAAATGACAATTTTATCAAATTCAAGGGCACATAACTCTTGTCTTTTTTGTCAGATCACACTGAAAATCAAACTCATCCGAAATCTCATGGTCTCAAACATTGTGTTCAAAATTTGTCTTGATTGGTCAATAATTGTAGATTCTAGAGTGTAAAAAAGGTCGAAAACAGTCAAAAACGACAATTTTGTCAAATTCAAGGGCACCTAACTCTCTTCTTTCTGGTCAGATCACACTGAAAATCACACTCATCCAAGATCTTATGGTCTCAAACATTGTGTCCAAGATTTGTCTTGATTGGACAATAATTGAAAATTCTAGAGTGTAAACAAGGTCGAAAACAGTCAAAAACGACAATTTTGTCAAATTCAAGGGCACATAAGTCTCGACTTTCTTGTCTTATCAGATTGAAAATTCAACTCATCCGAGATCTTATGATCTCCAACATTGTGTCCAAGTTTTGTCTTGATTGATTAATAAATGTAGATTCTAGAGTATAAACAATGTCGAAAACAGCCGAAAATGACAATTTTATCAAATTCAAGGGCACGTAACTCTAGTCTTTTTTGTCAGATCACACTGAAAATCAAACTCATCCAAGATCTTATGGTCTCAAACATTGTGTCCAAGATTTGTCTTGATTGGTCAATAATTATTGTAGATTCTAGAGTGTAAACAAGGTCGAAAACAGTCAAAAACGACAATTTTGTCAAATTCAAGGGCACATAACTCTCGACTTTCTCGTCTAATCAGACTGAAAATTAAACTCATCTGAGATCTTATGGTCTCCATCATTGTGTTCAAGATTTGTCTTGATTGGTCAATAATTGTAAATTCTAGAGTGTAAACAAGGTCGAAAACGGTCGAAAACGGCAATTTTGAAAAATTCAAGGGCACATAACTTTTTACTTTTTCATCTGATCTGACTGAAAATCAAACTCATCCAAGATCCTATAGTCTCCAATATTATATCCAAGTTTTGTATTGATTGGGCAATAATTGTAGATGCTAGAGTGTAAACAAAGTTAAAAACAGCATTTTTCGTCATTCAGGGGCAGATAACTCCACACTTTCTGGTCCGATCTGGCCCATAATCGAACTCATCCGAGAACTTATGACCATACTTGTTTTGACAAAGTTTGATCAAGATTGACTAATATTTGTGGATGCTAGAGTGTAAACACCAAATTGTGGACAGACGGACAGACGGACAGACTGACAGACGGACAGACGGACAGACGGACAGACGGACGGACGACGGACAAAAAGCGATCACAATAGCTCACCTCGAGCACTTCGTGCTCAGGTGAGCTAAAAATCATGAAGAAATATGACAAATAGATCTATATATTCTAATATATATATTGCTTTTAAGATTCATGGAGGGTATTGTATTTGCTGCACAATGCACAACTTCCCGTCACAAACAGAATAAGGCATGCTGCTGTCTTTTTACAGAATCAGATTGAAATACAGTGTACTAGAGAGTGTGTTTTCCATGGAAGCGTATCTTTTATATTCCGTTTTTATTCACCTGACAGGGTGTGGCTAAGTAAAGAGGTTATTCGACGAGTTTACTTCTAGATACCTTGGTTGATAGAAGAGAAAAAACGTGCGACATGAGCCTGAATATATTTCAAATTGAAACAATGCGCAATTGTAAAATGTGTTGTCATAAAATCTCGTAGCTACAGATTGATTCACGCTGTAGTTATAATGTTTTGCAACAATACCGACGAATTACCGCTAATCGAGAAGGCTGTTTCTCCCCAAGCTTAAATGGAATGAACCGTTTACTAAGCTCCGCCCTGTCTCCCGAATAAAAACAGAATATAAAAAGTTTGTTGGGGTATAGCTGGAGAAACAGCAATATTTCACTGCCTTCTGAGTGTAGACTACCAATTACTATGTCAAAATTAAGTTTTTGCATCCGTCTTTATTTCATGGGAATATTTATGCAAAGTACCTAACTTGCAATAGCTCCACCTCATTTGGGTTTGAATAGTTAATATGAAACTTTGATGAAATTGTCTTCCGTTTGTGAATACCTGTATATGCCCACAGTGCATTTTGAAAAGTTTCTTGTAGGACTCAATCACAATATTATCATATTACATATATTATACATAATTATTGATATTATGCTGCCAAAAATTTTGAATTTTGTGGTTTATAATCTTTCAATACTGTATGTCTTTACATTTGTCTGTTTAACTTATTGCGAGCACTTAAGCCTACTTAAAATGTCATATCTTTTACATTTCAATCGCTTAAATTTGGTATGTAAGTAAATATCTTTTTATACCAGAATTGGTGTCATTCATAAAATTAAGGTCAAATATCAGGGTCAGATAAATATCCCTAAAGGGGAATCAGTTATGCCAAGAGTAGACGCGGCTCCGTTATTACACAGTGGATTTAATGCTTCCTTTAACAGTAGATATAGTTGCAAACTGTGCTCTTATCAAAGGAAATATGCCTAAATCCATTTTATCACAATTTCGTGACATTTAGCTGTCAAAGTGACGAATAAGTTGATCATTAATTTGGTCATCATATATATTGGATTTCCATGAGATGTTTGGCATGCATTAACTGCTTGTCTTTCTTAAACTCACTAGTCATTAAAAGTACTTATCTTGGCGAAAAAATGTCGTTTTTTCTTTTCTTGGTAGAATCTAAAGCCTACAGATTTTTGAATACAAGTGCTTTCGCACTAAATATTATTTTAGAATATCTGCTCTACCTCATCTTATTGAACCTTTGATTGTCACAGGGGCTGGCCCCTTGTCATTTAAAGGGCTGGTCTCTTGTCATTTAAAGGAAATGCATCAAGTATTTTGATAAGATTTGCATTAACCTTCTATTCTAGTCTGTTTTGGATCATATTTGTATGGACAATCTTTAATCAAAGTACCTCCTGGTGACGAACAAACATTCTCTTATCACTGTGTATTGTTTCTGTAGCCAGAAGTGAACCATTAAAGTCGTTATATGCCCCTCAGAAGCTTCTCTAGATACCAACTATCACTCAATTATTGACGTTCGAGTACTGAGAAGTTGATAATCTTCAGTACGTTAATGGCGGTGGTAAGGGAGGTAATCAGGTAAATACTAATTTCTGGATTTGTCTATACTTTTAAGTCGATACACAGAACTTTAAAAAAACTGTGTCTAATTTTACAATTGCAATCCCAAAAAATGACAATAATTTTATCAATCATACCAGTTATTTATTTTGCATAAAGCTATGCTGGAACATTTAGATGGGTGCCTAACCTTCATTTTGATATCATAACTGTTAAACTACACCCAGAACACAGTGACTTATATCTGCTTCTCTAGCTATATCCCATTAAACGACCTTTCAAAGATATGTTTTTATGAAGTTCAAACTGATTTCCGAAAAAAGACTTCAAAATGCTTAATTTTTATGTTGGGCGGGAAGTTGTACATAAACCATGTGATTTACTAGTATTTCCAAGATGCTTGAAAGCACTGTATGTATCTAATACTCACAAATTCGTGATGTGTTCATCATAATTCTAAAAATCTATTAAAAAATCATTTAAATCGTGGACATGCAGATATGCTTATTTGCAAATTCTAAGTTAAGTATGGATCTCTAGGCTTTATTTCAATACCCAAATTGTTTGTGCACACCGCAAAGTTCGTGAACATAAGCTTTTTTTCTTGCTATATAGGAAACAAAAACAATGGAAATTTCATGAAATTTCCCATTAACTCTTCAAAATTATACATTTGCAAATTAGTTGACTTGCATAACTACTAGGTTGCATAACTGTACCGAAAAATAAAGATGAATGCATATGCTTTTATTTGATACCAAAATTGTTAATCTATACCAAGAACTGAGCTATATCTGATGTTCCCAATGTACTCTATAAAATTGATGATAACTTCATCAGTTATTCTAATAAATTCTACAAAGTCATGATTATGCAAACATTTTTTTTGCATAACAATTCTGAAAAAAAAGGACAGATGTGTTAGCTTCATTTTATAACATGTCAACTGTAAGTCTAAACCCGGTATTAGTGAACTATAGCTGTTCATCCTGCTATACCCCACATTCACTTTTACAAGACATGTTACCATGGAAACCACACCCTCTACGATACTGTAATTCAATCGGACATATCTAAAAATGCATAATCATGTTTTTGATTGGATGTTTGCATAAACAATATGATTAAATCAACCCACAAAGCTTCAAGGCACTGTGTGTATCAAATTTTCATAAATTGACGATAAAAATATTGCTTATGCAATTTAGCTAATTTGCACAAACGAACTTGAGGACAGATGTCTAGGCTTTATTTTGGTACCCCATTCGTGAATGTACACCACAAATTATAGCTTATGTTTCAACTACATTATAAAGAAAATGACAAAACAATCATCAAAATTTCTAATGACATGAGTGAAAATGACAATTTTTTCAAATACAAAGGCTTATAACTAAGAACTTTCTGTTCTGATCAGGCTAGAAGTAAAACAATTCTTGCATAATCAATTTAGTTACAATTTCGTTCAAATCGATCCAACAAAGTTGGGTATAAATTAGCATAATGGTTGTTTTTTTAAATATTTTTTCATGATTTCTCCAAGTTGATTGTGACCCCACCCTGCCACGTCCTTATTTGATGTTGATTTCAAACAATTTGTTAGCAAATGTTCAAAAGGATCACTCAAAGAACAATCACGTAAAGTTTGGTTCAAATTGACCCGATAGTTGATTTTTTAAGAATTTTCTTTTGATTTGTTAAGTTCAAAAAGCCCCGCCCTGCCACGTCCACGTTTTTTGACGAATCAAAATTTTGTTTAAAAATGTTCAAAGGGGTCACACAAAGAACATTCATGCCAAGTTTGGTTTAAATTGGCCCAGTGGTTGATTTTTAAAGAATTTTCTTGTGATTTCTCTAAGGCAGATAAGCCCCGCCCTGCCCCGCCCACCTTTTAGTCAAATCAAAATTTTGATAACACATCTTCAATAGGGTCACTCAAAGAACATTCATACCAAGTTTGGTTGGAATTGGCCCAATGATTGATTTTTAAAGAATTTTCTTGTGATACCTTTAAGTCTGATTACTGTGTGAATCAAATATTCACAAATTGGCGATATTTTCATCAATTAATTAAAAAAATAATTAAAAATCATACATAAGTAATTTACTTATTTTGCTTAACTATACTTAAGGACAGATGTCTAGGCTTTATTTTGGCATCCAATTCGTGAATCTACACCACAAACTTAGTGAGTTATAGCTTATGTTCCAACTTTATGCTATAAAAAATGACCAAAAAATCTTCGAAATTTCTAATTAAATCTTAAAAATCATATATATGCAAATTAGCTGTTTTGCATATCTAAACTGCAAAATAAACATGGATGTCCCAGCTTCATTTTGATACCAAATTTGTTAGTCTAGACCCAGAAGTAAGTGAGTTATGGCGGATTTTCTTGCTACACCATTTATTTTTGCACTTAGTTGACCTTTGACCTTGTGGTGACCTTTAAAGGACCTCTATCATGTGACCTCCACCCTAGTGATCTTCCATACATATCGAAGTTTCAATTAAGCATGGAGGTCGAGCATTAACAAAAAGTTCCTACGCATGTGTTTTCTAGGGCCTTATTTCTATAATTTAGGTAGACTATTATGTAAAACGAAAATAATCGTCATTCTGCTTGATATTTAGCGATCATCGCATCGAATTAACACTCTATGATTAATAATCGGGCCGAAATAATCCCCCGAAAATGAAAATGAATTTGACCTGACAACTTCCGGCTCGATTTTCGTTCAACTCGCCCACCAACAACAAAATATTTAGGTCAACTTAACCCTTCTCTTTAGTTCATTTATGTCACGGGATAGTTTTTTGCTTCTTACAATATTTTTTACCTTGCCAATAAACAAATCGCGATCAGAATGGGACAAAGAGTGCCTGAAATTAGTGTTTATGTATTTTGTCACACCTGGACAGGTAAACTGCCAGGTAATAAATGACGATTTCAAAAATATGCATCGAGTCATATAAAATTACCGTTTTGCTGTTTTATCATACTAATTTTACACAATTTAAAATTTGTTTCTCTGTAGAGACTTCTATACAAAGTTGTTTTCTATACCCAGAATTTAATTAGAAGAATTGTTCTTACCTGTGCTTACCTGAGTCTCAGACTTGATCTGCATCGCTTGAAATTTGGATATTGATGGTCAATGGTGGAAATCACAAGACAACACAAACAAATACCAGAGTTTTTGCTAGTTTTATTATTCTTAAAACAAAGTTTAACAGTTTTGTTACATTTACCTGTTTTTACCTGTGGTTTATTAGGTAACAAGTTTAAAAAGATACTTTTTCATATTACAATCATAAAGTTTAACATTACACCTTTCCAATGATATATAACATTACAACATTTCACAAAAACAAGCTTACATACAAAGGCTCTCAAGTTAAAGACCCATAATTTACAATTCACTCAAAAAATATTCAGCCAACACTACTGGCTCTATTATAGAATATATAGCATGACAAGGGTTAAGTTTGTCTGTATTACTCTTGCGATCAAGAAATGGATAAAAACTGAGACTTCGCTATATAACAGAAAAGTCGAACACATTAACTTTGTCAGACACCTCATGCTCTAGATTGGGGGCGGAGTCAAGCCATTGATGACGTCAATCCGTGGCAATTTTACGGAAATTGCCGATCTTTATTTTCTCGAAAATCAGTTTTTCAACGATGTAAAGAAAAGCAAATAAAACTTTTAAAACAACCGAGTTTGTCGGATCTTTTATAAAACATGTTAATTTAATGATTTTCTTCCAATATACGGTGCAATAAACTGCCAAGCTTGGTAGCCTTTAATGTCTGTAAGTTAATTTTACCAGAGCTGTTTTGTAGTGGATGTTTTAATGTAAGATACTGTGATATAGGGTGTATACCACTATATCTCAATAACTGACAGCAAACTTTGAATATTTTTGATATCATATTTACATAATAATAGAAAAATAAGCTGAATATTTACCACAAGCAGGATCAGCATCAGTCCATTCTGTTCCATCAGTGTTACATTGTCTACTGGTTACACCATTCAGTGAATATCCAACATTACATGTATATGTAACACTCTGTTGGTCTGCTGATATCACATGGGCCCCATTAGAGGGGACAGAAGGGGCCTGACATACTGTAAATACAAAGGCACAATAAATTAATAAAAATTGAACCGGCATCTGGAAAAAAATCCCTTATAGCATTTGAGACAGCCATGTTTCACGATCAGCCTGTGCTTTAAAGCAGTCTGACCTGGATTCATGCTGCTGTCTTACAGTTGCTAAAGGACATGGAGAAGCTATTGGAGACCAACATGGTTCATGATCAGACTGCGTGTATACACAGGCTGATCTTGAACCATGTTGTTCTCAGATGCTATAAGGGACCTTTTTCCAGATCCCGGCTCAGATTATGAATTTCACTGAACCAATAGTTCCCCAAACAACAAATTTTTAGACTGCTCAATAATCGGATGAATTGTAGAAGAATAGCTGGTTAAAAATGCAAAAATGTGATATTAAAGAAAAGGAATATTATTGAAGAAAAGTATAAAAGTCTTCTCAATTTTTAGTAACACAAAGCACTTAAGAATGAGGTTGAATGAAGTTGTCCAATTCTCAATAAAACTTCCACATTATTAAGAGATAATGGGTTTACAAGATCTACTTAATTTGCCAAACTTACCACAAGTTGGTTCAGATTGATCCCAGGTTCCATCAGTAAGACATGACCTCTTTGTGACCCATTGAAGGTCATAACCTGACACACAAGTATAGGTGGCTGTAGAGTAGGAGCCCTCAGATACAACAACAACATTTCCACTGCTGGGAGCTGTCAGCACCTCACATTCAACTGTAGGGAAAGAAAGTCACTATAGAAAAGTTTTAAACTCCATTTTCGGTACAAACTGAGATGTCAAGGTCACTAGATAGAGAATATCCATTGGTACAGGTAAACTGTGCTGTGGTAAATGTTCCATTTGTGTACTGGGTAATCCATATTCCCAATGATGCTGTAGATCTGGTATGCTTTCCAATTGTTAAATAGGCCATGTTGAATATTACCTACTGACAGGTCAAGGTCACTAGATAGAGAATATCCATCTAAACAAGTAAATTTTCCTATGGTAAATTGTCACTTTTCATCGAAAACCTAATAAATAAAACTTAATTAAAGCTGTATTTACAAGGTTTTTAAACAATAGCAAAGAAATGTTCCAATTGTTATGTTGAATATACATACCACAAGACACTGCAGAAAGGTTCCAAACCCCAGCTTCTGTACACACTGAGATGTCAATGTCACTAGATAGAGAATATCCCTCTGTACAAGTAAACTGTGCTGTGGTAAATGTTCCATTTGTGTACTGGGTAATGTTACCGTTGGCTGGTGCAATCAGGGGCTGACACTCCACTGAAGTTCATTTAGAAATTACTATTAGTAAATTTTCATTCTTCTATTGTCAAAACAATTAGTAATAAAATGCTGAAAATGATTGTGACTAAACCAAAACTAGATTTGTCTCCAAGCAGACAAATTCCTCTCACCAAAGTCTTGTCACTATAAACAGTTCTTGATTTTGACAACGGAAACAGATTTCAACAGTTCAATTATGACCTTGACCTTTCTTCTATGAGCCCCAAAATAAAGAGTTCTCTTTTGGACCAAGCACAACAAATTTGTATAGCAAAATGGCCTTAGGTCAAAAAGTTCTTGATGAAGTTTGTCCCACATGACACAAGAACAATACAGCATCTCCTTGGTTAAAGAGCAACAATTCTATAATGTTTGTTTGTTCTAGGTGGAATGGTTCTTGAGTTCTTCAGAAACAAATAAGTATACAGACAAATAGATATGTACTAACCACATGTTGAGTGACTATACAACCAGCCAGTCCCATCCACATTACATGTATTATTTGTTGATCCCTGTATTGAGTAGCCTACATCACAACTGTACTGGGCTGACATACCATCACTAGATAACCATATACCACCATTTATAGGACTTGCAGGTGGGTCACAAACTGTAAATAAAACAAAAGTTGTATTGAAATGTGATAAGCCAGTGGTAGTATACTTGCAGTTGCCAGTACATTTTCAGCAATTGAACTACCAATGACATTGTGAATAAGGGCAAAAACATTACTCCCTCAACATAATTGTCACAATAATAGCCGGGTATTTTTTTAGATTTGAAAATATGTCATACTTGTAATTTGATCTTTTCAGCTTTCATGCTAGGTAAACTCGGGACACAGATTTACCAAGTGCAAGATTGACAAAAAGAGAGCTAATATTCATACTGTATTATGACAATTTCATGCAATAACAAATAGATGAATGTCACCTAGAGTACAATATTTAATGCATAAAACTTAAAGAGTCTGTTCTTACATATGTACCAAGGTAAGGGAAAGAAAGATGGAATATCATAAGAAACAGACCACAAGTAGGTTGGAATGTATCCCAAGTTCCATCACTCAAGCAAGTCAATAATGCTGATCCATCTATATAGTAACCAGTCACACAGGTAAATGTTGCTATGGTAACTAGACTATCTGTCATCAGGGTGTAGTTACCACTGTTTACTGATGTGAGAGTATTGCAATGAGCTGAAAGTAAAGAATAAATTATGTCAAAGGAAAAACATGAGTCACTTCATAGAAGCAAGTAACAAAAGTGTTTTCATACAAGATGTGACCTATCACACATATTCCATTCTTATTAATGTCTAGGTGTTATGGTATCAATTAAAATTGAAATTTTAGGAAAAACATCTACTTGCATGTTTTCTAGGATCATGGAATGGTTTCTTGAATTATTCGGACACAAAGCAAATACTCTGCAATGTAAATATGAAAGTATGGTCACCATCAACTATGCCTTACCACATGAGGGCTCCAAGTTGTTCCAGTTACCATCAGATTGACAAGTTAAACTTTCTGACCCACTCAAAGTGTATCCTACATCACATGTAAATGTTGCTGTTGTGATTGTCCCATTTGTGTCAACACTCACTGATCCATTGGTGGGTGGGGTAAGGGCTGAACATTCAACTACAATGAAATAAACAACAATGACGGTGCCATCAAGACGGCATATGACTTAGAAGTCCAGGGAAAACGTGCTGCTGGAAGACCAAAGACATCATGGAAAGAAGTGACAGAGAAAGACATCAGAGAATGGAGACTGTCAACCATAAACACCCATGACAGAAAGAAATGGAGAGGGGAAGTCAAGTCTGCCATGCATGCAGCGAGCCAGACAACTGGAAGGGACCCCACAGATGCTGGAACAGTCCCACCACCTGCACGGAAATCAAAACTCCGATGATGATGATGTCTGCTTGAAAAAGTAATGCACTGTAAGCCAAATTGGGGATTTTTTCAGAGATGAACTGGCAGAAAGATGTAAATTTGCATCAAAATCTGGTTGGAAAAAACTACCATACATTTAATAGCTCTTTGTGTGTATGTGTGAACTTGATATTTGACATTGATCTTGAAGAAATTGAAAAAAAAATGCTTGAAATAACAAGATGGTTTTGTGAAACACTAATGCCCCTGAAACGACAAATGTTAAGTTTTCCGACAGACAAACAAGACACAAGTAAAACAATTTGCCCCCCAATTGAGGGCATAAAAAAGAAACTTACCACATATTGGTTCCTCGGCTGTCCAGTTCCCTGTCTCCACACATGATAATGTTGGGGTACCAGATATTGTTGACCCAACAGCACATGTGTATGTTACTATGGTTGTTGTTCCATTTGATACTGTACTTTCTGTTGTGTTGCCTTGGAAACTTAGTTCTTCACAGAGCACTGGAGAAAGAAATATTTAAAGAATGTTTCATTTGTGTACTTACAGTTGATATAATTCCTGACATCAAATGATTTTGTGAACATAGTCATTACACAGGCAAAAGAAAACATTATCATATTCTAATATTTTCCTATGATTCATTGTCTTAACAATATGACTTGGGGGCAAATATCTATCCTGCAGACCATAGGCTCAAATAATCTTTAGAGACCAAGTGCTTAACCTTTTGAAAGCAAATTTATGTGCTATACTACAAAACTGAACTTAGAACATTCCATTACCACAAGTTGGAGTGGGAGAACTCCATCCAGTTCCATTCTCATCACAGGCCGATATATCAACTCCAACCAGTGTGAAACCAACATTGCAGGAGAAGGTGGCTGTCATTCCAGCATTGGATAATACAAGACTGCCATTACCTGGACTTGAGGGAGGGTCACATACTGAAATATCATAGAAAAAAGATAAAGGAAGATATTTCATTATACAAGTCTCTTGCAACCTCAGATATGTACTTAATTCAAAACACATGTTCTGATGAAAAAAATTGTTATTCAATTTATACAATTCACACCTATAACCCATTTCCTGCTCTTCTTCAACAATAATTTTCAGTAACATACATTAGATAACATTTATTTTGTAATCAACATAACCTTTGAATTTGGACCAGTCTACTTATTGTTGTATAGGAAAGGGTTGAAATATAGCCAAGCTTTATAGACAGGTATATTTACCACATGAAGGCAAGTTATTATTCCAGGTACCATCAGCTTGACATGTGATGGTTGTCTCCCCTGATATATAGTATCCCGACACACAAGTTGTCTCAGCGATGGTTGTCTCTGTGTCTGTCTGTAGAGACACTGTCCCAGCTGGAACTGAGGATAAGGTTTGGCAAGTCACTGAAAAAAGCATGTGTAAACTTCAATATTCTGATTAACATGGAACAGTGAATCGTTCACATGGGTGGATGCTGGTATCACCTTACCCCTGTGCTTGTTCAAGGGACAAAAACGCAAAATCCATACTTTAAGATGTGTACGCAATTGCGTTTTTTGCGTACAGGTTGTTATCTTTATGTTTCTGTTTCTTTGTCTCAATTTCATATTGCATTATTTGACTGGAAATGTTTGTATTACCTTACGCAAACACAGAAATAAGAGCTTCGCAGAGCGGCGCATTTACGCCCGAGACGGGCTTGTCAGTAAAATTGGCCATTTTTTCAATTCAAGGGCAGATAATTCAAACATGAAAAGTTATCAAAATTTTGTTTGCACAACAAGACACCATAGAGATTCATTGTGGCTAGTTTGATTAAATTCTGGTTGAAACTGTAGGAGTTGCGCACAGGAGAAAATGGGCATTTTTGAGAAAATGGGCATTTTTTCTTAAATTCAAGGGCAGATCATTCCAGAACGAAAACAGTTATCTAAATTCCGTAAGCGGTGTGCACAACTAGACACCATGGAGATTCATTGTGGCAAAGTTTGATCAAATTCTGATCAAAACTGTAGGAGGAGTTGCGCACACAAGAAAATAGGCCTTTATTTAAGTCAAGGACAGATAATTCAAAAACGAAAAGAGTTGAATTCCGTAGGCGGTATTCACAACTAGACACCATGGAGATTCATTGTGGCAAGTTTGATTGAATTTCGATGAAAACTGTAGGAGGAGTTGCGCACACAAGAAATTGCTTACGGCCAGACGGACGGCCGGCCGGACAAGCGAGCAGGGCCATAACATAATACGACCCTCCGGGCGTATAAAAATACTACTAATATGTTTCAAATGGCAAAACAAATTTCTGCATCAATACAAGATATCAAACTGTAAAAGGAAGAGTATAATTACCACATGTTGGTGTTGTGAAGTCCCAGCTACCATCTGCTTTACAGGCCAATACAGAACTCCCAGATAGTGTATATCCCAGTGAACATGTAAAGTTAGCTACCGTAGTGGAACCATCACTGGATAAAGAAACTGCTCCATTGATGGGAGTTGATAGGGTGGAGCAAGAAGCTGTGAATACAATGTAAAACAAATTTAACCCATTACCAGACAGCAAAATTTTTACTTGCCCATATTCAAAGATATTGCAGATGACAATTTAAAATGCATGAAATTTTAATTTTTTTGGTTCTTCCTGTGCAGAAAGCATTGTGGAAAATAAAGAAATTGCTTGTAACAAGCAATTTCTTCATTTTTCATAATGTTTTCCGAAACCTTTTTCTTGAGGGGCGTCAAAAAATGTTAATGTGTGTCTATGGGTAAATTGTTCTAATTTACATATTCTTCAGGTAGCAAAATTATGATTTCATGAAACAATGAATACAGCAGCTAGATTATAAGGTCATAGTTTCTTTGAATTATGGATTGGGAATAATAATACATGTACAACAAAATATGATTTCATAACATCATGACAAACTGTCATACCTAGCAGCATATTACGTAGGATTACATCATTCCCCAAAAAATTGAAAGATTGTATAGCTCATGAGAAATGACCTGGCAGAGCATCTCTAGCTATCATTTATCATGAGCTATAACAATACGACAAAATACTAACTGCAGCATATTGCGTAGGATTACAACATTCCCCCAAAATTGAAACAATAGTAATAGCTCATGATAAATGACCTAGCAGATATCTCTAGCTATTATCATTTATCATGAACTATAATAATACAGCAAATAAACTTACTGCAAGTTGGCGCCGAGACATCCCAGATACCATTATCTCTACAGGTCAAGGTCGCTCCTCCATTCATTGTGTATCCACTAGAACAAGTATATGTAGCTATGGTTACAGTGCCTGTGGTTGTCATGGTGATGGAGCCACCAAGTGGGTTTGACAAGGCAGCACACTGATCTGAGATGTAAATTATTTATTCAAGATATGATCACTGATCAATAGGATTAATATTACAGACAAATTGTTTCAGTCAATCACATGTTTGATTGACTAGGAATAAATGAGAACATAACCTTAAATCTGTGAAGCACTATATGCTTTTAAAACCAAATGGAGATAACCTTGCAAATGGGCCTCCATTTTTTTAAATGTCATTTTAGTCATCAGATAGGCATTACACAAGTAAAACTCCTTTGACATAAAAATATTAATGTTGCTTATAGTTCAAAAGTTATTAGAATATCAGATCTAGTCTACCTCCAATATGTTAGTGTTATAATTAACATAAATGCAATTTTATAGAAATACAAGAATGATATTTTCAGAACTTACTACAAGAGGGTTGTGTGTCTGTCCATCCAGCTCCACCAGTGTGACATGTACGAGTTATCTGCCCTTGTAGTGTATAGCCAGAATTACAGGAGTATGTAACTGTCAATAGGTCACCAGAGATCTGTATATTACCATTGGTGGGATTAGAAGGTGGTACACAAACTGAAATCAAATGAAACAAGCATTCTGAAGTATTGCAAAACAATACCAAGTCCCCTACCGGCTTTATATATGTGTTTAGAAAAAGAAGCCCAAAAAAATTCAAAGTCCAGCATCCGTATCTTCTTCAAAAATCACTGGACCGGAACGAAACTCAACCTTGTTCTGTAACTTATCAATGCGGGTCTACATACCAAAAATCAGCTCAATAGCTGCAAGTACTAAGAAAAAAAGTCTGGAAAACTGTGATTTCCAAGAAATTTTCAAAGTCCAGCATCTGTATCTTCCCCAAAAATCACTGGACCGGAACGAAACTCATACTCGTTCTGTATTTCACCAATATGTGTTCATATACCGAAAATCAGCTCAATACCTGCAAGCGTTTAGAAAAAAAGTCTGGAAAACTGTGATTTCCCAGTAATTTTCTAAGTCCAGCATCTGTATCTTCCCCAAAAATCACTGGACCGGAACGAAACTCAAACTTGTTCTGTGTCTCATCAATATGTGTTCATATACCAAAAATCAGCTCAATACCTGCAAGCGTTTAGAAAAAAAGTCTGGAAAACTGTAATTTCCCAGAAATTTTCTAAGTCCAGCATCTGTATCTTCTCCAAAAATCACTGGACCGGAACGAAACTCAAACTTGTTCTGTATCTCATCATTGCGGGTCTACATACCAAAAATCAGCTCAATACCTGCAAGCGTTTAGAAAAAAAAGTCTGGAAAACTGTAATTTCCCAGTAATTTTCTAAGTCCAGCATCCATATCTTACTCAAAAATCACTGGACCGGAACGAAACTCAAACTTGTTCTGTATCTCATCAATGCGGGTCTACATACCAAAAATTAGCTCAATAGCTACCCCCGTTTAGAAAAAAAGTCTGGAAAACTAATTCACCGGACTGACGGACGGACGGACGGACGGACGGACGGACGGACAGACGGACTGACGGACAGAGTGCAAACCTAAAGTCCCCTTCGGCTTCGCCGGTAGGGGACTAAAAAAATATTGCAATAGAAATATATCTATGTGACCCGTCACGCTAAAAGGGACCTTATCCGAACTCCAAAAATCCAAATTTTGACAAACTTGTCAGACTCAGCACAGGTTAACCAGATACTGTATGCAAAAAATGAACATATAGTAAGATAGGGAAAACATTCCGGATTTAGAAAATTACATAAAAGTGAAAAGTGTCGGCCCTAGTCTGGCTGCGCGGACTGCGCAGACAGACTAGGGCCGATATTTTTCATACTTTCTATAAGGTCTCTTTTAGCACAACGGGTCACATATATTTATTATTTACCAAAATAAGTGCAATATATATTGCACAGTTCTACCAGCCCTCAAAAATCATAATACTTGGATAAATATTCATTTTAAAAACTCCCAATTTGTCCACATTATATTGAGATGAGAAAAAAACTCTTATTATGAGTCATACAATTTGCAAAACATTATACAGTACATGTGCGGATCCAGACAGTTTTCCCAAAGGGGGCCCATGTTTTCCAGAGGGGGCCTGACAGCATTTATGCATGAAAACATCCTTAAGAAATACTACTTTAATTCTGTCAATTATGTGAAATAAAGTACATTGCTTACCGCATGATGGTGTACTGGAACTCCAAGAGCCATTGTTCAGACAAGTTAGAGTATCATCCCCATTAATCTGGTACCCACTGACACATGTATACTGTGCTACACTGCTGGTCCCATCTGAGTCTATATTGACCGATCCACTGTCAGGGGCAAACAGACTGGAACACTGAACTGTAACAAAGCATCTACTTCAAATAAACTTTGAAATTTGCAGGATGTTAACTAACATAATATTGCTTACCAATCTTACTCCTCTTCTTTGGCACAGACACATCAGGGACAGTTTGAAAACGGGCTATCCTAACCAGCAATGTTTCAATACGGAAATTGTCAAACCATAGAGCATGTAATATGACAAATGCAAATACAAGAATGAAATTTTCACCAAAATAGTACATATCCCATAAAATAGAGCATATAAATAGCTCAATATTACATACCACAAGTGGGTGGGTTATCACTCCAGAATCCATTACTCTGACAAGTTGAGCTGACAGAACCATACAGTGTGTACCCTGATGAACAGTTGAAGGTAGCTGTTGTGACTGAATCATTTGTAGATAGAGAGTGGGTACCATGAGTTGGTGATGTGATATCAGGACAAGTTGCTGTAATGAAAGGTTAATTTGGAATTAGTTCTAGTTTAGCTTGGTGAATGAAGCAGTTCATCTGTCAGCTAAAAATAAGTTTGAAATTCAGTGTCCAAAACTGTTTATCAAAAATGTTGAATGGAAAAATTCAAATGATATAGGAATGAAATAGATCTATACTTCAAAGTCTAGGCAGACATTTTAATATTTTTTTCAATTTTACAATGTACCTACCACATAATGGTTCTGAATCAGTCCATCCTGTTCCATCTGTTTGACAATATCTAGTACTGGGCCCTGACAGTGTGGTTCCTATATCACATGTGTATAAAACAGTCATCCTGTCTGTTGATAATGTTGTGGAGCCATTGACTGGTGTAGTTGGTGGGTCACACACTGTGAAAGAAATATTGAGAGAATAACTGAGTCAGGCTTACTTTTAAAAACACTGCTAAAATGATACAAAGAAACCTTGATCAAATTGCATATGTTAAATAATTGAAATCATGGTATTATAAAAAATTGTCCTCCACTATAATATCAACCGAAAAAAGCCTTGCATTTCTCTTTATGGATTACAACCAATCATAAACTACAAAACTCTTCATGCAACTTCAGACCTCATTTGTAGCCATGGAAATTTAGGGTTTCAATCATCAAGTTCCATTGCCACCGATGACACACAGAAATGATAATGGTATCTTCGTAATTTCCATTGTCATGGATGATACCTGAAGATGCATGAAGCATTTGGCAACTAATGATGGGTTGTAATCCTCATTACCTACCACACAGAGGTTCAGGTCCTGTCCATGTAGCATCAGCCTGGCAGGATATTTCAGAGTTACCCACAATACTATATCCCGTAACACAACTGAACTCTGTCACTGACAATGTACCATTGGTAGACACTGATAATGATCCACTTGATGGTGATGTTAAAGTAGGGCAGGTTACTGAAATGAAGAATCAATTTACTTTTATTCCTAATTTTCAGAAAGTTTTTTAAACAAGTTCTGCTCACGAATTTCACTAAATGAAGCTCTAGAAATAGCAAAAAACAAGTGTACAAAGCGTAAACTAAAAGATATGTGTTGGTCTAAATTGGGTCAGTTAAATTGGGGAGAACCCACAAAAAGCCATAACCTATCACATCTACACTTTCAATCAACATTTTTGTTAACATTTTTAAAAGGATTCTGCAATATATTTGTTTCATGTCAGAATTTTTTTGAAGCTTCATTTCAGCTTTCACCAATGATGTGATTCAAAAGAACTTCTCTAACCTATTCTGCATGTGTTTACATAAAAACCATTTGTAGAAAAAAAAAACTCTGGGCAACAGCTTATTTGTTGATTGCTTTCCAATTGAGTAAGGTTAACCCTTTCCCAAACAAGACCTAGTTTTGACATTCCTTATAGAAATGGCTTGGGAAAACATTGAGACAAAAGAAGAAACTGCTGATAACCAGCAGTTTCTCCTTTTGTCTCATTTTTTTCTGTGCTATATTGTACACAAATTCCATCTTAAACATGGTCCATTTGTGATCTGCAGCAGCTTTTGAAATGGAAACCTTTGAAATTTTGCCATTTGGGAAAGGATTAAAGGGACATTTCATTCTGATTTCAATTTTTTAAAGTATGTCTTCATGCCAAGATTGGTTATTCTAATGAGTATAAATACTATCAGTTTTTTTAAGTTGTTGCCAATAAGCGAGAAATAGGCATTTAAAGTTGAGACATAATCGATAAATTGCATATAAATCCGAACTGTTGTCCACAACAATTTGTTCAATTTTAACACAAAAAGATAAATTTCTCGTAAACGGCACAATATTTTGGCTTGAAATTTTCAGAATTTTCATAAGGAAATATGCTCTTTCAGATAAGAATAAATGTAAAATTTATGACAAAAAGTTCTGAAATGTCGCTTTAAGTTATATGTCATTGATAAATATTCCTCTTGTCAAAGTTCCACTCACCACATGTTGGAGGAGTATCATCCCAGGTACCATTCAGTGTACAAGTCAGAACAGGATTACCAACAAGTGTAGATCCAGATTCACATGTAAACACAGCCTGTGTAATTGTCCCATCTGAGATCACATTTACTGAACCATTGTTAGGGGAACTGATAGCTTCACAGGTTACTGTGAAATAATGATCAGGTTGAAATGTCTGCCTACTCTCTAATTTGTACAAAATAATTCAATTCTAACCTTTTCAACAGATCGACAAAAATTTAATAATGAATTCAATATCTCAAAAAGTTTTATATTTTGCTAGCCAAAAAACAACTATTTGGCCACAATATTGACATGCTACAACAATTATTATTACTGTAATGTATTCATGAATATTTCATCACTTTTCTGCAAAAACCTCGTATCTGCAACTTAAAACAAGCTGCAGATACAAGGTTTTTGAAGAAAAGCAACAATTTATTTCATTTATTATTAATCAAAGTCAAATAGAAGTTTGCTATTTACCACACTCTGGCTGTGTATTTGACCATCCACTGCCATCTGTTCCACATGTTCTAACAGAGACACCACTCAGTATATAACCCGTATCACATGTATATGTGGCTGTAAAATTGTTGTTGGACAGGGTGACTGACCCATTACTTGGGGCTGTTGGTGCTTCACAGACTGTAAATATAATATGCAAACTTATTTAATAGACATTCGATTTGCACGGGTATATGAAGAACCAATGTTTTGAATGATAAAATCTAGAATTAAGCTGCTCTCACAACCAAGGAAACTTGTACATATTTTTTGTATATTTTGAAGAAGACACTCAATCAATTCTTCCAAGTTTTTTTCTTTCCTTAAAACAGGTCTAGTTTTGTCATGCTATTGATTTGAAATAAATTTAAAACATTACTCATTTTAGTTATATTTGTCCAAGAATTCTCACGATACTTACTACAAGAGGGCAAAGTATTAGACCATTGTCCAGAAGTCAGACACTGTAGAGATGTATTTCCATCTAGATGATATCCTAAACTACAGTTAAATGTAGCTGTTGTTGTTTGACCATCTGTTTTATGTTGGCTATGTTATAAAAATACAGCATTTTTTAACATAACTTACAATTTAGGTTACAATAACTACATTATGCAATTTGCTCTAAATACTCACTACAAGTGTGGACTGTGTTAGACCATTGTCCTGAAGTCAGACACTGTATGGATGTGTCACCATCCAGATAATATCCAGCACTACAGTTGAATGTTGCTGTAGTTGTTTGGCCATCAGTAAACAAGCTGATCAGACCACTTGACACACTGCCCAGGGACTGACACTCAACTGAAAATGTGAACAAGATATATTTCACTCTACAAGAAAAACTTAAAGCTACCATTTTGCATTTGATTACAAGTAAACTGATGTAAGGTGAAAAAGAAAGAAAGTGTTCAACATTTCTTAACTCTGTTGAAAATATAGATTGGAGTTATAGCTGAGCATTTATGAATATCACTAAAATCCCTCGTTATTTATCAGTTTTTGACATTTAATTCCTCCAATCACTAAATTTGATTACACATTTGAGGAATTTTAAAAAAAGTTGTGGGGAACTTGTTACAGTGTAGGGGCATTACACTAATTTACGTGAACGTTGTATAGGGACTAATAAATTTTAAAAAGCTCAAAAAAGTATACATTCCAAATTCATATGGTTTACATTGCGAAGCAGAAGGCACCTACCACAAGTTGGATCTGTACCATTCCATGAACCATCTGTACCACAATATCTTGTATCAACACCTGACAGTGTTGACCCTAAATCACAGGTATATTCAGCCAGAGTTGTCTGTCCACCTGATGTATAGGTTATGTTGCCTCTTGATATACTTTGTAAAGTAGAACAACTCACTGAAATTATAATATAAACAAATTGTACTATTCATGTTTAAAAAGGTAACATCAAGTCTTGCATTCACAGATTCAAAATTCATTCAATGGTACTTAGTATCATTGTCTTTGTGTAAGAAATAAGGATTTCAGTGTCAGAGAGTGTCAAAGATGAACATTCAAGCCCAGCACTATTTCATTGGACAAATAATATGACTGAAAGTACCAGTTTGTTTTCCAATAATTACCATGCACAGGCAGAGTGTCGATTTTTCCAGACTGTTCTATCCAGATAATGCATTCTTGATGCTATACCATTTAACAATTTCCCAAATAATACATTGATTGCTATTGATATATGTTCAGAAGAAGCTTGGAAAACATTGAGGCCAAAGAAGAAAATGCTGATCCCCAGCATTTTCTCCTTTAGCCTCAATATTTTCTGTCATATTTTGTATTTGTTATTTATACATAGACATACCACAATTAGGTTGTTGATCACTCCATGTTGATTCATCCAGATTACACACTCTAGATGCTGTCCCATTTAACAATTTTTCAAACAATACATTGACTGGTATTAATATTTGTAACAGAAGAAGATTGGAAAAACATTGAGGCTAAAGAAGAAAATGCTGATCCCCAGCATTTTCTTCTTTAGCCGCGATATTTTCAGTCATATTTTGTATTGGTTATTTACATGTTACATGATGTAGACCTACCAAAATTAGGCTGCTGATCACTCCATAAACTCCCATCCAGATTACACACTCTAGATGCTGTACCATTTGACCATTTCCCAAACAAGACCTGGACGTGTATTTATGTTCATAACAGAAGAAGCTTCAAAAAACATTGAGGCCAAAGAAGAAAATGCTGATCCCAGCATTTTCTTCTTTAGCCTCAATATTTTTTCTCATATTTTGTATTAGTTATTTATACATAGACCTACCACAATTAGGTTGTTGATCACTCCATGAGGTCCCATCAAGATTACACACTCTAGAATTAGTTCCATTCAAACTGTAGTTCACCTCACATGTATAGTTGGCTGTCAGACCATCTGATGATATAGTCACATTACCATTGGCTGGAGAAACTGGGACCTCACATACTGAAGTTGGAATGAAATGTATGTAATGAGTTTCTAATTAAATAATAATGTTTACACAACTTGATTGGCTAATAACTTGTATGTAACATACAAAAGTGAAGTCATAGAAAAACGGAACAAGAAAGCATCATTTACAATGACCTTCAAAATATAGAAAATGTTCCCTGAACAAGCTTTTATCATACAATTTGATAGAAGACAGAAATACAAAAAGACACATTATGCAATAAACGATCCAAGTATTTTCCAATCAAGTAGACTAACCACAGGCAGGATCAGTGTTATCCCAAGTACCATCTTGTAGACATGTCAAGGTATCAGAATCTCCAGCTTGTATGTAGTACCCAGTATCACAAGTGAAACTTGCAATTGTGTTTGTACCATTGTAAGTCAGAGTGAATGAACCAGCTGATGGGCTAGTCAAACTGGCACAGAAAACTGAAAATAATAACAACAAATCATTTATGTGCATGTATACTGTTTTAAAATTTCAAGCTATCATCAAACTATATTGAATCTTTTCTCGAATATAGTTTTTGTTTGTCTGTGATGAACTTTGTCACAATTCTTTGTATAAATTCAAACCATTTGAGATTAATTCAAACAAAATAAGTTCATTTGTCAAAGGAAAAAAGTCCTAGTTCTGTTTCAGAAATGGCAGCAAGTCATCAGTGTAAAAAATGTCTTTGCTTGGTTTGTTTTGAACACATTATATAAATTTTACATCAATTGGGACGAAAGCTCACAGCTTATTGTTTCCCCATCAATTCTATCTTGTAATAAAACTCATGTCAATGCTGCTAGACTTTAACTCACCACATGATGGTGCATTTTCTGTCCAGTTCCCATCACCCTCACAAGTCCTTACACTAGCACCATTTATTGTATATCCCACATCACACAGATAAGTGGCCAGACTAATGGTACCATTGGTAGTAACTGTCACATTGCCATTGGCTGGATCAGTCAGGTCCACACATTTAGCTGAAAATATCAATTTAGATTGCTTGGTTTTTGGAAGACAGAATGCACCTTAACCCTTTCCAAAACAAGACCTGGTTTTGACGTCCCAAATAGAAAAGGCTTGGGGAAACATTAAGACGAAAGAAGGAACTGCTGATAACCATCAGCAGCATCTCCTTCTGTCTCAGTATTTTTTAAGCTAAATTGTTCACAAATCCTATGCTTATCATCACCCATTTTATTGTCGATATCATCTTTTGAATTAGATCAGCCTAAAATTTTGCTGTTTGGGAAAGGGTTAATTCTCTGAAATATCACCACAAACACTTTGTAAAGCTGTAATAATATTATTTTGGTCTAGTAATCAAAATGTCTATGTAACCAAACTATCAAAATGTGCTGTTAGTCAAAATGTAAAAAGTCATAGTACAAAAATAGAACCATATTAACTAGAATATCACTGAAAGTGATCATACCCCCCCCCCCCCCAAACGCGCTGTGTTTGTGCATTTTAAAATGTACACTTCCTATGAACTGTGAAATGATCAAGTGAGAAAAAGAGCAAACAGACTGACCAACACATGGTAATGTTGCAAACATTGCTTAATTTCAACAAAGGACCATAATTCAGTAAAAAACTAATGAATCATAACGAAAATTTAATATGCACATATTTGAGAGCTACTAAGCATGACTTTTAAATTATTTTGTAATTCGTCCATTAGTTTCCGAAAAAACTGAGTGGACAAGAAAATTCACTCAAGGGCCATAACTCCATCAAAAATCAATGGACCGTAACCAAAATTAGATATGCACATCTTCACTTGGTAAGAAGTTCACACGCGAAGTTTAAATAAAATTGTTCCAATAGTTTATGAGAAATAGAGTGGACAAAAAATTAAACAAGAGTGCCACCGTCACAATATACGCCGCCACTTATAAAACTTGAGACAAAAAAATGACATTGACAAGGATTTATGAATATTCACTGAAAAACCTGTAAAAAAATTGTGTTCACAAAAAGGTTTTTATAAATATCCAGTGAAAAACCTGGAAGGAATTGCATTCACGAGGCTAAAATATCATTAAGCCCCAGAGACTAAGATTCAAGGGGGCATAATTCAGGCAAAAATCAATGAACCATAAAATCCTTACTTCATGCACATCTACCAATTAAGGTAATAACATCCATCAAGTTTCAGTCCCAGAGACTAAGTTTTAAGGGGGCATAACTCTGGAAAAAATCAATGAACCATAAAATCCTTCCTACATGCACATCTACTAATTGAGGTGATAACATTGACCAAGTTTCATTAAGATCCAGCCAGAAACTTAGGAGGAGTTGCGTTGACAAGGCTACAATTTCAATAAGCCCCCGAGACTAAGATTCAAGGGAGCATAACTCTGGCAAAAATCAATGAACAATAAAATCCTTCCTTCATGTACATCTACCAATTGAGGTGATAAGATTGACCAAGTTTCATTAAGATCCAGCCAGAAACTTAGGAGGAGTTGTGTTGACAAGCCTGCAATTTCAATAAGCCCCAGAGACTAAGTTTTTAAGGGGCATAACTCCGGCAAAAATCGACGAACCATAAAATCCTTCCTTCATGCACATCTACCAATTGAGGTGATAAGATTGACCAAGTTTCATTAAGATCCAGCCAGAAACTTAGGAGGAGTTGCGTTGACAAGGCTGCAATTTCAATAAGCCCCAGAGACTAAGTTTTTAAGGGGCATAACTCAGGCAAAAATCGACGAACCATAAAATCCTTCCTTCATGCACATCTTCCAATTGAGGTGATAACATTGACCAAGTTTCATTAAGATCCAGCCAGAAACTTAGGAGGAGTTGCGTTGACAAGGCTGCAATTTCAATAAGCCCCAGAGACTAAGTTTTTAAGGGGCATAACTCAGGCAAAAATCGACGAACCATAAAATCCTTCCTTCATGCACATCTTCCAATTGAGGTGATAACATTGACCAAGTTTCATTAAGATCCAGCCAGAAACTTAGGAGGAGTTGCGTTGACAAGGCTGCAATTTTAATAAGCCCCAGAGACTAAGTTTTTAAGGGGCATAACTCCGGCAAAAATCAACGAACCATAAAATCCTTCCTTCATGCACATCTACCAATTGAGGTGATAACATTGACCAAGTTTCATTAAGATCCAGCCAGAAACTTAGGAGGAGTTGCGTTGACAAGGCTGCAATTTCAATAAGCCCCAGAGACTAAGTTTTTAAGGGGCATAACTCAGGCAAAAATCGACGAACCATAAAATCCTTCCTTCATGCACATCTACCAATTGAGGTGATAACATTGACCAAGTTTCAAGAAGATCCAGCCAGAAACTTAGGAGGAGTTGCGTTGACAAGAAAAGTGGACGGACGGACGGACGGATGGACGGACGGACGGACGGACGGACGGACAGACGGAGAAGATGACGCCAATATACGTCCGCCTCCGGCGGCGTATAAAAACTGATCAACACACATTGATTTTGCGTAAAATGGTAATTTTCAGCAAAGGGCCATAACTCAGTCAAAAATCAATGAATCATCACCAGAATTTGATATGCAGATATTTGAGAGCTACTTAGCATAACTGTTAAAGTCTTTTTGAAATCCATCCATTAGTTTCCAAAAGTTGAGCGGACAAGAAAATTCACTCAAGGGCCGTAACTCCGTCAAAAATCAATGGACCATGACCAAAATATAATATGCACATCTCCACTTAGTAAAGAGTTCACATGTGAAGTTTGAACAAAATTGGTTTAGTAGTTTATGAGAAATAGAGTGGACAAAAAATTGAAAAAACGATCAACACTTGTTGATTTCGCGTAAAATGGCAATTTTCAGCAAAGGGCCATAACTCAGTCAAAAATCTATGAAACATCACAAGAATTTAATATGCAGATATTTGAGAACTTCTTAGCAAAACTGTAACGTTTTTCTGAAATCAATCCATTAGGTTCAAAGAAATTAAGCGGACAAGAAAATTCACTCAAGGGCCGTAACTCCGTCAAAAATCAATGGACCATGACCAAAATATAATATGCACATCTCCACTTAGTAAAGAGTTCACATGTGAAGTTTGAACAAAATTGGTACGATAGTTTATGAGAAATAGAGTGGACAAAAAATTGAAAAAACGATCAACACTTGTTGATTTCGCGTAAAATGGCAATTTTCAGCAAAGGGCCATAACTCAGTCAAAAATCTATGAAACATCACGAGAATTTGATATGCAGATATTTGAGAGCTTCTTAGCAAAACTGTAAAGTTTTTCTGAAATCAATCCATTAGTTTCCAAGAAATTGAGCGGACAAGAAAATTCAATCAAGGGCCGTAACTCTGTCAAAAATCAATGGACCATGACCAAAATATAATATACACATCTCCACTTAGTAATGAGTTCACATGTGAAGTTTGAACAAAATTGGTACGATAGTTTATGAGAAATAGAGTAGTAGTTTATCAGAAAAAGAGTGGACAAAAAATTGAAAAAACGATCAACACTTGTTGATTTCGCGTAAAATGGCAATTTTCAGCAAAGGGCCATAACTCAGTCAAAAATCAATGAAACATCACCAGAATTTGATATGCACATATTTGAGAGCTACTAAGCATAACTGTAAAGTCTTTTTGAAATCCGTCCATTACTTTCCGAGAAATTGAGCGGACAAGAAAATTCACTCAAGGGCCGTAACTCTGTCAAAAATTAATGAACCGTGACAAAAATTTAATATGCACATCTCCACTTGGTAATGAGTTCACATGTGGAGTTTGAATAAATTGGACCAGCAGTTTAGGAGAAATAGAGCGGACAAAAAAGCTACAGACCGACCGACAGACAGACAGACCAACGGACCAACGGACAAGCTGACTCCTATATACCCCCCAAATTAAATTTTGGGGGTATAATAAACAATTTTAGCGCAAGTCATACAAGACAAATTATTATCAATGAATAAGTGTCTCTCTTTCAATGGTCTTATCTTTGTCAAAAAACACAGCTCCAATCATTTAGACAGCACTCTGGAAATCACTTACTGCAAGTTGGAGGTGCTAAATCCCATCCAGATCCATCTGTCAGACATGTCAGGTTAGCCCCGCCTACCATACTGTACCCTATATCACATGTGTACACAGCTGACATTCCATCAGCACTGATAGAAAGATGACCATTTGTTATGGTAGTGGGACTGTCACAAACTGCAATATTAATAGCAGAGCCACAGTGTCAGATCCATTTTTTCTTTGAAGGGGGTTCAAATATACAAAAAGGGGGGGGAGGGGTCATTTTCCTAGTATTACACAATTTTGACTGATCAAGCTTTTGCGTGGAAATGAAATAGTAAGGCTACAGAGGGAGGTTTGTTTGAAACCCCCCCCCCCCCTCTTGATCAAGCTAGTATTACACAATATTGACTGATCAAGCTTTTGCGTGGAAATGAAATAGTAAGGCTACAGAGGGAGGTTTGTTTGAACCCCCCCCCCTCTTGATCCGCCACTGTCAACAACTCAACATGTGGTTTTGTAATTTCAGTAATAATAGAGGAGGAGGAATAAAAATATTCTCAGTTCTTATTCTATCAAATTAAGCAGTCAAAACATTTCTTTCTATTAAACCTGCTTATATCTTGGTGTAAATTGAAAATTGTAAACTATGTGTTTTGTCATACATTATCTCTTTCATTCACCAATTCTTCAATTAAAATGAATTCTTCCCATTCTAAATGTGTTGATATTTGCTAAACTTCATTTACCACAAGTCGGATCACTCCCAGTCCATGACCCATTTCCATCACATGACCTTGAAGAATCACCTTGGAGACTGTAACCAGGGGTACATGTGTACACAACTGCTGTGGTGGTACCATTGGTGGAAAATGTTTGATTACCACTGCTAATATTGGGCAGCTGGTCGCAACTCTCTAGAATTTAAATATAAGTATATCAAAAGCATAATAATAAATAAATTTCCGAAAAAATACAAGACTATCTATGTATGATATTCATTTCTATTTATGATCTTGAACAAGAGATATAAAGTATTACATTCTAACTTGATGTTAAACAAGATGTGTTTGTGAACACACAAATGCCCCTTCACATATAGTTTCAGACAAACAGACAGACAATTGTAAAACAATATGCCCCCAATCTTTTAACCCTTTCCCAAACAAGACCTGGTTTTGACGTCCCTAATTGAATAGGCTTGGGAAAACATTGAGACAAAAGAAGAAACTGCTGATAACCAGCAGTTTCTCCTTTTGTCTCAATATTTTCCTTGTCATATTTTACACAAATTCTATCTTTAATAACTTCTATTTTGTCATTTGTGGTAGTTTTTGAAGAGGATCATCCTAAAATTTTGTCGTTTGGGAAAGGGTTAATATGGTTGCATAAAAATACAAAGCAAGAATACTTTTTCATCTATTTGATGTAGTGAAGTGTTTAACCCAACACATTAGTATGTACAACAAAACATAATATATCTTACTACAACTGACTCCAGTTACAGTCCATGTACCATCTGTATTACACTGTGATGACACTGTACTGGTATCTGATAGAGAGCTCCCTAAATTACAGGTAAATGTTGCCATGGTAATCTGACCATCTGTTATCAAGGTTACACTACCATTGGCCGGACTACTCAATGTATTGCACTGAGCTGTAAAAGACAAAATAAATATGTACTTCTTAATGTTCATAAACTAATTCATGCCAAATTACACAACTAAGTCCTGTTTGGGAAAAGGTTGGCTAAAAATTGTCACTACAGTAGTTGATCTTTAGTTTGTTTGCTTCAAATGTCTTGCATTGATTTTCCAGCTAGAACTTCATAGTTTGTACATTTAGTTCAGACTCATCAAACTTTGACCTGGTTTAAACTTAGGTTGTTATTGAATAATGAAAAGAGAGCTTACTGCAGTTTGGTGAAGATGCATTCCAAGTCCCATCACTCTGACACACCAGTGTTGGTGCACCTGACATTGTATACCCAGCATAACATAGAAATGTGGCATATGTGTAGACACCATTGTCTGATTGTAATGTGTAATTCCCTCCTGATGGGTTGGACAAACTATCACACAGAGCTGAAACATATAATGTGGCATATGTGTCAACATCATCATGCAAATATTATAAGTAGGATGGTCCTCTTGGGTACCACTGTACTTAATGGCGGCCGGAAAAATCAATATTGAATGCGGACATGAAAACATTCCACGATTTCTCTTTCTAAAGTTAATCAAATGCAGTCGAAATTATAGTAAAAGTAATCACCAAAGATTTGAGTAAATGGTTTTGCTTTTGGTTTTGCTAATACACGCAGTTGGTAGGCGATACTTTGTCCGCAAATGAACACTGTTTTGAATACCGCGGTACCGTAAAAGACACGGTACAAAAGTGGACTACTATAATTCTATAATTATTGGCTAGACAAATTGTTATACAGGGCTGGTGCTAAATTACTTCTCTAAAATTAATCACATACTTTTTGAAAATAGTTGAATTTGTAACTAAAATACATAAATGATAACATTAAATTTGAACTCAAAACCTAAAACCTTACAGAATTATCCACATAACTGCAGCACTATTGTTCAAGAAATATACAAGCATGTAACATTGTGCCATACCTACTTTTGTATGTAAAACAACTTACCACAAGATGGGTCTGTCCCATTCCATCCTGTTCCATCATATAAACAATATCTCACACTGTCTTCCGCCAGAGAGTAGCCAACATCACATGTATAAAGTACCATGTTTCCTGTTATTGTGAGGCTTCCATTTGCTGGTACATTAGGCATTAAACATGCTACAAAAATGAAGACATCAGTATAGACTAGGTGATGTGATACTAGATCCTCTATATAGAAATTGACAGCATAAAACATTTAATCTTCTTTATGAGTATCAAGACTCTTATCAATCAATGTATTTGAAAGCAATACTTTTTTTCTTTCTTTTTTTAAAAATTTGTCCCAAAATAATCACAATAGCCCATTTTAACCCTTTCACTGCCAAATATTGACCTTTTACGCGTCTCTCACCGCTGAATTAATTCGAAGAAATTTCCAAGAATCGATACCCTGTTCACAAAATCATGCATAACTTTTGACTCATTTGATGGATTCCTTTCAGATTTTCAGGACATACAGACAAATGCAGCATCTTGATATTACTAAAATTTCAAAGTTATTCATGAAATTACAATATTTTTTTCTTTTTTATCTAACTTACAAATTGTTTCAATCTAGTAGAACAATGGAAAAATTGGGTGAGCAAACCTCGACTAAATGTTTTCGTTGAAAGTGTAATAATTTGACAGAACAGATTGTTGAATTGTCAACTAAACATAACTTCAAACTACCCCGAAGCCTTTTCCAGCATTTGTGGTGTCATTCATAGAGATATTTACAGCTTGTAGGCATAAATAGCAAGTGTATGATCTAATGGCAGCCATATTGCTGTCTTTTGTCTTGGAAAATTCCCCATAAAAATACCAAAAGCTTACCGATTGTAACACAAATTCAACTGTTTTACCTGTCAAACGCTAGTACTTTGATTACTAAAACGGTGCTATAAGAAAAAGAATGTGTGAGAACCACTAAGCTGTAAAAAATATTCACATGTTTCGCCCCCATAAATTTGTCGACTAAAGTCGCCTATGGCAGGGAAAGGTAAAGCGACAAAAGTCGCCTATGGCAGTGAAAGAGTTAAAATTAAAAGCATTTTTTAGTTGCATTCTTACAATAAATAAAGATCAGAATTATGTGATGCTCATTAAAAATATTGACAGCAACATAAACTATCATCCAATAGTCATCTGATAAATGTCTTACAGCATGAAGGTTCTGTGTTTGTCCATACTCCAGTCGTAAGACATGTGCGTGTAGAGTCCCCTTGTATATCATAGCCAGTCAGACATGTATATAAAGCTACAGAAACTGTGCCATTGGTAGATATTGTAACATTTCCTGCACTTGGGTTGGTTAGTGTTGGACATGTAACTGAAAATGATAATGTTTGTTAGACATGACTGTAAGACAGAACTCACAATATTCTTATTCAATTGTTTCACCTCTTTTGAATGCTGCATAAAATGTTGTGGGAAATAGAATCTAATGTATGAAAAACAGACTGAACTAATCAGAGCTTAACCAGATATAACATTTACTAAATGAAAACAAGAGGGCCAAGATGGCCCTGGATCGCTCACCTGATAGAAGTTTGAAACTTTCTCCATGCAGAACAAGACCCATCTTTTACATGACCTAGGTATCTCTAAGACAAGAACACGAAACTTAAGATGCGAGATTATGATCCAGCTGAAAACAACATTCTTAATCTTTAATGATCAATATTTGTGGCTGTTAAAGTGAAAACCAAGTCGATAAAAAACATCAATTTTGTCGTAATCCAGGGCACATAACTCTGTTCTGATAAAGATATTCTCTATCTATCTATCTATCCATATATACTGCCCAACTCCCCTTTCGGGTATTACTGGCAGGGTATCTCTAAGACCTTTATACACCAACCTTATGTCCTAGTTGTTTTTTTTTTTGATTGGTCAATATTTATTGCTGTTTAAGTGAAATTAAAAACGAAATTAGCAATATTGTCACCATCAAGGGCACACAACTCTGGCTTTTTAAGTCCGATCAATATGAAAAATGAAATCATATAAGATCTCATGGTCACCAACATTGTGACCAAGTTAAGTCTTGATTGGTCAATATTTGTGTTTTTTGAAGAGAAAATAAAGTTGAAAATGACAATTTTGTGAAATTCAAGGGCCAATAACTCTGGTTTTTCTGGTCCGATCAAGCTGAAAATTTAATTCATTCAGCAGCTTATAGTTAGCAACATTGTTGACATTTTTTGTCTTGATTGGTCAATAAATGTAGATGCTAAAGTGTAAACAAAGAAAACAGCAAATTTGTCAAATTCAAGGGCACATAACTCCGGACTTCCTTCTTCGATGACACTGAAAATCGAACTCATTCATTATTGTATGGTTACCAACATTCTAGCCAAGTTTTGTCTTGATTGGTCAATATTTGTAGATGCTAGAGTGGTAACAAAGTCGAAACTAGCTATTTTTGATATCCAAGGGCGCATAACTCCGGACTTCCTGATCTGATCTGACCCAAAATCAACCTCGTCCAAGAGCTTATTGTCATACATGTTTTGACAAGTTTGGTCAAGATTGGTCAATATCTGTAGATGCTAGAGTGGTAACAATGTCAAAACTAGCGATTTTTGATATTCAAGGGCACATAACTCCGGACTTCCTGATTCGATCTGACCCAAAATTGAACTCATCCAAGAACTTATTGTCATACATGTTTTGACCAAGTTTGGTCAAGATTGGTCAATATCTGTAGATGCTAGAGTGGTAACAAAGTCAAAACTAGCTATTTTTGATATTCAAGGGCGCATAACTCCGAACTTCCTGATCCGATCTGACCCAAAATTCATCCAAGACCTTATGGTCATACATGTTTTGACAAAGTTTGGTAAAGATTGGTCAATATTTGTAGATGCTAGAGTGGTAACAAAGTCAAAACTAGCTATTTTTGATATTCAAGGGCGAATATCTCCGGACTTCCTGGTCCGATCTGACTCAAAATCGAACTCATCCGAGAACTTATGGTCATACATGTTTTGACCAAGTTTGGTTAAGATTGGTCAATATTTGTAGGTGCTAGAGTGGTAACAACAAAACGTGAACAGACGGACGGACAGATGGACAGACGACCACAATAGCTCACCTTGAGCACTTCGTGCTCAGGTGAGCTAATAAATTAAGGTATAGAACATACATTTCAGAATCAGAAAACGATCTTAGAATGAAACCTTTTGATCATTTCTGCAGTGTGACTAGGGTCAATGCATATCATCATTTTCCGACTGTCTTTACTTGCAAAACAGATCACACATTTTTACCAGAGCCACAGAAAATTGAAGGTGAACGCATTCTGAATTTGTTATTTTTAATCCAAACCCAATGTTGTGGGTATTCATTTGAATTGTCTCGATGAGACAATTTCAATGAGTACCCTCAACATAGGGTTTGATAAACCATGAAAGAAATATTGCATTTTGAAAAGCCATCACTTCCTCTCATCTGCACCTTCATATATTTGTACTTACCACATGTTGATGCTGTGTTAGACCAACTCCCACTAGAGTCACACGTTGTTGTTTGTACACCATCAAGTGTATATCCAGATTGGCATGTGTAGGTAGCTAATGTTGATAACCCATCAGTTGTGTAGACAATAGATCCCCCAGTTATATCAGTCAAATTCGAGCATGTCACTAAAACAGAGTATAATAAATATAAGCTATTACATATATGTGACCCGTCACGCTAAAAGGGACCTTATCCGAATACCCAAAATCCAAATTTTGACAAACTTGTCAGACTCATCATAGGTCAATCAGATCCCGTATGCGAAAAATGAACATATAGTAAGACAGGGGAAACCTTCCGGATTTAGAAAATTACATAAACGTGAAAAGTGTCGACCCTAGTCTGGCTGCGCGGACTGCGCAGACTGACTAGGGTCAATATTTTTCACACACCCGATAAGGTCCCTTTTAGCGCGACGGTTCACATATACGAATGAAATATTCATCTAAATCCTGTCAGAATCAAGAATGCTTTGAATCTTATAACATTCCCTCCATTTAGTCACAACAACCCATGGTGAATCCAAAATTTACATATCGTAATGTTCTTTCAAAGGTCATTGGAAAAATCATAATTAAGCCATTACCACACAGTGACACCTTTTTATGCCCATCAAGATAAAGGCTTTGGAAAACATAGTGGAAAATGAAGAAATTGCTTGAAACAAGCATTTTCCTCATTGACCACAATGCTTTCTACACAGAGTGATAAAAAAGTTACATTTCAGTCACCTGAAATTGTCATCGTCAACATCTTTGAATTTAGACAAGTTTATAATTTTGCCGTCTGATAATGAGCTCATAGAAACTTGATCAACCTTATATATTTGATAACTATAGAATTAGAAGCCTTACCACATGTTGGAGTTGTGTGTGTCCATGAGGATCCGTTCAATAAACATTCCCTTGTAGACATTCCAGACAATGTGTAACCAAGATTACATGTATATGTAGCTGTTAGTCCGTCTGTAGATAGGTTGACACTGCCAGATCCTGGGGCTATAGGGGTCTCACAGACTGAAAAAGCAAGACAATGTTATCATAGAATATGGAGACAGGAAACACTGTGTATATTCACATTACTCAAAATTTCAGATAATCTTAAATAATTTTTGTTAATACTTGGCAGGAAAAAGCGGGACGTGGTGGATTTTTGAAAAATCAACTAGTAAAAAAATTATTCAAGATCACCTAAAATTTTGTTTGATCTTCAATAAATTTTTAATCAGCTGATTTTTCAAAAATCCATCACGATGAACCATTAATGATGGTCAATGCCTTCATAAATGTAAAATCCTGACTCTTCTCAGACAAGAAGTAAACCTATCATACATACTGCAAGAGGGAGTTGATCCATTCCATGAACCATCAGTCCGACAGATCAGTGAGTCTAAACCAGAAATCTGGTACCCTGCATCACAACTGAAACTGGCTGTTGTCTGGGTACCATCTGTTGTCATGGTGACAGTGCTCAGGTCTGGTGGTATCATAGGATCGCAGGATACTGGAAATACAAAATAGGTTGTAAAAGATTTACTCCTATGCCACTGCAATCACACAAAGTTGGTCTTGATACTTGGCCTTGTATTTGATATGCAACATAATCATATTTGAAAGATTTTGAAGTAGCCTTCACATGTGGCCTCCAACATTTCAATGATTATGTTTTGAAAGACATAATTGACATGAAAAAAAACCTTTATATGGTGTGCACTTTGGAATACTTAGATGCAATTATAAACATAGATGCAACCAATCATACAGGTGTCTTGTAAGTAGGTGATGTACATGCAAATTATCCTTGATTTCCACAGTTTGAAATTAAATTACAGATTCTCACCACAGGATGGTGTTGTGTTGTTCCAAGTCCCATCTGACTGACAGGCTATAAGTTGTGGTCCGGACAATGAGTAGTTAGCATTGCAAGTAAAAGATGCTATTGTAGTAACTCCCTCATATGTCAATGTTGTTTGACCATTAGATATGTTGGTCAAGGTAGAACAAGTATCTGAAATGAAGAAGGTTGTAATGCAGTAAAATATCTTCACATGCACATTCAAGTAAGGTTATAATTTGTTCATGCAAGTATGTGAATAATGGTAGATCTAATGCAGTGTTGGTTGATATTGTAAATTTCTTTAAGGTAGTCTACCCCTAATGAGATTACCGCAACATCATAATTATTCAAGCGACGTTGTAAACAATTGGTTGTGGGAAGTTCCACAGCTGAATGTTAATGATGTCTCCCGAATAGGAATGGAAACGTTACAAATGTTTATGTCATCGCACAAAATATTGCGAGACCCTGTTAATCTCATTGGGGTGGACTACCTTCAGAAACATCATCTAAAACTTACAACTTAGAGAAGATCATCTGTAACTTCTTGTATAACTTACTTTCAAAGCAATGTTCAGGTTTTCATAAACCTTTTCCCAAACAATTTTTTTTCAAAACTTGCTGCCACATGTAGGCTCAATTCTATTCCGTGCATTACTGTTAGCCTGAATGGTTCTATATGCAAGCATATTGAAGGATGGGCAAAAAAGTATTGCAAGTTCATATAAATACTTTATGCATTTACAATTGTCAAATCCACTATTTTTTCCGGTCATCTTACCACAAGTAGGATCCGTTCCATTCCAAGCATTCCCATTGGCCTGACATGTTCTATACTGGTTCCCTGTCAGTACGTATCCAGGGTTACAAGTGTATGTAGCCAACAGTCCGTCTGTGGTTACTGTCACATTTCCATTGGTGGGGACACTCGGAAACTTACACTCTGGCAAAATGAAAAAGAAAATTAACAATTTAATTACATATTTTTTTTTATTTTACTCTAGATACTTTATCCTAGCAATTCATCCCAAGTTTAGTCACTCTGGTAAGTTCTTGCTGCATCTTGTACATACAAATAATTGAAGCACACATATAATTATTCATCAGTGTCCTGCTCTAGATTATGAATTTTAAGTAGATAGGATATGTTGGAACTTAAGAGTATTTCATGAAAATTGTTAAGAACATAAAAGCTTTTTGCCAGCAGCTGATCTCAGTTGACATTTCCTGTCCTTTCAATAACAAAATCAAACTTACTACATGCTGGTGCTGTTCCTGTCCAAGTTTCATCACTCTGACATGTTCTAGTTGCATCACCATACATATCGTATTGTGCAGCACATGTATAATATGCCACCGTGTCCGCCCCGTCTGTCTGTATTGTCACATTACCACCATCAGGGTCTGTCAACTGGGCACAGGTTCCTAGAGAAATGGTGGTCATGTATTATTTTTGCTTCTAAATTTAAGTTGTGATATTACTCACAAGTGAGAAGTTTCAAAGAAACATCAGCATCAGTAAAGTATAGAAATACAAAAAATTAAGTTGAACATAAAAGCCCAAAATAAATTTTAAATTCTAAGGCACCTGCTTGAAAAATTGTATCAAATTACTTTGAAGTTCATAGATAATAGATAGATTGACTGAGGTTGAATGCTTCTTTCAACTGCTATGGTAATATTGCAACAGCTGGAGCATCTAGCCATGGATTCCTGTTGTTTCTCATACCAGTACTACCACAACATTCTTACTGAGCCTCCGATTGCTTGCCCACATTTATAAATAAATGATAATCAAACCATTGATGGGAGATCATTTTTTCAGAGAAGACATTTACTACGGCCCAGGATCAGGGATTAGGCTTCCACTGATCAAATTCAACTAAGCCCAAGGTAGTGATAATATATGGTCCAGACTTTTCATAAAATGTAAATGTTTGTATACTTACTGCAAAGTTCTGAAAAACAGAAAAGAAATCTTTTAGTAGAAAGATTTATCAAATGGACTGAAAGAACATGAAGTTCAATCTACAGTATTGAATAAGGGCATAGTGCCAGTTACATAGTTTATGCAACGACAAACCTTTTTAGTTGACCTGACATTTTTGCCTATATTGTGTTTCTTACAATGTACCAGAGTGCATAAACCATCAAATTATCTAAGTTCTAATGACAATAGCAAAAAAGCAATACCTTAAAAATGAGATGTAAATGAAACACATTAGAGTGTGGTCACTTTCTTGGCGTATTTCTGCTGATTTCTAAATCTATTTTTGCAGCTGTACTTTCTGTAATCATGGAAGTAATTCAACCCTTTCCTAAACAACAAAATAATAGAATGGCCCAAATTGAAAGGAATTTCGAGCGACAAACAAATTCCACTAAATATAATTTTTGTTCCATATAGCACAGAAAACATTAAGGTTTACAAACTGAGAATGAAATACATAGCCAGAGGCGAAATTTGAAAAGTGCCAGTAATTCCTAAACTGTGTAAAATTTCCATTCCATATACAAACATAAGCATTTTGTATGGTTTAGAATTTTGAATTAATGCATACTTATGGAAATATTTGACAAAATTGTTCCAAATTACCTCCCTTGTATATGAATATAGAGTAAAATAATATTCGTAAATTATTTTCTTCTTGAAGCATAGTCTTGAAATCCGGCATGGTGAATCAACTTATGTGAAGTGTATTTACAAGTGTGTGCAATTTGGTGCATTTCGTATGGCTAGAAAGTGGTATTTTCATTCTCAGTTCGTAAACCTTAAGACAAAAGGAGAAAATGCTGTTCATCAGCATTTTCTTCTTTTGCCTCAATGTTTTTGCAAGCTCTTTCTTTTAGGGACATCAAAACCAGGTCTAGGTTGGGAAAGGGTCAAAGGTAAGAACTGAATGTAAGTAGAGATGTATATTACCATAAATAGAAGTTAGTGTCACTAAAGCCCCGTCTGAAGGAGCAGAGTTGGTCGTCATAGATTTTCTACAATATTCTGGGGCTACGCTCACAGTTGAAAGATCACCAGATACTCCCTGTAAGTAATATTTTGTAGTAAAATACCATAAATGGAAGTAAATGTTTAAAATAAGAACCAATTCAAGTGGCAAAATTGGTGGTAATTGATTTTCAACTAGATGTTCTGGGGCTGTACTAACAGGCTCCAAAGATAATTGCATCAGAGGTTAGGGTTGAAACCCCTGCGAAAAGTTCATTTAAGTTCTAGAATGTTCTAGAGCGTTAAATGGCACTTCTAGAAACAGTACTAGAAGTGCCATTTAACATTCTAGAACACTCTAGAAAAGTTCTAGAACTAGAACTGCTTTCTTGGACTTTTTAGCGAGCCGGGACTTTATGTCTGGGGAGCTAATGTCACAGCCCTAGTGTCGGCGTCGTGTCTTCAAAAACTTTAACCTGGTCTATATCTCAGGCACTATTTGAGATACAGCCTTGATACTTCACACATATATACCTCTTGCCAAGACCTTTCATTTGGGACCATGACCTTTGACCTTGTGACCTTGACCTTGGAGTTTGACCTACTTTTAATAAATTTTAACCTGGCCTATATCTTATGCACTATTACAGATAGAGCCTTGATATTTCACATATGGATACCTCATGCAATGACCTTGACCTTGAGAGCATGACCTTTGACCCAGTGACCTTGACCTTTAATCTTGAACTCCTTTTTTGCGACAAGCTCTCGTATAGGCGAGCTACGTTGTCCACGGACAACTCTTGTTTAGAATTGGTATACACCTAGCAGTTTGGTTGCCTATTTTATATCTGATGTTACTCTGATCACAATGATAACATTACTTATTGTCAATCAAATGAAATTGTTTAAAAACTGTTATAATGACTGAAAAAAATAACCAACTAGACAACTTAAAAATCCATTTTTCAACACTGGATTCCCCATGAAATAATTGCAGTATACAAATTCTGAAATTAATTTAGATAGCTCACCAAGCATGAGAACCTAAATGTGTTGATCCCATCTACTGTGGCAGAATTATAAACTGTAACAAAGGTATTTGTTCCTACTGGAACATTGTCTATACAAGTTACACTTGTCTGACCTGAAATGAACAAGAATGCAGACCTCCAGATAAGAGGGGGTGATCAAGGCCTTTCAAAATGCAATGTCTCACTTATTAATCCTTTCCCAAATGGCAAAACTTTAGGGTGATCCACTTCAAAAACTGCCACAAATGACAAAATGGAAGTTATTAAAGATAGAATTGGTGTTAAATATGGCATAGAAAATATTGAGACAAAATGAGAAACTGCTGGTTATCAGCAGTTTCTCCTTTTGTTTCAATGTTTTCCCAGTTTTTTCTAATAGCAATGTCAAAAGCAGGTCTTGTTTGGGAAAGGGTTAATCACCAAACCCTATGTTGTGGGTGCTCATTGGCATCTTAGTAGTACTTGAGCATTCTGTAAGTACATTGTGTAAAATCAAACAACTTCTTTATTTGTACAAACATTCAGATTATTGTTGCTCATAGTACATTTAGATTCCCAACTCTCCTTGTGAAGGTAATGCTTATAACATTAAAGACAAGAGATAGATATGAAAACAGTACCTGAGTAAGCCACATCCTCGCTACATTGTGTAAAATCAAACTCCACAACATCTTTATTTGAACAAACATCCAGATTATTGTTGCCTGCTGTACATGTTGATGTCCCACTTTCTGTGTGAAAGTAGTCAAATCTACCCAGAAATACCCAGGGACATGTCACACTAGCCTGACCTTCATTTCCTGAAAGTTGAAAATAATCAGATATTACAACAAGAGGGCCATTGGCCCTGAAGCGCTCACCTGACAGGCCCATAGGAAGCAATTTCATAATGGGGGGCTATAGACTCTATCCTAAATATTGGGGGGTGGGGGCTAATTGGGATTTCCCCAAAATTTTAAGTGTAAAATTAAGAAAAATTGGTATTTTTGGCCAACTTTGGAAGGGTTTAGCCCCCCTAGCCCCCCTGTTCCTACAGGCCTGCCTGACATAATAGCTTTCTGTATATGGTGTGTCTGAGCCTCCAAAATGATCACATTTTACTAAGATTTGTGGCCTGTATAAGATAATCATTCTGACAAATTTTCAGCTTGATTGGGCAAAAAAAATCCCCAAGACTGGACCCCATGACCTAGTTTAGGACCCCAGATGACCAAATTTTGAAATTGTCTGAGATTTTATCAAGATAATTATTCTGACTAGGCTGATTGGGCATAAAATGTGGCCTCTAGAGTGCACACAAGGTTTTTCTTAAATTTGACCTAGTGACCTAGTTTTTGACCCCAGATGACCCAATTTCAAACTTTTTGTACATTTCATCAAGACAATTATTATGAGCATATTTCAGGTTGATTGGGCAAAAAATGTGGCCTCTAGAGTGCACACAAGGTTTTACAAAGATTTGACCCTGTGACCTAGTTTTTGACCCCAGATGACCCAATTTCAAACTTGTCCGAGATTTTATCAAGCGATCATTCTGAGCAAATTTCAGGTTGATTGGGCAAAAAATGTGGCCTCTTGAGTGCACACAAGGTTTTTCTAAGATTTGACCCTGTGACCTTGTTTTTGACGCCAGATGACCCAATTTCAAACTTGTCCGAGATTTCATCAAGATAATCATTCTGATCAATTTTCAGGTTGATTGGGCAAAAAATGTGGCCTCTAGAGTGCACAAAAGGTTTTTTCTAAGATTTGACCCCGTGACCTAGTTTTTGACCCCAGATGACCCAATTTCAAACTTGTCTGAGATTTCATCAAGACAATCATTTTGAGCAAATTTCAGGTTGATTGGGCAAAAAATGTGGCCTCTAGAGTGCACACAAGGTTTCTCTAAGATTTGACCTAGTGACCTATTTTTTGACCCCAGATGACCCCATTTCAGGCTTGTCCGAGATTTCATCAAGTCAATCATTTTGAGCTAATTTCAGGTTGATTGGGCAAAAAATGTGGCCTCTAGAGTGCACACAAGGTTTTTCTAAGATTTGACCCTGTGACCTAGTTTTTGACCCCAGATGACCCAATTTCAAACTTGTCCGAGATTTTATCAAGACAATCATTCTGAGCAAATTTCAGGTTGATTGGGCAAAAAATGTGGCCTCTAGAGTGCACACAAGGTTTTTCTAAGATTTGACCCTGTGACCTAGTTTTTGACCCCAGATGACCCAATTTCAAACTTGTACGAGATTTTATCAAGACAATCATTCTGATCAATTTTCAGGTTGATTGGGCAAAAAATGTGGCCTCTAGAGTGCACACAAGGTTATTTTAAGATTTGACCCAGTGGCCTAGTTTTTGACCCCAGATGACCCAATTTAAAACTGGTCCGAGATTTCATCAAGACAATCATTCTGAGCAAATTTCAGGTTGATTGGGCATAAAATGTGGCCTCTAGAGTGCACACAAGGTTTCTCTAGGATTTGACCCAGTGACCTACTTTTTGACCCCAGATGACCCAATTTCAAACTTGTCCGAGATTTCATCAAGTCAATCATTTTGAGCTAATTTCAGGTTGATTGGGCAAAAAATGTGGCCTCCAGAGTGCACACAGGGTATTTCTAAGATTTAACCCCGTGACCTAGTTTTTGACCCCGGATGACCCAATTTCTAACTTGTCCGAGATTTCATCAAGACAATCATTCTGAGCAAATTTCAGGTTGATTGGGCAAAAAGTGTGGCCTCTAGAGTGCACACAAGGTTTTCCTAAGATTTGACCCTGTGACCTAGTTTTTGACCCCAGATGACCCAATTTCAATCTTGTCCAAGATTTGATCAAGACAATCATTCTGAGCAAATTTCATATTGATTGGGCAAAAAATGTGGCCTCTAGAGTGCACACAAGGTTTTTCTAAGATTTGACCCTGTGACCTAGTTTTTGACCCCAGATGACCCAATTTCAAACTTGTCCGAGATTTTATCAAGACAATCATTCTGATCAATTTTCAGGTTGATTGGGCAAAAAATGTGGCCTCTAGAGTGCACACAAGGTTTTTCTAAGATTTGACCCAGTGACCTAGTTTTTGACCCCAGATGACCCAATTTCAAACTTGTCTGAGATTTCATCAAGACAATCATTCTGATCAATTTTCAGGTTGATTGGGCAAAAAATGTGGCCTCTAGAGTGCACACAAGGTTTTTCTAAGATTTGACCCAGTGACCTAGTTTTTGACCCCAGATGACCCAATTTCAAACTTGTCCGAGATTTCATCAAGACAATCATTCTGAGCATATTTCAGGTTGATTGGGCTGAAAATGTGGCCTCTAGAGTGCACACAAGGTTTCTCTAGGATTTGACCCCGTGACCTACTTTTTGACCCCAGATGACCCAATTTCAAACTTGTCTGAGATTTCATCAAGACAATCATTCTGAGCTAATTTCAGGTTGATTGGGCAAAAAATGTGGCCTCTAGAGTGCACACAAGGTTTTTCTAAGATTTGACCCCGTGACCTAGTTTTTGACCCCAGATGACCCTATTTCAAACTTGTCCGAGATTACATCAAGACAAACATTCTGAGCAAATTTCAGGTTAATTGGGCAAAAAATGTGGCCTCAAGAGTGCACACAAGGTTTTTCTAAGATTTGACCCCGTGACCTAGTTTTTGACCCCAGATGACCCAATTTCGAACTTGTCCGAGATTTGATCAAGACAATCATTCTGATCAATTTTCAGGTTGATTGGGCAAAAAATGTGGCCTCTAGAGTGCACACAAGGTTTTTCTAAGATTTGACCCCGTGACCTACTTTTTGACCCCAGATGACCCAATTTCGAACTTGTCCGAGATTTGATCAAGACAATCATTCTGATCAATTTTCAGGTTGATTGGGCAAAAAATGTGGCCTCTAGAGTGCACACAAGGTTTTTCTAAGATTTGACCCCGTGACCTACTTTTTGACCCCAGATGACCCAATTTCAAACTTGTCTGAGATTTCATCAAGTCAATCATTTTGAGCTAATTTCAGGTTGATTGGGCAAAAAATGTGGCCTCTAGAGTGCACACAAGGTTTTTCTAAGATTTGACCCCGTGACCTAGTTTTTGACCCCAGATGACCCAATTTCAAACTTGTCCGAGATTACATCAAGACAAACATTCTGAGCAAATTTCAGGTTAATTGGGCAAAAAATGTGGCCTCAAGAGTGCACACAAGGTTTTTCTAAGATTTGACCCCGTGACCTAGTTTTTGACCCCAGATGACCCAATTTCGAACTTGTCCGAGATTTGATCAAGACAATCATTCTGATCAATTTTCAGGTTGATTGGGCAAAAAATGTGGCCTCTAGAGTGCACACAAGGTTTTTCTAAGATTTGACCCCGTGACCTACTTTTTGACCCCAGATGACCCAATTTCGAACTTGTCCGAGATTTCATCAAGACAATCATTCTGAGCAAATTTCAGGTTGATTGGGCAAAAAATGTGGCCTCTAGAGTGCACACAAGCCAAAGGTTGACGCACGACGCACGACGGACGACGGACGACTGACGACGGACGACGGACGACGGACGACGGACACAGCGGTATCACAATACCTCACCATGAGCACTATCGTGCTCAGGTGAGCTAAAAACAAAATATCAATTTAGATCTATATCAGGAATAAGACCTGTATGGAATTACAAAATTTTCATTGTAAAAATATAACCCTTTTGTAAACCATGTAGATCTAAGTGCTCAAGTTTTGGAAAATAATGTGGCAAAAAGAAGGATAATTGTCCAAAATAAACCAAAAACCTAAAAAGTCATTCCTATGATCCTATCATCAATGCCTCATAGAAAAGCTTGTTAAAAATTTAGGGAAGGGAAATAAGAAAATGCTGAAAACAAATAGTTTGCACCATTGATGATTTCTGCCCTATTTTGTGCTAGACCAGCTTATTAAAATCTACTAGAATATCAATCTACCTGATTTTACTCTATATTCACTCCCGGATGCACCATATAATTCATTACATGTTGTACTTGTAGCGGGGTACAGGTATTTGGTGATAATTATATCATATGGCAATGTCGACATGTGGTTTGGTAGCTCAGTGGTTAGAGTGTAGGAACGGTATTCCTGAGGCCCTGGGTTCGAATCCCGGTCGAGCCACGATATTTTTCACCACCTGTTACATACTGATGGATGACAAGTCACCATTCTGGGACTAAAGATATCGCTCATTGTTGATGTTTTTTTTTAACCTATTCCAACCATACGCGGATTTAGAGGGGGGCGGAAGCGGCGCGCGCCCCCCCCTAAAATCGCCAGATTTTTTTTTTTTTTTTTTTTTTTTTTTTGAAAGGGGGATATCAAAGAACAATTAAAGTCAAAGTTGAAATTTCACTGATCTTATAATAATCAATTTATTACAATGACTCTGATAATGTAGGTTTTTTCCCATTTTCTTTGGCCGATATGTAGTAAGACCGACGTTAGTGTGTGTTAAAAGGGGGTATGTTTGTTAAATGGTCAAATAAAAGTGACACCCGGATGTCGCTATTTAATTTGGGTAGTCAGCATCGTATAACCGAGCAATCGGCCTAGACATTGACAAGCGCCTGCATGGAAAAGATAAAATTGCAAAATATGAACGACAAATCTATCAGTATGATACGACGGCATTCATATGACAGAAAATAGACAAAAACATCGGTGATTTGTACAAAGTGGGTCATATTAATATGATCGCCGACAAGTAGTCACTGAGGCTTAACCGATTTCGTTTTAAAGGGACATTTCATTCCCATTTCAATTTCTTAAAGTATGTCTTGATGCCAAGATTGGTTATTCTAATGAGTATAAATGCTACTAGTTTTTTAAGTTGTTGTTGATGAGCGAGAAACACACATTTAAAGTTGAGACAGAATCGACAAAATACATATAAATCCGAACTGTTGTCCACAACAATTTGTTAAATCTTAACAAAAAAATACACATTTCTCTTAAACGGCGCAATATTTTGGCTTGAAATTTTCAGAATTTCTATAAGGAAATATGCTCTTTCAGATAAAAATAAAAGTAAAATTTACTACAAAAAATTCTGAAATGTCACTTTAAACCTATAACAGCCCTCGAATTGTGGATAATCTTTAACTTTTTAAAAGCAGTTAAAGGCCAACATCCCTCCCCCAACCGTTCCGCTTTTTTTCAACCGAGACGTTGATTAATCGATGACTTATTTCTAAGTACTCTTTATAAACCATCGTTACCCCATCGACGGCGGATCGGGCGTTTATTAGATACAAGTTCTTTGAAAATGCATTTTTGAGGACGTTTCTTTTAACATAAAAAACGAAATGATTCACAGTCAAAGTAAATCTATACAAGAAATAGGTCTGCATGTCTCGAAATTTTCGCCAATTTGTCTTTCTTTTAAAAAAAATTCTGACACGGAGGGAGGGGACACCCCTCCCAAACCCTCCCCAACAGGAAAACCAATATGAAACATGGTGAAAAAATCACACAAAAAACTCAATTGCCTCTGTGAATTAATTTGTAGGTTTAGATATGGGCTTGCAATATTAGATATATAGCCTAGGTTTATTCAAGAGGCAAAGAACAGGTCCGCATGTCCCGGAAATCGCACCATTTCGTCTTCCTTTTTAAAAAAATTCTCACACGGAGGGGACACCCTCCTCCATAGGAACACCAATATGAAACATGGTGCAAAAACGTGCAAAAAAACTCTGTTGTCTCTGTTAATTTGTAGGTTTAGATAGATATGGTCTTGCAATATTAAATATGGGCTAATTTAAGAGGCAAAGAAATAGGTCTGCATGTTCCGGAAATTGCGCCATTTCGTCTTTCTTTTAACAAAAATTCTCACGCAAAGGGAGGGGACACCCCTTCCAAACCCTCCCCAACAGAAAAACCAATATGAAACATGGTAAAAGAAAAAAGAACAACTCTATTGCCCCTGCGAATTAATTTGTAGGTTTAGATATGATATTGCAATATTAGATATAGGGTTATTTAAGAGGCAAAGAAATAGGTCTGCATTACCCGGAAAATGCACCATTTCGCCTTTCTTTTAAAAAGAATTCTCACGCACAGGGAGGGGACACCCCTCCCAAACCTTCCCCAACAGGCACACCAATATGTATCATGGTGTAGATAACACCCGGGAAACTAGAAAGACCTGAAGGTCTTGAGTCGCTCCACAGGCCTAAAAATTGACAAATTCATCTAAATGCTTTAACTGATATATTTTTAAATTCTTGTGATTCTTAGAGCAGCAACAAAGTAAAATACAGCAATGCGTTCAAAGAAAATCTAGATTTCTCAAGACTTGTGGTTCTTAGAGCAAAAACAAAGTAAAAAGAAGCAATCATGTGGTCAAAGCGAAAAGAAGGTAAATGGTTGACCAATATTTTGGGGATTTTTAGAGTGATGATAAAGTTGAAAACTGTCATTACGCCAAATTCAAGGGCACATAAATCAGTATGTGAGTTTATTATTGTGGTAGACTAAGGGAAGTAACTTTTGATATGAGCAATTTAAAGTTAAGTAAGAGTTGTTTTTCTTTATGATAATTAGTTCCAAAAGTTGCGATTGTGCATGTAACATGGTGGTCATGAAAATAAAGAGACATTCTGATCTAAAACTATGATTTTGACTTGAGAATTTATGTCTTGAACACCACAACAATCAAGCTGAATATTAAAATTGAGCAAGATCTTACGGTCTGTCCAAATTTTGTCAGTATTAGTCTATATATGTGGTCGCAAAAGTGAAAAAAGTGTTGAAAACTGAAATTTTGTCAATTTCAAGGGCACATAACTCAGATTGTAGCAATGCAATCATCCTGAAAATTACACTTACACAAGCAAGATCTTGTTGTCAAAAAGATTCTGTCCAAATATCATCTTGATTAGTAAACAATTATGGTTGTTAGAGTGAAAATAAAGTCCATTTTCTGAAAACAAAGTCGAAAATAGCAATTTGTCAAATTCAAGGGCACATAACTCATGATATAAAATTCCGATCAAGATGAAAATTACACCCAGGCAGGATATCATGCTTATATATATTCTGTCCAAGTTTTATCTTGATTGGTTAATATTTGTAGATTTTAGAGTAAAAATAAAGTCACAACCAGCTTTTTTTACATTCAAGGGCGGATAACTCATGTTATTCTGGTCCAATCCAAATTCTTTGAAGGAATCTGAGAGAAGGTCACCCAAGGATCATTCCTGTGAAGTTTGGTTGAAATCCATCCAGTAGTTTCTGAGAAGAAGATTTTTAAAGAAAAGGTTTACGGCCGCACGGACGCACGCACGACGGTCACACTGCCATGACAATAGCCCGCTGGCCTGAAAGTCCAGTGGAGCTAAAAATGTGTCCCCTATGATAATTTGTAGGTTTAGATATGGCTTATGCAATGTATAATACAGGTCTATTTAAAAGGCGATTAAATAGGTCTGGATGTTCCGGAAATTGCACTATTTTGTCTTTCTTTTTGGAAATTTTCTCACACTCAGGGAGGGGATACACCTCCGAAACCCTCCCCATCACGCACACCAATAGAAATCATGTTGCGAAAAACGTGAAAATGGAAAATAACACGTGCTTTTCATTAATGGAGTTCTGGGCCGCGTTTTACTAACATAGATTTTTGCAAAAACCTTGCCACAACACAAAGAGAAATAATAACAGTAATTATTCGGCCAATCAGATTTGTTGTTGTTTCAAAATTTTTCGTAAGTTTGTTAGTAAAATGGGCCCCTGGATATTGCGATTGAGCTTTTCAATTTTATAAAAAAAATCATATCTACGTGTATCCCTGAAATTATACTAGATCTATCATTTCTTTATCAAAATTTTTTGTCTTTTAAAATGTTATGAGAACAGAAATACGACATATATCGTAGTTTACGTTTAAAGCTTATGTAAATATCGCTTTGATAATCTGTATGTATGGCGTTTTCGGACGTATCCAACGTTATGATGTTACGCTCCCCCTAACCGAAAATCCTGGATCCGCCCCTGCCAACCACAGGGAATTATAGCGATTTTGATGTTGTCTCCTCCTTCATAAACATGAGGAGGAGACAACATCAAAATTGCTATAATTCCCTGAGATTCCAATATGGAAGTGGCGGATCCAGAGGGGGTTCAAACGATGAGGAAATTGCTTGCTACAAGCATTTTTTTCATTATTCACAAATTTGACTAATCCAAATTCCAAAGATTCTCAAAATTTCATGAAGTTGAAATTACTGTCTGCAACATTTGAATTTAGAATGCTTATTCCCTCTCTTATTTGTTACTTTTGGGCTTACCTGACTTTACAATGACTCTATATTCACTCCCGGATGCACCATAGGATTCATAACAAGTTGTACTGATGGTTGACAAGGCACCATTCTGTGACACAAGATATCGCTCATTGTTGATATTTGGCTGCTCAGCTGAAAATAAATATTCTAGATTAGGAATTCACTGGCGTAGGAAGAGGGGTGTGGGGGTGGGAAGGGTGGGGGGGTTGGGAAGGGTGGGGGGTGGGGGGGGGGGGGGGGGGGTTGGAGGCAGGGAAACCAGGCCCTTAGTAATTTAGAATGCAGGGTCCAAGAAATGTCAAATTTTGCACTCGTCCCACACTACAGGACGAGTAACTTACAAAAACCACTTGTCCTGCCCATGCCTTTACTCGTCCTACAAAGGATTCGCCGGGTTTACTCTAATCTAGTCCATTTCCCAAACATTCCAAACATTTCATGGCGCTGTGCATCGCCCCCGCCTTGAAAAATGGAACGAATATCTTTTCCTGACATGATTTCTGACAGCTAACAAGACGAAATTTATTAAATTGATGTCATCGAAAAGGAATGATAAATGCCGGTGACAAAGTCCGGCACCGTCTTATCAGACTTCGTTTTTCATTAATATGCAAAAAATATAACAAGTGATTCAGTATAGCCTACGTATAGTCTGGCGACAAATAGATCTACATTATAATTTGCTGTTTATAAAAAAAATCGGCATTATTTAGATTCCGAAGCTGTTATTTAAAAATTGACAACTAAATTTGCGATACCGGATTATATCACGCCATCTAAGGTAATAGCACTTCCGGCATGATGGAAGAAAATAACAGAATGAAGATTAACTAATGGATAGCTGTATTCAAGGCAGACAAAATTTACCGAAAAAAGGTGTTTTTGCATGAAGATTTTTTCTTCAATGGATGATCGAATGATTTTATTGTTTTCAGTTACAATTTTATATGAAAAATTAATCATTCTTGCTGAAATTTTCACTCGTCCGGCAGGACGACCGTGACTAAATTTTTTACTCGTCCTTACCAATTTTCACTCGTAAATACGAGTGGACGAGTGGATTTCTTGGACCCTGGAATGGGCCAGCAATCCTATGCCCCCCCCCCCCCCAAATAATAACCCATAATCATCATTCAAGAAAGGTCCAGGTATAAAATGCTTTCTGAAAATGCCCAGATTGCAGGAAATGGCTTCTTAGAATTCAATAACAAAATTCTGGGCGTATGCCCATACCCCCTAGCAACCCTACGCTCGCTCGGGTTCCTTTCTCTTAACCCTTTACCAAACGTCAAAAGTTTACGGTGATCCACTTCAAAAACTGACACAAATGACAAAATGGAAGTTATTAAAGATAGGGATTGTGTTAAATTTGGTATAGAAAATATTGAGACAAAAGGAGAAACTGCTGGTTATCAGCAGTTTCTTCTTTTGATTCAATGTTTTTCTAAGCCTTTTCTATTTAGGACGTCAAAACCAGGTCTTGTTTGGGAAAGGGTTAAACATTTGGCTTCCCCCAATATTATAAAAATTCCTATGCCTATGGAATTAGAATCTCAAGGGTTTTCCTA